>CM055069.1:46389362-46846862 GCA_029204045.2 Tillandsia leiboldiana | reverse complement strand
TAAAGAATAAATTGTCACGTATATACTGAGACTTATGCCAAGTATCGGTAAAATATTTTATGACACTTTAAAGCGTTAAATTTTTTAAAAATTCATACGTTTTAAAATATTAAAAAATTAAAAATAATAGTAAATTTTATTATTTAATAAATTAATTTAATATAATAAAAAAAATTTATAAAGACGTTTTTTGAAACCTCTATATTTAGTATATTATAAAGACATTTAGGAAGTGGCATCTAAAAAGCTTCTTATATTGAAATTTTTTTAATTGTAGTGTACGTATGTGTACGTATACACATTCAATATAGATAAACAAGTATGCATGATTTATACCTATAACTATTAACAAATCCGTTCTCATCCACAACTCTTTTTTTTTCTTTTTTTTTTTACACTCTATAGGGTTGATAATAATTTGATATCACGTGATATATCTAGAATGTGGTACACAATAACGTGCAGCGTATAATATATTAATAAAGTTCATCAAAAGGTATAGTAGTACAGTAATATATAGTTCTCCAACTCATTGAACCACCTTTAATTAGCACCTTTGGCACATAAAAGGGTACGCAAAAATAATATTCAAAAGTGTCCGAGCCATGTAGTGAATAATGTTAGTAGGAATGGTTCTTTTGTCTTGGAATGAATCAATTATTTTAATTCCAATCTTAATTAATCTTTTAATTTATGTCCTATATATATTTAAATACTTTTAAACACAGTCATTTACTTTCACATTGTTTCTGACAATAAAGTATCAGAGTTAGTGATAAGCTCCAATAAAAATGATCTAAACTATTTAAAATTTTTGAAAATTAAATTTTGCGATCTTATTTTATCATTTGCATATATTGATCAAATAGTGCATTCATCTTATATTAGTCATTTAAAATTATCAATTTTGGAACCATTTGAAGATTAACCAAATGATATAAAAAGGTATACATTTTGAAGCTTAAAAAGTTCAAATATAGTGCCTTATTAGCCAAAACGACTCTAAAATAAACATGTTTATTTACTTCTAAATAAATATATTATTATAGTCTCTCTCTATATTTATATACATAGACACAGAAATGTATGTATACTATAATTAAATATTCCCCCATATGAACAGATCATTAAGTTGACAGAGCCACATGGAGTGAATGTTCCCCTCAATGCATAACTTAGTCCATCTCTCCTAACTGCTTCAATAATTAATACTTTATGTACTCTCTTTTTTTTATTAAATAAGTGAAAAGGAGTGATCTGGGGGACTTGTTTGAGTAGATAAAAAGAAACAATTAAAACTTGTTTTAGGCTGAGAGATATGGTGTTAATTAGATCCAAGTTTATGGTATAGGAGTCCTTTGTTCATTGGCTTTTTGGTTGTCACATGAATAGACCTAAAT
This sequence comes from Tillandsia leiboldiana, assembly GCA_029204045.2. Lineage (NCBI taxonomy): Eukaryota > Viridiplantae > Streptophyta > Magnoliopsida > Poales > Bromeliaceae > Tillandsia > Tillandsia leiboldiana. The sequence continues at coordinate 46,845,462 of CM055069.1, read as the reverse complement.
TATGGCCCTTTATATGTTGTTCTACAGTATGGAAAGGAGAGCTCACCTCAGATGTTTAGTGTGAATTAATGAAGTCCAGTTGTTTTCATATTGGACCCAACTGAGACTTTGTGAAGAGAAAAAAGTTTCAAACCTTTCTGAATTTAATCGCAATTTAGTATTACCATCCAAACTTCGAAAACGGTATTTAAACAGAAAGGCAAAGATAAGTTGTTTAATTATAATTAATTTGCGCTATAGATCAGAATGATACTTATAGAGAGAACTACGTGTTGATCAAATTTCACATACTTATTCTATCAATAATGATGATTATTATATTAATATTATAATCATAAAAGTAGTTTCATTGTAAAGCTAGTGGAAAAATCATACACAATTGGAAATTGATCTTTCAATTCCTCTTGATATATATATCAATTTAGTAGGCTTAGTTTTGGACTGTTAAAAAGATGGTGACTGAACAGCTAAGAAAACTATGTACTAGCTGCCTATGCCCAACAACTTAAACTTTTCCAGCTTTTTCTGAAAGGAATATTCCACTTGTTTTGGTTGGTTCTTGCCCCCTCCCCCTCCCCAAAGGACAGTTGAATATTTGCACTATTCAATTCATAACCTTCAATGCAAAATCTAGAAAATAATGAAAAATTACATCATGGTGATCAATACATATTAATGTCTCAGCCTTGAAATTGAATATATATTGAACTTGATACGCATGATGTTTGAAAAGGTGAGAGTGATCTTCATCGGTTAAACCTATTTTTGACTAATCGGTGAATTATTATTATTATCATGATAATTGCTTACGTCTTTCGTAATATTTAAAAATTTTAAATTTTAATGCAGATCCAAAAGTAAGCTGAGTAGAGCTTTTTACGTGGCATCACAATTTAAAAATAAAACTCATACACATGTATATCCCAAATAGAGAGTTCCACGATTATTTGCTAACAAAGTTACTATTTTGTACTCCTTTATATCCATATCTCAGCGTACATTTTTATTAATTATTTAATTAAAAATTAGTAATTAAGTGGTCATATTATGTGTAATTTAGTAAATAATATGAACTCGCGCAAGTTCCAATTAACTCCTCAGAGTTGGCCAAATTTGACAAAGTTTGACTCTGATCTGGTCTAAAATAACCAAGCTGGATCTGACTAAACTGAATCGACATATCGAACTTTAGTTCATTAGTTTTTTTTTTCTTTTTTAATATAAAAATATAAAAATGATATTATTTGAGTAACGCCGACGCCGGGCTCAACCAAGATGTGAGGTAGAGCGTCAAATATAAAATTATAGAAATGCTATTTTTTACAACTTATTACGCGATCTTAATCAAGTGTTGAATTTGAAATCAATTAATTAATTAATTCATGGTTTGCTTGCAAGGTTGGGTCTCTTTGTCATTTCCGTGTATAAATTAATTTCTTTCTATTTTGTTCTTTTATTAATTGACAACATTGAATCAGATAACCTTATAAAAACAAGTATAAATAAGGCAAACCAATAAATCTCCTATCAACTGAAAAATAAGAAAATAAAAATAAAAAATAAGAAAGGAAAATTTTTAAAATCACAAGCCACAACCATGCATGAACCATTACGAGAGATGCATATATCCCTATTGGTTTATATAAGTCACATGAATAAAGCAAATGAATATATAAATATATTTATATATATAAGGTAAATATATATATATATATATATATATATATATATATATATATATATATATATATATATATATATATATATATATATATATAACTTATCTGAACTATAAATCATTTTGATTCAATAATTTAATTTTTCAAAATTTTATTTTTAGTACTTAGCTTTTCAGTTTATTTGATTTATGTCATTTTGTAGCTCTTCCAATACAAAAATAGGTTAATTAACTGCTTATTTTAATTAATTTATAGTTTTACACGAACTACATAAAATATGATAATTAAATATAGCTGTAAAGATAAAAGACATATTTAAAAATTAAAATTAAAGAGTCATCAACTCACTTAAATTAAATAAATTTTAAAATTATAAAGCAAAATTTAATTTTTTCAAAGATAAATAATCAGATCAAAATAGGTGATACTAAGGTATATATATATATATATATATATATATATATATATATATATATATATATATATATATATATATATATATATATGTAAATTCTATAAATTTCAACCTATATAGAGAGAGGTGGCATCAAACCAAGAGTACTCGAAAAGTAGAAAAAAAATAATTAGGTCCCAACAAAATAAAAAAATAAAATAAAAAAGTTTGCATGAGACATTGACTCTGACATGAGACCAAGATCCACTTACACATAAAACCACTTTTGTCACGCTATGCAGATAAAGGGAACCTATTGTGTTGTGGTATTAATTAGCTCTTTAATTGGTTCCTGTTTAGTTTGGTTTTATATGTACTTTAATTATTTGATTGAGAAATATTAAAACTCTGACATGTGTTTAATAAATCACATCCCAAAAGTTTAAAGTTTGAAAAAAGAAGCTCCAATTAATATGATAGTTTTGTTATAGGGGCCAATTGGAGTCTTAGAAAATAGTGTTTTGACTGGAAATTTATTTTTTATCTGTTTGGTTTTTAAAAAATTAAGATTTTTTTATTTTTTATTTTTTTATTTTTTTCTAAAAATGTCGTTTTTCAGATTTCATAAAAAATATTTTCACGAAAACTGTTTATATTTCAATAACTCTAAGATTAAGCTAGGACTATCAAAAGGCTATATATATATATATATATATATATATATATATATATATATAGAGAGAGAGAGAGAGAGAGAGAGAACGCTAGGCTGAAATACTATTAATAGTATCAAATCATTTGTGCTATTAAATTTTTAATACTTAGATTAAAAAACATATAGTTAAGATGATAGTAGGCCCCTTGGGTTTAATAGGTGGTTGGAAAATAGTAAAATATAATGGATAAAAATGATCAAAGGGGTTGATCTCAGGTAGAAAACTTGATAGTATCAATAAATTGATACTATTAATAGTATAATATATAGCTCGACTATATATATATATATATATATATATATATATATATATATATATATATATATATATATATATATATATATATATATATATATATATATATATATATATATATATATAGAAAGATAGTAGAGTTTATATATTTTTAAAAACACAAATTCATTCATACTTATAAATTTTTTACTATTGAATTTGTATTTGGATTTATATTTTTTACTTGATCTTTATCTCTTTAGTCGACTTTTCAAAAACACAAATCTAAATAGAAATTCAATAATAAAAAAATCACAAGTATGGATGAACTTATACTTTTAAAAGCATATAAGTTCTATTCTCTCTCTCTCTCTATATATATATAGTTCGGCTACTAATAGTACCAATTAGTTATTGGTGCTATCAAATTTTCTATCCTTAGATCAAGTCCTTTAATCATTTTCACCCGTTAGATTTTATTATTTTTCCAACCACTTATTAAACCCAAGGGGCTCACTATCATCTCAACCACATATTTTTTAATCTAATGATTAAAAATTTAATAGTACCAATAACTTGGTACTATTAATAATATTCCAGCCTAGCGCTCCCCCTCTCTCTCTCTCTCTCTCTCTCTCTCTATATATATATATATATATATATATATATATATATATATAACCCCTCTCTCTCTCTCTCTCTCTCTCTCTATATATATATATATATATATATATTCTACACTCTGCATTATTTCTTCTGAATAAAAAAAAACACATAAAGTGTAGTTGAAACATACTATTCCAATATCAAGTTATTATACTCGGCTAAAACTAAAGAATCTCCGCATTGCAATAATTACAAAAAATATTCTAGCATCCAAACAAATCATAAATTTAAATTTTCAAGCCACTACAGGAGCTAAGGGTCCACTTAAATTCCCTTGTATAGATTTTAGATTAGGTCATGAAGAGATATCCTATATATATATATATACAGACACACACAATAAAAGTAGAGAATGGAAGAGGCAAATGAGGAGTTGAAGAAGGGGACGTGACCTTATCAAAAGAACCCCTCCTCCATGTGTTAGTATGGTGTGTAGATTCTATAGTGGAAAAGGTGTGGGGGTGGAGTAGTAGAGAAAGAGAGAGAGAGAGAGAGAGAGAGAGAGAGAGAGAGAGAGAGAGAGAGAGAGAGAGAGAAGGGAGAAAATTAAAGGTGGTGGGGGTTGAGCTGAGATCAACTGATCACAAAGGCAAATGTAGGACCCTTATGTGCTTCTAAAGGCATGCAATAATTAATGCAAGATTATTACAAGTACGTCCTTTTTTCCGGTAACGAAGATGCAGAAGAAAAAGAAGATGAAGTACGTACTACTGAAAGGATAAGGGAAAATTGTATATGTGGAAACCCGTTCAATATCGTGGCATTAGGCATTACCTTATGTTTATGTTAACAACTATTGTATAGCTTAGCTTAACGGTGTGTATAAATATCCCCGTATTATTATTCGAAATCTATATGTTTGTTCAAAGAAAAATGAGGCTTTTCACAATTAGTATAGTAATAATAATATTATTATGTTTCATGCATTGAGAGTTAATTATGGGACAGAGCATCTAACATAATTTCACAAAGTTAAGGCGAAATCATCAGTATCTTAATGTGGCAAAATACTTGGGTACGTAGGGTTTGGAAGGGTCTTGGATTTGAGTGTCAGGTGAGGAGCTGGGGAGATCAGTTTCCAAGTAAGGTTAAGAATGTAAAGAAGCTATGTATTTGGACTGCTTTTGTGAAGAACTAGTGGCCCAACTTGGATATGATACAAATACGGCTCAGATTGAGATTGCGAAGAGATTACATTAGTTATATATGGCCACAAAATATGAAGATAAAAAAAAAAGAAATATATATGGCCACAAAATATGAAGATAAAAAAAAAAGAAATTTGTATACTTCGGGACGTAATATCGGTTTCGCATATCACAATAAGTCAATTACGGTATATTTCCTGCGGCCTCATCGAAACGCGGAAAAACATATTCAACATATCTTATATGCCTTCACCTTTAAGTCCATTTTGGTTATAAGCGTTAGATGACCTCAATATCGATCCAACGGGCCAACAGGTGGACAATTTCAGAGAGGAGTTCAAATGGGCTAGCCCTGTGCATGGGCCAAATTTTCCAATATGGTGGTTGTAGTGTTTGTTTTAATGTCGAAGTCGTGAGACCATCCATCCAAACGGGGGCAGAAGGCGAAATCGAGTTTGCGAAACTCACGAGATGCTCGCACTTTCTGCTTCAGGACAACTCCTTGAAGGTAGACAAACTATCTGTCTTTTTCTTTCTTTTCCTCTCTCTATGCAACCAACCGTCTTTATTCACTACAATAAAATTATGCTATAGCGACACTTTTAAGTATTTCTAAAATCTAAAAAAAATAGCGACACTTATTATTAGTGTTGCTATATGTGCCGTCGCTAGGATGTATAGCGACACATTTTTGTAATGTGTCCAAAAAATGTGTCCCTATAATCTAATTTTGAATATGAATATAATTAATATAGATAAGACACTTATATAAAAGTGTCACAAATATATGTCCCTATAACCAAATTTTACTGTAGTGATTATTATCATTATTATTATTTAACTCAAAATTTACTGAACAATAATGATCAATCTTGAGAGGATGATCGCATGCTGCCACTTTGTTCATTCTTTTTATAAATAAATTTTGCTAAAATTATAAAATAATTAAATTTTAAATTGATCAGAAGAAGCTTTTCTTTCTTATGCTTTCAAAATTTTGATGCACAGTAAAACTATCCAACAAATTCGTATCAATCATAGTACACCCACGTGTGGAGGCCTTATTCAATAAAAAATAACCAAATTGGTTGGCTAAGATGACTATTGCAATGATCACATCATCAAAGTGACGTATTTGCCTTGCACAATGCCTAATACTTGACCCTTGACAAGTTGACATGAAAACTACATTTTTATTGGGTCCCCTATTAAGTAGTTAATTCATTTCGTGACACTTTCAATGCATGTATTAAAATCCTTAAAAAAAAAAAAATGATGCATATAAACCATCTAATGTTATTATGTGCATTAATTTAATTCTGAACTATTTTCTATTAGATCAATTTTTTAAGATAATATTGTATAACAATTAATAATGACTTTAAACATATAGATTTAAGCTTTTGGGTCATATAATTACAATTAATTAAACACACTTCTTTTATGTGGGCATTGCATGGACCCCTCCTTATTAATAATTCCTAGCATATTTAAAGAAGTTTAATAAGGTTTTTGACATGAGCATAGATATTGATCATTACCTTAAAATTAATATATTTGGAGTGTTGCTTCAAATAGTACTTAGCGGTGCTATTTTCAAAAGGAAACGGCACCATAATCAAATATAGAAAAAATAAAAAAAGAAAAATCAAACTGAATCAATCGGTCAAATTAATAGAGTTGACTACGAATCCGTGTAGAGCACTGGCCAACTATATATAAATACGATATTTCAGAATTATTTATGGTAATATATATATTATTATGAACAAAGCGACTCCGCGAGAGGAACAACAAAAAATAATTAATTAATTAACAAAAATATCCATCTAACTTTGAATTATTCTTCAAAAATATCTCCTCATTTTAATATAAATTAATGTTTGTGAAAAGTTAGTACGTACGTAGCTAGCAAGGTCATGCAATAATAATATACTTTGGTCACAATTTGAGACTTCAAAAACAAAGTGAAAATGCTACCTCTTGTATACTTAATTTTTCCATCGAATGTAAAATATTAATTGATCGGACATTTGGTTTGCTGGTTGTAATTGTTAATTCTAGCGAATTATATAAATTATTATTTTCTTTTTCTACCTACCAAGACTTTTTTTTTTTTTTTTTTTTTTTTTTTTTTTTTTTGACTAGTCAGTAATATTGTACTTATGGGAAATGAAAGTTAGCTTAATTAATTACTTAAGGAGAGTGATGTTCGTGGAGCAAGCAAGGAGACAACCAAGCTATTTGGACAAGTCAACACACTTGGTGAAAGCGTAAAGTAAAGTGATGTTGGGGTGTAGTTTATATATAGTGGTGTTAGAATACTACTAGTAGTAAAACCTCATTGTTACTATTAATTTTTTCGATAATAGAGCCTCCGAATCGATGATCAACACAGTTGAACATGATCTAGACTACTGGAACTATCTAGAAATTAAATTTTAAGCTTTTTCAATATTCTCTTCTTATCCATCAAGAAGACACAAAATGAACGACCGAAAATAAATATACTTTAAAAAATGATGATAGGAGTCTTGTAATCAAAACCGAGAGTATAGATCCTGTTTTAAATAGCTTAAAAATTTTCTAATCCAAATTCAATCAATTTAGATTTCTTTACACTGTTAAACAAGTAAACGTCTCATATCTATCATTAAAATTATAAATTTTGCAACCATTTGATCATCAAATCAATAATGTCGAAAAGATTTGAAATTTAATTTTCAGATAGTTTCAGTGGTTTAAATCATGTTCAACGATGCCGATCATCGATTCGGAGGCTCCATCAACGAAAAAATATTAGTAGTAACAATGGGGTTTTACTACTGATAGTATTTTAGCACCACTATATATATATATATATATATATATATATATATATATATATATATATATATATATATATATATATATATATATATATATATATATATATATATATATATATATATATATATATATATATATATATATATATATATATATATATACTTGTAACTTTTTTATCATTGGATTTGTATTGAGATTTGTGCTATTTATTTTTTCTTTCTCTCTTTTTAGTTGACTTTATAAAAATATAAATCTCAATACAAATTTAATGATAAAAAATTCACAAGTATGAATGAGCTTGAGCTTTTAAAAGCATATAAGCCCTACTATATATATACAGTGTAGGGCTTATATACTTTCAAAAGTATAAGCCCAAATATACTTATGAATTTTTTATCATTGGATTTTCAGTGAGATTTGTGTTTTTTATCTTTTCTTTTTCTCTCTTTAGTTGACTTTATAATAGCACAAATTTCAATACAAATCCCATGTTAAAAAATTCACAAGTATAAGTTAACTTGTAATTTTAAAAGTATATAAGCTCTCTCTCTCTCTCTCTCTCTCTCTATATATATATATATATATATATATAAGAACATTTTTTTGTGTGTGATTGGCTTGACATTTATAATTTAACTTAGATATCAAATTTTATCTACAAGACGACTTACTTTATTTTTAAAAGATAATTTGATGGCCGAATATATATGATATTCTAATTTGATCATACTTTTCATCTACCAAATATTATAAAATACTTAGATGACTTAATTAAAAGATATGCTGAATAAAATATTCTTAAGCATGAATATATATATATATATATATAGAGAGAGAGAGAGAATTAGGCTAGAATACTATCGATAGCACCAAGTCATTGGTGCTATCAAGTTTTTAGCCGTTGGATGAAAAAATATGCAGTTGGGATTATAGTGGTCCCCTAGGATTTACTAGATGGTTGGTTGAATAGTAAAAATCTTAGGGGACCATTATAATACCAACCGCATATCTTTTCGTCCAACGGCTAAAAACTTAATAGTACAAATTGTTTGGTGCTATTGATAGTATTCTAGTCGGACTATATATATATATATATATATATATATATATATATATATATATATGAGTACCTTAGAAAAGGGTAGGAACTTTTTTTTCGTGGACTTGGTCACCCTGCAATGCAGGCTTAATGCAATACTTTACATTGACTCCTGTTTACAAGCTATAACTAATATTTGGGTAGAACATTTATAAATTATCTAAGGGGGCTATCATGTTGGCCATATGATAGATACTTAATTAGAAATAGAAGAAAAAGTGTCAATAAAGTACTCTATTAGAGAGATATACTCAGATATACTCTTTGTCGTGTTATTGATCGATCTCCCAATATTCACAAAAAGGGATTGGTACAAGAGTTTAAGCTTCATGAATTTAATTTTATTGGACAAATCTCCACCGCCCTTCAATGCTCCACATTAATTTCTGATGGTTTCACTAGAAAATGACTTATTTTTTAAAAAAAATTCATTAGCATATGTTAATTAGTTGATTAAGCTGTTGCGTGTTACCAATTAGCTGTCTTTGTACTTGACTGCTTTAATTTATTTCTTCTAAAGTAGACATGTCCCTACAACCATTTAGTTTGTTTAATAAATAATTAGATTTTTCTTAGTGATCAAGTTTGGAAGATCCTTCTGAGTTATATTATAATCATCTATATATATCCAAGCAAAGAAATGTAATTTTTGTGATTTTCTAATATTTTGATTTACGTGATATCATATTGGCAATAGTTCTCTTTTTGAGTTTTTTTTTTTTTTTTTTTTTTTTTTTTGTTTTTTTGATAAAAAGGTAGCACGCTATTGGCTGGTTGATATCCGAAACTCGAATTCGAAGCTTAGTTGTTTCACATTTTCAGCTATTTTTATTTTAAAAATAAGGAATGGTCAATTTAATTTTATATTTATTAATTATGTAATTTTTGAAGCTAGATCAAAATTTGTTTTTTTTTTTTTTTAAGGAAAATTAAAAGAAACGTGTTGTTGACCCGTAGCTAGCATTTTTGCCCCCAAAATTCCGGTACTCATAGAGACCTTTATCCAATCGCGTTCCATATCTTACTATTATGAATACGAATAATTTGACTTTTCAATATTCTAAAGTATTTGGCTTTAAATGAGAAAGTAATTGGGTGTAATTAAATTGCTAATTCCTTTTCACCCGTATACTAATCAACGAGCTATATCCATCCCCTCCACGTTGGATTCATGACAAATGAGGAACAACTCATTCAATTAATTGTAGGAGATATGATCACAAGCTTTTCCAAAACGAATTAAAATTTAGAATTTACTAAAGTAATGGTACGGAAAATATTAAATAATTAAGTGATTTAATATACGGAACGACTCTGAGTCAAGAGAAAAAAGTACGTATAATATACACATATTAATTATACACGTATTTTTCGTTGAGTCAAGAATATATATATATATATATATATATATATATATTAAAAAATAACGAATTATTCATTTTATTGTTGAAAATTGTAAAACAATTAGGCTTTAGGCTTTGAACTTAGAAATTTTAGATACCAAACATTAAATTTTATGTCATTTACTTTAGAGAGTCAATTTCTAACTATTTTAATTAATGTTGTTCATTATAACTTATATATTGTTAAATTGTGATTTAGGATACACTTTTCACCATTCATACAATAATAACACCGATTAGTTCATGCATGAAATAATTAAGCAAACGATGAGCTTAAAAATTAATAAGTTAAATTGAATGAAAATGATTATAATAAACTTCTACTACATATATTCCAACTAATTCAAGGTCTCAAGTACCCCAGATTTGTCCATTAATCAGATGGGATAATATATATATATATATATATATATATATATATATATATATATATATATATATATATATATATATATATATATATATATATATATATATATAAATATAAAATTGAGCTTTTATATTTTTAAAAATATCAAGTCATTGGCGCTTGCAAGTTTTTAGCCCTTAGATGGAAAGATGTATGATTAGGATGACAGTGGTCTTTTTGGGTTAAATGAATGGCTGATGGAAGAGAATGATCTAATGGATAAAATTAGTCAAAGGAGTAAATCTAATGGTAGAAAACTTACAAACACCAATTACTTGGTGCTTATATAAGCATAGTAGTCGAACTCTCTCTCTCTCTCTCTCTCTCTTTCTCTTATATATATATATATATATATATATATATATATATATATATATATATATATATATATATATATATATATATATATATATATATATATGTAGTGGTGTTGGAATTAATACTATCAGTAGTAAAATCTCATTGTTACTATCGATTTTTTCGATAATAGAGCATCCGAATCGATGAACATGATCTAGACTACTGGAACTATCTAGAAATCAAATTTTAAGTTTTTTTGATATTTTTTTCTTATCCATCAAGTGGACACAAAATGAACGACTGAAATAAAATATACTTCAAAAAGTGATGATATGAGTCTTGCAATCAAAATTGAGAGTATATATAGATCTTGTTTTAAATAGGTTAAAATATTTTCTAATCCAAATTCAATCAATTTAGATTTCTTTACACTGTTAAACAAATAAACGTCTCATATCTACCATTAAAATTACAAATTTTGCAACCATTTGATCATCAAATCAATGATGTCGAAAAGATTTGAAATTTAATTTTCAGATAGTTTCAGTGGTCTAAATCATGTTCAACGATGCCGATCATCGATTCGGAGGCTCCATCATCGAAAAAAAATTAGTAGTAACAATGAAATTTTACTACTAATAGTATTCTAGCACCACTATATATATATATATATATATTTTGGCTACTATGCTCTTGATAGCACCAAGTATTTTGTGCTACCAAATTTTTTACCATTAGATCTACCCCTTTGATCATTTTCGTCCCTTAGATCATACTATTTTTTCAACCACCTACTAAATCCAAGGGACCCACTATCATCCTGACCACACATCTCTTAATCCAAGGGTCAGAAACTTAATAGCACAAATGACTTGGTACTATTAATAGTATAGTAGTCTAAGTGTGTGTGTGTGTGTATATATATATATATAACTAGACTACTATACTATCGATAGCACCAAGTCCTTGGTCCTATTAGGTTTTTGGCCTTTGGATGAGAAGATGTGTGGTCAGGATGATAGTGAGCCCCTTGGGTTTAGTGGTGGTTGGAAAAATAGTATGATCTAAGAGGTGAAAATGATTGAAGGGTTAGATCTAATGGTGAAAAATCTTGGTAGCACCAAATGCTTTGTGCTATTGATAGCATAGTAGCCGGACTATATATATATATATATATATATATATATATATATATATATATATATATATATATATATATATATATATATATATATATATATATAAAATTAAGCTAATATACTATTAATTGATCGTATGCAAGCAGTTGGTACTATTAGGTTTGGCTTTTGGATAAAAGGATATGTAGTTAGAATGATAGTGGTCTCGTAGAGTTTAGTAGGTAGTTGATAAAATAGTATGATTTATAGGGTAGAAATGATCAAAGGAATAGATCTAACGGTAAAACTAAGCACCAAGCACCATGCTATCAAAAACACCAAGCATTTGATTGTTACAAAATTTTTTACCGTTAGATCTACTCCTTGGATCATTTTCATTCCTTAAATCATACTATTCCACCAACCTCTCACTAAACAATAGGGAACCACTATCATCATAACTGCATATTCTAAGGGCTGAAAATCTAATAACACCAACAATAAGATAGTACGTAGTGTGTGTGTGTGTGTGTGTGTGTGTGTGTGTATATATAGAGATAGAGAGAGAGAAAGAGAGAGAGAAAGAGAGAGTTGAGCTGGAGTACTATCATTAGCATACGGGCTCTGTTGCCACCCATTTATTTTCGATGATGGAACTTCCAAATCGACGATCGGTATTGTTAAATATGATCTAAATTATTTAAACTATCTGAAAATTAATTTTTCTGCTTGATCAATATATTTTTTTTATCCATCAAATGGGTACAAAAATAAATGGCTAAAAATGAATATCCTTCAAAAAATGATAATAGGAGTCTTGTAATCAATGAATATTCTTCAAAAAATGAATATCCTTTTTTCATGCACGTGAGAACATGATAAATATGGTCGAGGAAAATGATAAACTCCTCTACAGAGAGGAGGAAAAAAGGGAGTACTTTTATAACAAATTCAAAGAGGTGTATGCACCGAACATCAACGATAATACCCTGACTGACGACTGGAGTGGTTTGTTTAGGAACAAACCAATTCTTAATCCTGACCAACTCAATCTGCATTTCACCATGGAAGAAGTTAAGAAAGCAACTTTCCAACTTGGCACCGACAAAGCACCGGGACAGAACGGGTTCAACCTGAGATTCTACCAGAAGTTCTGGGATGTATTAAAATTGGACATCATGAATCTTTTTAGGGATATTTTTGACGGAGCTTTGAACTCTGGGCCACTGGACTATTCCTTTATTTGCCTTATCCCTAAGAAAGAGGGGTAACGATGGCCGATTTCAGACCTATTAACCTCATTAACGAGGTGTAAAAGATCACATTCAAAGTCCTCGCCAACAGGTTAGAAGGAGTAATGAGTGAAATCATCTCCCCAACGCAGGTGGCATTTCATAAAGGTCGGTCTATTTTGGATTCTTTTGTTACTGCAAGCGAGATCATCAGCTGGAGCACAAGAACTCGCGAGGAAAATGTAGGAATCAAAGCGGACTTCGAGAAGGCATTTGTCAGAGTGAGATGGGTCTTCCCTAGAAAGATTTTAATGTCGCTAGGAGCGGACCATAAGTGGTGTGATTGGATCGACCAATGTATCTCCAATCCTAAAGTAGTCGTGCTGGTTAACGGGGTACCGACTAAATGGATTAAAATTACCAGGGGAATCAGGCAAGGGGATCCACTCTCTTCCTTTCTTTTCCTGCTAGCGGCAGAAGGATTGACGAGAATAACGAAAAAAGCTGCGAGCAACAAATTTTTGAGGGGTATTGGACCTATGGAAAAAGCTAAAATAACTGTAATCCAGTACGCAGATGACATGATTTTCTTCTGTGAAGCAAGAAAAAGGTAAGTAAGGAACCTGCCTTTCTTGTGGCGACTCTTTGAGTGGGCCTCAGGCCTTAAGATTAATAAACATAAGACTGAATTATTTTATATGGGCGGGAGAGACCACATGGCGGGAAGACTTGCGAGAGATCTGGGATGTAAGCTAGTTGGGATCCGTGACCGTGGGTCGCTTGCGTAAGGAGGACTGGTGACTAATTATTGGCAAGATCAAAAAAATGATCGAATGGTGGAAACCTAAACTCCTGTCACAAGGGGAAAGGATAGTCCTCGTAAACTCAGTACTCTCAAACTTACCGCTTTACTTCTTCTCAGTTTTCAAAGCACCCAAATGGGCCATTAGACGAATCAAAGCATTAAGGAGGGTGCTTTTTTGGAAAAGCAGAGCCACAGTCGCGGGAGGGCAATGTCTGGTAAAGTGGAGGAATGTTTGCAGAAGTAGAAAGGATGGAGGATTAGGGGTCTTGGACTTGGAGAATATGAGGAATGTTTGCAGAAGTAGAAAGAATGGAGGATTAGGGGTCTTGGACTTGGAGAATATGAGCATTGCTCTGCTTGCAAAATGGTTGCGGTGATTTCTCTCGGATAAGAATAACCTATGGAGCACACTAATCGACAGTTTATACTACTCACAGAGAAAACCGTTCCAAGAAGGGTTTCCTTTAGACCACATTCACTATGGTGGAGAAGTCGACAAGAGCTATTTTTAAGTGCGGTGTCACCTATTCATTAGGGGATGGACATAATGTTGGTTGGTGGACAGACATTTGGAAGGACAATGCTTCCCTTCGAACCCTATACCCCCGTATCTATGGCAATGTACGGAATAAAAACTATAGGGTCAAAAATTGTTGGGGAACAAATGGATGGAAGTGGAGCAAGATCTTGTCAGGATTTGTCCCTTGCTCCCAGCTAGATATCGAGATGATCTTGAACCTAAAAGAGTTAATCACTACCGTCTCTCCTAGGAACGGAATTGATATTGTCCGATGGAGGTGGGCGCAGTCGGAGAAGTTTATTGTCAAATCTCTTTACAACTTTTTACAACATGGCGGTGTTCTCGACAGGAAATTTGTTCAACTTTGGAAAATCAAATCCCTCTAAAGGTCAAGATCTTTACATGGCTTGCTCTTAGAAAAAGAGTGCGCACGAAGACAATCTTTATTAAAACGGGCTGGAGCGGTGAAGGAATTAGCAATTTTTGCCTAGAGGAGATGGAGACAATAGACTACCTCCTCATGAGATGTTGCGGCGCTAGGGATATGCTACTGAGTCTACTCCCGAATAAACGGTCGCTTCTCAACTGCTCTTCCCCTGACAGCCTGTGGGATGCTAGCAGACAAAAAAGACGGGACAGTATGGAAGAGGGAGCTAACAACTATCGTCACCACTTGATGGGTAATCTGGCTAGAGAGGAACAAAAAGATATTTGATTTATCGAAATAATCACCAAGGGCCATGTTGAATGAGATACGCAATCTTTGTAACATCTGGGAGCTTTACAGTGTGCGGTAGTGGGGTTTTTTTTTGTTTTTTTTTCTTCCTTTGAGGCTTCGTTGCCTCATCTGGTTGCTAAGTTCACTTGCTAATTGAATGAAGCGATAGCATGCTATCTCGTTCTAAAAAAAAAAAATGAGTCTTGTAATCAAGATCAAGACTATAAATCTTGTTTTAAATAATTTTAAAAACTAAAATTTAATCGATTTAGATTTTTTACACCGTTAAACGAATAAACACTTCATATCTACCATCAAAATTATAAATTTTGTAATCCTTTGATTATTACGTCAATAATATCGAAAAGATTTAAAATTTAGTTTCTAAATACTTTCAGTAACATAAATCATATTCAACGATGTTGATCGTCGATTTAGAAGCTCCATCATCGAAAATAAATAAGTATCAACCGAACCTATTTATTATTAATAGCATTCCAACTCAACTTTATATACTTTATCACATGTAATATGTTAAATGATAACTAATTAACAATATAATGCTTGCCATTAATTACTCAAAACTAAATTAATTCATTTGTACATATATTTAATAATATATACACGAGCTACAACACGAATGTACATGACCCATGCATCAATCAACCTTGTGGTGATATATAGAGATCACCATTAGCCGGAAAACAAGTGCAATTATCTATTTTTATATATATATATATATATATATATATATATACAAGGAATAAGCAAAAACATACATAAAGTAATTAATTAACAAAAACTATTTAGATCTTCGATCTTTCCATTAATTGCACCACCAACAAGCCCCTCTTGAACCATCCATACACATGCGCGCGTGCATTCCTACACCAAAAAAGACGCAACCAACAAAACATTAAACTGCAGAATCAGTAAGAAATTATATGTAAGAATATATCTGTAAAAAATCGCAATTTCAAGCAAGACATTATCATTACAGTATATATATATATATATATATATATATATAAAACTACGTGCATGTAGATACACTCACAGGAGTTTTATTAGGGTTCTCCGTCAGAGGGGGAGAGGGAGAACCGGAATCATTAGCTGCAGCCGCGGCGGCGGAACATCTCGAGGAGGCGGCGCTGCTCGGACTCCTGCTGCTGCAGCTTGAGATGGTCGTAGTGCTTCTTGATGAACGTCTCGACGCGGCAGAACAGCTCGTCGTTCGCCACCGCCAACGCCTCCCTCTTCCTCCACCCCCCGCCCCACTTCGCCGCCTCCTCCCTCACCTTCTTCTTCTCTACCTTCACACCCCCCTCCTTATTCATAACCCTTCTCCGTAGATCGATCGCACCCTTAGCACTCTCCACTCTCTCTCTGCGCCGTCGCACTATCGCCTCCCACGTCGCCTCCATCGAATCGTCGTCGTCGTCGTCGTCGTCCTTCTCCTCCTCCTTCGGTGGTTCCACGACTCTCGTACTCTTTCTCGTGGTCACTTCCGCTTCGAAAGCGCTTTCCCCGGTCGCGTTTACGTCGTTGTCGTAGTAGTACTCCGACATCATCGGCGGGCAAATTCCGTCCTCGTGCCAGAACTGCGCAGTCCAGCCGGAGGCGTAGTGGACGCTGCTGTCGCGGGGTGGCGGCGAGGCGGCGTGGTGGAGGATCCAGATGGCGGCAGCGATGATGATGACGAAGAGCCAGAGCACGCGGGAGGAAGAGGCGGAGAAGGGGGAGCGGAGGAGGGAGCGCAGGGGCGGGGCGAGGATGCGGGAGGCGACGAAGGCGGTGGCGGCGATCAAGGCGATGAAGATGATTGCAGCGATCCTGCCAGCGAAGAGGCTACGGTCTTTGCGATCGCCTGCGTCGCAAAAGTTCCACGAGAGCGATGACGGGACCGCAGTGGCGTTCATCGCCGGTCGGCACAGGAGAGCTGGGGCTGAGATGTTGGCTGAGGGAGTGTGGAGGGATAAGGGGAGTTTTATAGGGAGTGTTAGATACTAAGATGGATATACATTTATATGGAGAGAGAGAGAGGGGGGGGAGGGGTAGGGATATAACAAAGTTAGGACCTTAATTAAGTAGGTATGGAAGTAAGTAGCAGACTAATTAGAAGTGAATAAGGGGTTATTTTGTAATTTCAACCCTCAATTCGAACATTGTAAAAGGAGAATATCGTACATTGGGTACTAATTTATTTTCATTTGATGTGGATGATTATCGATCCTTTGTCAACATTATGGAAAAATAATAATAATTACTGGTGTCTGCTGTATTTGAACTAAAATTTAAGAATCGCGGTGGTATAGAGTTATGTCGAAAACTTTTCGGTCGTTGAGTGTTAAAATATTTATATTTTTTATAACAAAAAAAATTAATTGTTTATTATATATATTTTTATTAATTTTTTAAAATTTTATTAAAAAAATTATTTAATAATTTAAATAATTAAATGAGGATTTTGAACTGTACGAGAACTGTATCATTTTTATATCTGGTTGAAATGATAATGGATGCTATTCTTGCCGATAAATATTTAAATATTTAATTTAAATATGCAATAAAATTTTACTCAGCTTTGGTAAGATATAATAATTAATTAATTATTGATATAATATAGTTCAAGATAAATATAGTTAAAAATATTGTAAATATAATAATTATGTATATTTTATTTAGTTAGATATAGTAAAAAGATATAGCAGCCATAGATATTATGTTTGATTATATCCAAGGTTATAATCTCTCTCTAGGATTTATTTATTTATTTAAAAAATTTTAGTATTAAAAAATACCTAATAAACTATTAGATGAAAAAAAAAGGGGCAATTTCTTACATACCCCTAAAAATTTTTTTGTTTTTAGATTTACCCCTCTTAGAAGGCTAATATTAAAACTACCCTTCTTACGTTCCAACTTCTTTCTAAAATACCCTGAAGTTAAACTCTGTTAGTGTACCGTTTGGAACTGCCGTTATCCGTGTGTAATTATTATTTTCCCCTTTCAAATATACCCTAAAACCCTAAATCCTAAAACCCTAAACCCTAAACCCTAAAACCCTAAAAAATTCTAAACCCTAAACCCTAAAACCCTAAACCCTAAACCCTAGAACCCTAAAAAACCCTAAACCCTAAACCCTAAACCCTAAAACCCTAAACCCTAAACCCTAAAACCCTAAAAAATCCTAAACCCTAAACCCTAAACCCGGGCAAAATAGGTATATCTGATAGTTTTCAACTCCGATTATTATTTAACTCTAGTTTAACCCTAGTTAACTTAACAAAGGAAAACGGTAGGGGTATTTTTAATAACGGTGGAACATATGAAGGGTATATTAGAAAGAAAAAAATAAAAGGGATAAATCAGATATTTCTTTATATTTCAGGGGTACACAGGCAATTATCCCAAAAAAAAAATAATAATAAAGGGCAGTTTTATATGTTAATTTTGGTACAGTTTCTACCACTGCATTTGAGCTTTATCGTAAAGTCCCAACTATAATAGTTAAATTCAAATATATAAAATTAAATAAATAATTTAAATTTACATACAATTCTAATTATAATATGATTATAATTATATATGTACAACAATTTATTTTGTTTTTTTTCGTTTGTGGCGTTCATAAGTAAAGCATAATTATATAAATCTTACACTCCTACAAATTTGGACCCTTTTTAAAAATTTTAATATTATAATAATAATAAAATTAGTATAAAAATATTAATTTTTGAATGAAAAAAAGTAATATTTATTTGGTTAAAACGTATATAATTTTTTTGAACTATAAATTATTTGAGTTAGCTATCCGGTCTTCTAAAATTTTAATTTTATCATTCAACATTTCAATCTATTTGATTTGAACGATACTTTAATTTAAAATTTTAATTATGTGGTTTAATTATCTTTACAGATTTTATTAATATAACTCATACAATTCTCGTAATTATAAATTTATTAAATTAAATAATTAATTTTAATTTTAAAATTTAAGTATCGTTGATGACTCAAATTAAGTAAATTAAAAATTTTGATAGTATAATTAAACTTTAAAAAAAAATGTATAATCGATTTAAAATAATTTATAGTTTCTATAATTTTTGTATATTATTACCTATTTATTTTTTAATGTCCACATAGCTGTGCTTTATTTTGTTAGTGCTCTCTATATGGCCACAGTAAAAGGCAAAACATTTATTGGTTGTAATCCATTATTACTTGGGTCTATTGGTGAGGGGAAAAAAAAAAAAAAAGAAAAGAAAAGTTGGAATTATGGAAAATCAGTGGGGCCTAAAAAAAACTTTTTATATATCTTTAATTGCTCACTTCTAGGGCTTAGGATAGTTTTTAGAGCATTATACATAGCATTGGACCAAGAAGATAACATTAAGAATTTAATAGAATATTTTATAAGGTGAAAATGTATGGATAGTCCCTGTGCTATTTTAATTTTGCAACTTGGCCCAAGCTCGGTTAATTTTAATAATTTAAGTATTCGCGGGTATTACAGTTTTGATTTCTAATCCAAAATATATATATATATATATATATATTTTTATTCTTTATAACATATGACTTATTTTAATTTAATCTGAACAAATTAAACAGCTATTTTGTAGTAAAATTTAAGTTCTTAAGTATAAAACAAGATGTAAAATAAATCAAAAGTTCACGAGGTGAAGTGTGTGAAAAAAAAAAAAAGAAAAAAAAAACAGAGACCTATTTACAATATTAGGATAGTAAGGGACTAACAATATATTATCGGGATAATTTAATTCGAAACAAATAATTGCGATATGACATAATTTTTATTTTTTTAAAAATTAGGGCTAGTTTTGTGATGATTGGGAATTATAAATAGATGCACAAAATTATGTAGCATAAAAGAATTTAAAGATCAACTACAAAACACACAACCAAATTTCACAGTACACTCTACATTGGTTTTTGTTCTTAGTTCATTAATTGAGTCCAATATCACTTGATCACATGCTTTGATAGAGTTCATATAAACAAAATGAATCATGTGGAAAGTGATCGAGGCCCAAGCCCACTGATTTTTCATGCACATCCCTCATGGCCCAAAAATAAAAACAAAATTAATATATATATATATATATATAGAGAGAGAGAGAGAGAGAGAGAGAGAGAGAGAGAGAGAGAGAGAGAGAGAGAGAGAGAGAGAGAGCGCGCGCTAGGCTGGAATACTATTAATAGTATCGAGTCATTTGTACTATTAAGTTTTTAACCGTTGAATTAAAAGATGTGTGGTTGAGATGATTGTGGACCCCTTGGGTTTAATGGGTGGTTGGAAAAATAGTAAAATCTAACCGATGAAAATAATTAAAGGAGTTGATTTAAGAGTAGAAAACTTGATAGTACCAAATACTTGGTACTATCGATAGCACAGTAGCCGGACTATATATATATATATATATATATATATATAATAGTTAATTTCATACATCTTTCTGTAAACATATCGAATAGCATATGCATTTCTATAAAATTCAACTTTTTATATTTATATCTTTAAAAGTTTCAAATTGTTCATATATGTTTCTTTGATTTGTTACCGTTAGTTTGCTATTTATTTTTTAACATAATATAAGTTGAATTGTTAAAAAATATATTTATAGTTAAATATAATATATGAAAGAATAAAAATATAAATTTATCTCACTCATTAATTAAGATTAGTACTAATCTATAATTAACTTTATTTTTCTAACGAATATTGACGGTAATATATAAATGTTATTCGATATGTTTCTGGTGAATTATATGAAATTAAACATATAAGAAGAGAAAAATAAGAGCCAAAATAGAGAAAAAACAAAAAATATCTATGAAAAGATCTTAATTTTTGGTTTCGGACTTTGGGTGTAGTGACATCTTTAACTTATTTTCTGCAAGTTACTGTAGGTGATACACTTTTAGCTTATTTCTTTATGAAGAAGAATATGTAAATATAAAATATATATATATCATATTATGGATTTTCATATTTTTAAAGTGACTTGGCGCATTCTCCATAATTTAGAATATTTTTAATTTTTTTTTTTTTACAATAATTGTCTATTCTCTCTTTTTCTCAACCTCTCACCTAATGTCTTTTCCTCTTCTCTAACATCCGTCCCTTCACCTCCCCACATGCATGTATTGATTAATTTAATAATAATCTCTATCACATACATTATTAAATTATTATGGTCGTGGTGGTGACGTTTGATGTTTCAACAAATCATAATTGCCATTTAATAAGTTAATTAAGCATGGTGTTAATTTGCATTTTCTTCTTATATGCCATACGCTTCCCCCAACTCTCCACAGCTCTACCTCATATTTTTCTTTGTGGAGTTTTTATAGACCCCGTACAAGATGCTACGGCTGCGTGGTCGTAGCGGTGGTGGAGGCGGTGAACGTGATGGCGGTGGAAACCAAGACGGTGATGGTGGAGCCAGAGGCGTAGGCAATGGTTGTGGAGATCGATGTGGCGGCGGCAGCAGTGTCGAGTGTTGAATCAAGAGTTTTGGTGGTTGGTTTTGGGCTCCGCTGGGGTGATCTTGTTGGAGTTTTTCACGCCCTGCTGTTGACATTGCCCGACCATAGAACGTGGGAGCGTGCTGCCGTTGTCTTCAAGTGCGTCGTCACATCGAGAGGTAAAAATCGCCGCCCCTTTCTTTTGATTCTTTATGAGCGATTCTTTACAGAAACATCATGCATTTTTTTTTTTCCTCAGGAATATATATCAGATTTTTCTATTTGGTGTTGCTGTAAACCCTAATGCAACTTTTTTATCTAATATTTTATTTTATCACTTACTATGTACGTATTTTAATTTTTTACCAATTTTATTTTATTTTTTTACAAAAATCGTTGGCGATTTATTACAATGATTTATCTTTTATCTGCTGGTGCATTTCTCTGATTCTCTGGTAAATCGTAATTCAACAGATGATTATATTATTGCAAAAGGGCGAGATACTGGTGAGTGCCCTAAATTTGTCGTAGCATGATTTCATTTCGTGATTTGATATTGAATTGATCTATATCGAGATTTTAGAATAATTTGTTTATATTATTGCAATAAATTTAGTATAAATTTAGCTATAATAACATATGTCCGCTGCATCGCGCGAATCACTACACTAGTATATATATATATATATAATTGAGCTTCTATATTTATAAAAGCACCAAAATATTTGTGATTGTGAGTTTTTTACCCTTTGATGTAGGAATATGCGGTTAGGATGATGGTGGGTCTCTTGGGTTTAGTGGGTGGTTGGTGGAATAGTATGATCTAAGGAATAGAATTAATCAAAGGATTAGATCAGTAGAAAATTTACAATGACCAATTGCTTGGTGCTTGTACAAACGCAGTAGCCGGACTCTTATATATATATATATATATATATATATATATATATATATATTCGTTTGATATAATGGATTAAAAATAATTAATAACTATTGTAGAAATATAATAATTGCATGCCCGTATAGCTCAGTGGTAGAGCGTCAGTCTTGTAAACTGAAGGTCTGCAGTTCGATCCTGCATGGGGGCAGTTTTCCCAATTTTATATCAATTATTATATCTTCTTTTTAACATCTTTAGGCTCAAAATTATCAATTTTTTTTTTAATAAGGAATCCTTATTTGTACACCCCTTTCGGGGTGTACATCATACACCCCACCCATCTAAAGGTGGGGGTGTGATGATGGGTCACTTGATGTGACCCGTAAAAAATATCGCCACCATTAAAATGGTGGAGGTGTATGATGTACACCCCTTCGGGGTGTACATGTAGCATTGCTCTTTTTCAAAAGGAAAATGCTATGTGTACACCCCTTTCGGGGTGTACATCATACACCCCACCCATCTAAAGGTGGGGGTGTGATGATGGGTCACTTGATGTGACCCGTAAAAAATATCGCCACCATTAAAATGGTGGAGGTGTATGATGTACACCCCTTCGGGGTGTACATGTAGCATTGCTCTTTTTCAAAAGGAAAATGCTATGTGTACACCCCTTTCGGGGTGTACATCATACACCCCACCCATCTAAAGGTGGGGGTGTGATGATGGGTCACTTGATGTGACCCGTAAAAAATATCGCCACCATTAAAATGGTGGAGGTGTATGATGTACACCCCTTCGGGGTGTACATGTAGCATTGCTCTTTTTCAAAAGGAAAATGCTATGTGTACACCCCTTTCGGGGTGTACATCATACACCCCACCCATCTAAAGGTGGGGGTGTGATGATGGGTCACTTGATGTGACCCGTAAAAAATATCGCCACCATTAAAATGGTGGAGGTGTATGATGTACACCCCTTCGGGGTGTACATGTAGCATTGCTCTTTTTCAAAAGGAAAATGCTATGTGTACACCCCTTTCGGGGTGTACATCATACACCCCACCCATCTAAAGGTGGGGGTGTGATGATGGGTCACTTGATGTGACCCGTAAAAAATATCGCCACCATTAAAATGGTGGAGGTGTATGATGTACACCCCGAAGGTGTACATGTAGCATTGCTCTTTTTCAAAAAACCTTATATATATATATATATATATATATATATATATATATATATATATATATATATATATATATATATATATATATATATATATATATATAGTTACCTCAAATTACTATAATTTTTTCAATAGTTATCTCAAATTACAATAAATAAATATTTCCATAAATATTTCAATAGTTATCTCAAATTACTATAAATTTTTGTGCATCAAATCAATCCATAAAATTTAAATTAAAAATTAAATTTTTAAAAAATAAATGCATATGTTATATTTTATTAGAGAATATCTATAATATTTTAACTCAAATTTAAATATATAATTGTTGCCAACAATAATTATATAGTTCTAATTTTTACTTTATAAATTGTGGATTAAATTTAATTTTGGATATCAAAATTTGAATTAACAATTAAAAATTTTAATTATAGAGGATCAAAATTACAATTTAAAATATGAATTAAATGTGAATTTAAATTTTAATACCTTTAGTTTAAAATACATAATTGTTGCCAACAATAATTATATAGTTCCAATTTTTTACTTTATAAATTGTGAATTAAATTTAATTTTGGATATCAAATTTGAATTAACAATTAAATTTTTTAATTATACTGGATCAAAATTAAATTTTAAAATATGAATTAAATGTGAATTTAAGTTTTGATACTTTTAGTTTAAAATACAAACTTAAATTTTAACTCTAAATTTATGATGAAATAAAAATTTAAAATCAAATATGATTAAAATTTAAATATACATTTAAAATTAAGTTTAAATTTGATTGTTAGTTGCAATCAATAAAAAGTGAATATAATAACTAAATATTAGTAGATAGGATTGAGATAATTTAAAAGTATTCATGTAAAAAGAAAAGATATGAAATGATATAGAAATATTTAATAAAAAAAATATTATCCATTACATAAAAAAGAATTAAAAGCTAATTTGTTATGTTATTTATTTTGAGTAAAAATTAATTATTAGTATGCTGTATTGATATAATTTAATTAAACATAATGATATGAAATGATATAGAAATATTTAATAAAAAAATATTTTAAATTAATTCAAAATTTTAGTTAATAATTTGTTTCAATAAATTTACTTACTAGTCAATCTATCTTCCAAACTTGATCTATTTTCAAGTTAATTAATTATTTTCAAGTTATATATATACGAACCCTCCAGTTTAAATCAATTATTGCATATCAGATCATTAATTAATTAAATGCTGTCTAAAATTAATTGGTGATCCATATATATATATATATATATATATATATCCAAACTCTCAAATTTAAATGAATTATTACAGATTAGATAATTAAATACAATCTAAAATATTTAAAAGCTAAAGCCTAATTTTCAATTATTATCTCGTCAACCTATTTGAATAATGATCTATATCATTTTAAAAGCTCAAATCTCAATCCACGTACGTATATCCAAACTCTCGAATTTAAATAATTTATTGCAGATAAATTAGATCGTTAAATACTATCTAAAATATTTAAAATCCAAAGCATATCTTAAAAATCCAATTCTAATATTTAGATAACGTGTTTAAAATTTAAATAAATAAATCTTCCTCGAGTAAATTAAGCATCAAAACCTATAAATATACACGATCCCCCTCCAACTCTTTTATCCCTAACTAATTCTCTCTCGTTCTCTATTCTCTAAGCTTTGCTTATTGTTCTCATGGCTCTCTCGAAGCGCATCTCTGTTCTCCTCTTCATCATCCTCCTCGTCTCCTCGAGAGCCGTTGCAGCTTCTTCTTCCTCGTCTTCGGGAGGCGACGACTGCGGTATAAAGGCGGTGTACAGCTTCGGAGACTCCATCGCCGACACGGGGAACCTCCTTCGCCAGGGAGTCGACAACAGTAGCTTCTCGTCGATCGCGCGGCTCCCCTACGGCGAGACCACCTTCGGTTACCCCACCGGTCGCTGCTCCAATGGCCTTCTCATGATCGACTTCATCGGTAAGTGATGATGAGATTAATTTCTTTTTTACTATTGTTGTTCTTTTTTTACACGTTAAGAATTTTCTTCTCTTTTGTTTTGATCCTCTGTTTACTTACGTAGCTACGTAAAGTTGCATGCATGAGTACATGCACGCACGCACGCATGGATTGTGAGGTTCTTCTTAATTATATATAGTATTGGTAATACAAAAAATAAAAGGGAGAAAAATATGTAATTTTTTCAAATTAGAATTTTCTAATTAAGTAAGTTTTTACATTAGTATTTATGCATGCATGCATAAAGTGCTTGGTAGTTATAATAATATATAAAAGTTAATTAGGGTTTTCCCATTAGTTAATTTAATTAAATTGCCTGAATATAAAATTTGGTGATTAAATAATTGTAAAATTTCGAAAGTTTGGACGAGAATTAGTATGCATATAAAAATTTTAAAAGTTTAGATGATTATCTACAATTAAACAGTTTCGTAATTTGTTAAAATTGCCGAAATTAACATATATCAAATAAATGTACAAATTTTGAATTTTTGTATAATAGTTGTTTATAGGTAAAAATTGCATCTAATTAAGTTGTTTTATTATACTACAATAAAATTAAATTATATAAACATATTTTTATAATATTTTTATATAAATATTCTAAATTATGTTATAAGGTTACACGAACATACTTTTAAAACATATGATGACTGCACATATAGTCGGTATTATTTTAAAATTTTAAAAATATTTAAAAATATCGTTATAATATAATTTTATTGTAGTATTATACTATGTTACATAACTATTTTGTTTTCCCTCTCCATGCAACAGCTAAGGATCTGGGCCTTCCTTATCTCAACCCCTACTTGGAAAAAGATGCAAATTTCACATATGGAGTCAATTTCGCCGTTGCCGGAGCCACCGCGCTCGATGCCTCCTCCTTCGCAGAGAAGGGCATGATGGCACCCTTCACTAACAGTTCACTCCATGTTCAGTTAGGATGGTTCAAGAACCATCTTAAAACTATATGCTCATCAGAAGAAGGTCAGTTAATTAATTAAATTAATTATCCTTCAACTTAATTATTCTTGATTTATTCTTTAGCTCTTATTTAAGGATAATGTTCGATTAATTAGTCTTGTTTAAAAAGTTTACAAGTTTTAAAAAATTCCTACTGTTAAATTAAATAATATGATAAAGTAGAAATTATACTATATATATATATATATATATATATATATATATATATATATATATATATATATATATATATATATATATATATATATATATATATATATATATATATATATATATATATATATTGTAAAATGCTATATTTTATCATTCCATAATCCATACATTGTATCCCTTTACCACTACTTGAAAATTAATATTTAAAAATAATTTTTATATTTAATAATATTTAAAAATATTTTAATATAATATAACGTCGTCTTTGAAAGCGTCGGTTAAAATATCGATACATAAAAAATTACCATATATATATATATATATATATATCAACTTTTATACCAAACATCAAGTGTCAAAAACTTAAAAATAATAATAAAATTTATTATTTAATAAATTAATTTCAATAAATAGAGGAATTATGATGATATTTTTTAAAGTATGAATATTTATTATATTGCAAAGACACTTGAGATGTTTTCTCCAATAGTTCGTTATATTTAGAATTTTTTTTTAGTGTTCTATCACATGATTTGTAACTTAAAATATTTTACTACTTATTTTACAGCAGATATGTCCAAATGTAAACAAGCTAAACCATAACAAATAGGCTAAATTTATCGAAGCTTCAATTAATTATTCACAAACCGCATATAAAAATTAAATTAATGTATTTTTTTTGGTATTATTGCTGTAGATTGTGGGGAGAGGATGAAGCGTGCACTCTTTATGGTCGGTGAGATTGGAGGTAACGATTACAACTACGCCTTCTTCGGAATGCAACCAATTCAAGAGGTGGCCAAAATTGTCCCTTTTGTTGTCGGGAGCATAATTACTGCAGCAAAGGTAATTTATTTCATTTATATATATATATATATATATATATATATATATATATATATATATATATATATATATATATATATATATATATATATATATACTTACACAATACATTTATCTCACAAATTAAATAATTAAGTTTGTATAGTTACTCATCCTTCTATTCCCGTTAAAATCAAATTAAAAAATAATATTGAATATTAAAATATGAATTTGACTCTATTTCCGGTTTCTGCATGCTGTACTATCACTTCTTTATCATACATAATCCAAGTAAACTTTGACATAACATAAGCATTTTCTACCAATCGTTCCTAGCGCAAATGTCAAAGAATTTGGTGATTGATATTCGAGATTTTGGATTCGAAATCTAATTACTTTATATTCTAATTAAATTTATTTCAATAAACGAAACGGATAACACTCTTTTGTTTGATTCGAATGTTATCTAAATTGAAATATTGTAAATCTGTGATCTGTAGGAACTTCTCGACATGGGAGCAGTTCGACTCGTGATTCCCGGAAACTTTCCTATCGGATGCGTCCCTGCGTACCTGACGTTAGTAAACTCCGTGAATCCTTCGGAGTTCGACGAAAACAACTGTTTAATCGGCTTAAACACCTTCGCCATGTTACACAATGTGGAGCTCCAAAAAGCCATCGAAGGGCTCCGATTGTCGTTCCCGAACGCTGTCATCGCTTACGCCGACTATTTCCATGCCTACTTATATATCCTGAACAATGCCAGCAAACTAGGTAATATACTATCATCGCCTTTTGAATCCTTTTTTTTTGTTTTTTTTTTTAAATTTTGTTTTAATTTCTATTTTGCTTCTTAATTAGATAAATTAATTGAGTTTATCATAGCAATATTATATTAGTAATTCATTCTAACGTTCCGCCACAATTTGTATTTTATTTAGTAAGTACTATATATGTGTCAAAACTACCGAGAAAACATAATTTTGAAATGATCTAAACATATGCGTAAGTTTGATCTTTTCATGTTTAACGAATTACCGATTGTTTTGTAGGATTCAACAAGAAATTCTTGCACCAAGCGTGCTGCGGAGACGGTGGCAGGTACAACTTCAATGCCGCTGCGATGTGCGGGGCTCCTGGAACTTCTGTGGATCAAAATCCGTCGAGTTTTGTGAGCTGGGACGGAATTCACCTGACACAAGAAGCATACAGGATTATGGAGAAGCTATTATTCGGCGGTGGATACACTTATCCGAGTGTAGCTTTTTAGATTATGGAGAAGCTATTATTAGGCTAGTGTTTTAAAAAAAAATCCATTCTTTTTTAATAATGCTGCATCTGAAAAGTAGTTTTTGCTGACTTTTAGCTATTTATAGTTGTTTCATTTAGACTGATTTGAAGACAATGGTTAAGTTTTAATTTTAATGAGTGAACAATAAATTAATTCGATTAAGTTTGTTTCTTAAGTTTGTTGGGCAGATCAACTAAAGATGCAAAGATCCAAACTGTGTTTGGTATTTGTATATATATTCAACCGAAAATTCACTAAATTACGAAGACTACTATTGTCTTAACCGTATAAATAGTACCAATATTTTGGTGCTATTAATAATATAGTAGTCTAGGTTTATATATATATATATATATATATATATATATATATATATATATATATATATATATATATATATATATATATATATATATATATATATATATATATATATATGGAGAGAGAGAGAGAGAGTGTGTGAGTGTGTGTGTGCGGTTGGAATATTATTGATAGCACCAAATAATTGCTGCTATCAAATTTTCAGTTATTAGATTTTTAATGTGTGATTGTGATTATAGTGGTCCCCTACTATTCAACCAACCACCCACTAAATCCTAGGGGACCACTATCATCCTAACCGCACATCTCTTAATTACCAATGACTTAGTGCTATCGATCCCGCCTAGTTATATTTATATATATATATATATATATATATATATATATATATATATATATAGCGTAGGGCTACTATATTCTTATGAGTATAAAATTTTGTATACTCATAACTTTTTTACCCTTATATGAAGGAAAGTGCGGTTAAGATGATAGTGGTCCCATAGAGTTTACTAGGTTGTTTGGAAAATAGTATAAATTCTAAGGACTACTATAATGCTAATCGCACATTTCTTCATCCAAGGGATGAAAACTTATGAGTACAAAATAATTTTACTCATAAAGGAATATAATAGTCGGACCATATATATATATATATATATATATATGAGTTCGATTAATTGGAATATAATTGGTGCAGCAAGTTAAGGATTTGCGGTTAGGATTATAGTGGTCTCCTAGAATTTTTATTATTCAACAAACTATCCACTAAACCGTAGAGAACCACTATCCTAACCGTACATCTCTTAATCTAAGGGCCAAAAAATTAGTAGCATTAATAACTCGGTGTTATTAATGGTATTCCAGCCTAGCTAGTTATATATATATATATATAAAGAGAGAGAGAGAGAGAGAGAGTCCGGCTACTATACTATTAATAGTACGAAGTTTTTGGTACTATCAAATTTTCTATTCTTAAATCAATCTCTTTGATCATTTTTACCAGTTAGATTTTACTATTTTCCAACCACCTATTAAACCCAAGTAGCTCACTATCATTTCAACCATATATTTTTTAATCCAAAAATTCATGATACTATATATATATATATATATCCAAGAATTCATGATACTATATATATATATATATATATATATATATATATATATATATATATATATATATATATATATATATATATATATATATAGGGGTTAGAATGATTAATTGAAATTAAGACTCGAAATATTATATGTGCAATGCTATTTATATATTTTAAAAAAAATATAATTAACTGTTAATTTTGAAATAACTAATAAAATTTATTAATATATATATATATATATATATATATATATATATATATATATATATATATATATATATATATATATATATATATATATATATATATATTGAATCTACAAGTAGCGTTTTTCCATTATATACTAAAAATATATTCTTCTGTTATATTTTTAATATTTTTTTTATTTTTAAAATGCTATTTGGATAATTTTAAAATTTCAAAAATCACTACACTATAATCTTTCCTAGAATTTCGTATTTATTATTTACTTATTTTCATACGTCTACTGTAGTTCGAAATATATCGTGTATCACGTACGTGTCACATTTTTAGTGGCTCGTACAACATCTAAGCAGGTACGAGTTTTACCCGTATTTCCGAGTCTTCTTTTTTATTTTTCGTTATTTATTTATTTCTCTAATTCACTTATTTTTATCCCTTCACACCTCATTTTTCTTCGTCTCGCCCTCGCCGTGGAATCGATGTCCTCCGCCGCTCCCTACGGCGGCGGCGCCGCCTCCGCCGCCGCGCGGAAGCGCTACTTTTGCCACGAATGCAACCGCACCGTCCTCATCGGCCCCTCGTCGTCGTCGTCGTCGTCGTCGTCGTCGACGTCCTCCGCCGCCGAGGGGTTCGACCTCTCGTGCCCTCACTGCAGCGGTGGCTTCGTCGAGGAGCTCAACCCCCCAAACCCTAACCCCGATCCCATCCCCAGCCCCTTCTCCGATGACTCCTTCGGCCCCTATCAATCCCCTCTTCCGTTACTTCTCTCGGCCCTCCTCGACCTCCGTGGCCCCGGCGCCGGCGGAGGCGGAGGCGGAGGCGGAGGCGGAGGCGCCGGGGTATTGGCCGTCGACACCTCCAGCCCCGATCGGTCCGGCGCTCCCTCCCCCGATCCCGAGCCCTTCGACCCCGCCCACTTCCTGCACAACTACCTCCAAACCCTAATGGACGGCGGCGCCAACATCCAGCTCGTCCTCGACGGCGGCGACGGCGGCGGTGGAGGGTTCCGGGTCGGCGGCAACTTCGGCGACTACTACTTCGGCCCGGGGCTCGAGCAGCTGATCGAGCAGTTGGCGGAGAACGATCCGAACCGCTACGGGACCCCTCCCGCGGCCAAATTCGCGGTCGATTCCCTCTCCGATGTGAAGATCTCGGAGGAGATCATGACGACCGACGATGCGCAGTGCGCCGTGTGCAAGGACGCCTTCGAGGTCGGGGAGGATGCGAAGGAGATGCCCTGCAAACACATCTACCACAAGGATTGCATACTTCCATGGCTGGAGCTCCATAATTCTTGTCCCGTGTGCCGGTACGAGCTCCCTACTGACGATCAGGACTACGAGAACCGGAAAAAGGCGCCCACCGCAGGAGGAGAAGGGAGTTCATCTAGGGTTTCTTCAAGTGGTGGTGGTCATGGTGCTGGTGATGACCGTGACCCTGCCAGTGATGGAGTGGGAGATTCTTCCGGGGCTGTGACTAGTCCCACTGAGAGGAGGTCCAATAGACCATTGCCTTGGCCATTCAACAGTTTTGGATCACAGTTTGAGGATAGAGATGCTGGGAATTCTGGTGGTCAAACTGATGAGCATGAAGGGAGGACTTGACCTGAGGATGGATTGAGGTAGTGTGGTCTTCGAAGATCATTTCTGCGTTCTTTTTTTTTTTCTCCCCCCCAAATTAGTTCACAATTTAAATATCAAGAACTTTTTATTTACTTCGTCAATGACTTGCTGCTAGTTGAGAAAGTTCCCAATTATGCTGGTTATTGGTAAGGTAAATTGTGCTGTGTGGTGATCTCTAGTCTGAAATTGTCGGCAAACACCGATATGTAGGTAGTAACAACATTTCGAAACTCAGAGCACTATCCTACATGAGAGTAGTATTGATCTCAAGAACATGGATGGAGATTATTATTTAGATTTCATAATGTGTGTGATTAGTTGCATTTAGTTGTAACTAATAAAACTGCAAGATGTCCTAAATAAGTTCCAAGGGATTCAATTTTGACATCTATCCTGTGACAGATATTGGTTAAGGTGCAACCCTCTACTAGGAAACTATGACACTTGAAAACCTAGATTCCATGCCCGTCTAGCTCTCCAGACATGCAAATGCTTCCTCAACTGAAAATCTTTTTTTCCGCCCTCATGGTAGTTTGTGTTGCTAAGGCAAGATTGGATTAATCAATCTACTGAAGAGTTTTCTTCTGGTTTTGGGGGTCATCTTGATTTTATGAAATCTTTGAAACATGCTCTTGTATCATATTTCAGAAGAATTTCATCCACATCTATAATTGTAACCTATAATCAATTGCTTTCTATTTGCATCAAGTTCTTTTTCTCTTTTCTTTCGCATCTTGATCTCGATGTACATCTTTAGTGAGCTCCTCCCTTTAGAGTTAAATAGTAGATACAACATTCCTTAGTTGGGATTCACTAAAGATTGTTATGGCGGAGAAAATGCTATTTAGAGCCTGCCCTTTTTTTCCTGATTAGAACTGTTTAGCAAGGACAAGCTAATGTGTGTGATTCCCTAATCGGTTCCCAAGTCTTATCTTCTTGTTTTGTTAACCTTGGTAAGGTTGCATAAGTTCATCTACACAATAACTTTTGGGTAATTTTTCTACATGCCAAATGCTAGCAAATAACTATCTATTAGATTTTGGAAATTCATTTTTCTGCATATCCCTTTTCTCTCTACTTTCTCTCTCTACTTCTCTTCCTCCGAGCCCCAGTTCTTCTTCTTCTCCCCCAATTCCCAAACCCCTCAATTCTTAGCAATCAAAGGATTGGAACCTACGATTCAGCTGAAGAACAAGGATCAACTGAAGCATCCATCGTTGAAGAACCCCGTCCTTCATCGACGCCATCAAACTCAGAGCAAGTTCATCATCGCTTGTGCGCCTCAGGACGAGTTTATGATCTTGCATTCTTCTTCATCGCAGTGATTTGCTCCTATTCTCTATTGAGCGGTTGCGGATTCAGAGTTCCTACTCCGAATCGCGCCATCCTAGCTCAATTGAAGGCTTTCGAGGATTCACTACTCGGAAGTTTATTACAAGTGGAGTCCTAATAGGCTGGGAAGTAAAATGATAATTTTGATTGGAAATGGACATGATGAACCATGAAGAGGGTTTATGTAACTTCTTTTTCTTATACACTTTTATATATGGTTAACCAAAATTATGACTTGCTATGAAATATATAGTATATAAATCATGTGGTATATAAATGAAAAGTACAATCAAATCAATCGCTAAATAGAATTACACCTTTATGATAGACGATTTGGTGTGTTCATTCTGTGATCATCATCAGCTGCTAGTCAGGCTGTTGGTGCTTAATATGGCTATAGAAGAAACATAGTGGATTGAGGATGTACTTAAGGTGGATGGGCGGTGTGTAGGATTGAAGAGGCTCCCTCTTAAGTTAGGGGCCTACTTCTTTTGAGAATGAAATGGAGGGGGGTGTTGGGACAGTATGATGACTTAGAACATTTATTAGCATGCCCCAATTTATCAGGGTGAGACAATCCAAATTATGCTCATTTGGGCAGCTTATGGCTGATCCAACATAGTTATTCGTACCTTGCAATTGCCCATTCATTCATCTAGAGTGTCTTATCAAAATCAATCTACATCAATATGGAAAGCTACAAGAACTCCATTTTCTGCTACTTCTGCTTTCATTACTATGTGTTTTTTTTTTTATCATAGTAGCATCCATATACATATGCTAAAAGTCATGCCACTATTTGAGCTTTTCCATTTTCAGTGATGAAAGATATCAATCAATTCTAGCGGCCTTACATATCTTTTTCTTGAGTTCTTTTTATTTTTCCTTATTCATGTGTTCGTTCTAGCCTTGGATCTTTCTTGCAATGCCTTTTCTTTTCCTGTGTTTGTAATCATCTCTATTTCTTAAATTAAGTGTTGAAGATCCCTGGAGTAGATGGGACTCTCTAATGAATCAGCATGATGTTTTGCTCTGTGCCAAATAGTTCGGAAGAATATGTAGGTCACTATCTAGCCCTAAGTTAACTTGGCCTTCTAAGTAACAGCTGCTACCTGGCACAATTGTTGTAGTCTCTGCAAAACCTTTCATTAAACTTTTCATCTAGTCTCTGATCGATCGTCTCGGACCAATTAATCTAAGCTTCTAGGCTGTATGGACGACAATTCTTTTTTTTTTTCTTTTTTTTTTGTTTAACTCAATTTCTATGCGAGGAATGCGCCTATAGATGATGGATTATTTGTAATCTACTCATCCAAACAAACATTTTCCTTTCTTTATTCTGTAAGCTAAACAGACAACAACAAGAAGAGGGAAGTACATCTATCATGCTACTCCTATCACATATGCTTTTTTTACATAATCAGCATGAATGATTTTTTTTTTTTTTTTTTAATTTAAACATTTTGCTGATTGTGTCTCGCAGAAAAAAATACAGATCACTGGTAATCATTTGGAGAGCCAACCATGTGCTCTCTTTGTTTGCCATTGCGGCCTCTATTTTTGCATATAGTTGATGCGATTTTCGTTTTTGCTCTTTGTTTCGCTCGCACAGCTAACTGCGGAACTTTCCTTTGCTTTGTAGGTTGAGTCTCGTGGTGCATCTTTCAACGACTCTGGGAAATATACTTATTTCTGTTTCTGCTATACATGTTTGAAAGATTGGCTTCCGCAAATTTATTTTGTCAATTTATAATCTGTTGAGAGTAAGCTCCACGAATCACCCAAACAGTGCACAATTAGAACTGCATGGTTTCGAGCTACGGCAGAATTATGGGACAGGTTGAAATTTCGGAAAATTAATAGCTTATTGGATTTTCATGATAGATCTAAAGTTCTTCATATTCCTTCAGTCCTTTTTTTTTTTCTTTTTCTTCTAATTTTCCATCGTGCAGTGTCTTTTGGTATATGAATTTTGATTATTGTAGGTCGTCTTTTAACTCCGGTAATCAAATTTCTTTGCTGGTTTCTGTTTCCTCATTTTTGCTGAGCAGCAGGAATTTGGGTCTCTTTTACGAATTTTATGAAGTGAGGCATTTTCAACATTCAATGCATCACCGTTTGCTGCAGTGAACGGCTCTATTTCCATAATGACGTTTACATATTCTGCATACACTAATAAGGCTAGACTATTTATCGAATCGATGATTCACATATTTAAACTTATTTAGACTATTTAAACTTCTTAGGCCTTTTTATGCTTTTGTAAATTTATAACATTATTTATCTAGTACTCCGGTAGTCTTAAACTTAGTTATTTTAAAGAGCTAACATAAAATAAATTTGAGATCTTAGATATTTTAAAATTATAAAATTTAATTTTTAAATAATTTAAAAAGTATTTGATGATGATGTTGATTGTCGGTTCGGATTCTCCACTGCTGGATGTGATGCAGAAGTAAATTCTCCTATTAACATGTGAGAAGAATTTTATTGATTAATGTAAAATGACGTGATATTGATATTATTGGGAAATTTTTCTCTCTTGAGATGCTCCTCTGTCTAAATTTAACAACCGTTTGATAACACAAACTAAATACGTAAAGCAATTTTTTTTTTTTTTAAAAAAGAGTAAATTAGGACAAAAGACAACACAATTTACAGGAAAGGCCTTGCTAATATATATATATATATATATATATATACATGTACCTCCAAATACTGGGAAAATATAGCTCTTTGATAACGTTAAGTTTGGTTTCCACCTGATTGAGATGGAAGCGGCTCACAGGGAAAAGAGTGTTTCACAAGTGATAGTCCCACTTGGATTCGGATAATTATGATCTTCATCTATGAAGTTAGAATATGCAATTTGGTGGTATTCGCTGCTAAGAATTTCAACTATCAGAAAACTGATCGCGGCGACGATATATAATATCAGTTCTCTGCCCATGTCACCGACTAGCAAGGAGAGAATGAATTGAAGTACCGGCGCCTGCGCGTTTCCTCGCCTGGGATGTAGGTAACAGTACAAAGATTAGAGCAGGTTTAAAAGACGAGCAAATAGTTACCATATGTGAGCCTGCCTTCTTGATTCCCGAGGAAGAAATATTTCCTACAAGATACCTTCTCATTGTTGAACAGATCCTCAGCAACGGCTTCCATTTGCTTTCGCTTCTTCTCCTCCCTCACGTATTCGATCGATTTGTTACTCTCATAGTCTGATTCTCTGCAAAATGTGGTTTGAGCGTTTTGTATCTTCATCCTTGAATGAATTTGACAGAGTGAAAAAAAACTACAATTTGCTTACTTGTATGGATCTTTGGAAAATGGAATGAGATCTCTGAAGCTGTTGCCGGACAGAGTTTCTCTCTATAAAATGCCATTTAGAGATGGCATTATCGTGTTGCAATTGAAGCATGAGGTGTTGAAAAAAGAAAATGCAATTTCTCTAATATAGAAAATACCTTTCTAAAGCGCTTGAAGTTGACTCGTGTTTCCGTAGATCTAACAGGAGCAGGCGTTTGGATAGTTCTAACAATCAAATCTTGACTGAATAGAACATCACAATTTTCATGTCTGTTGGAAATAGAATCATCGCCTTTGTCCCTTCTCTCTATAATCCGAGCATCCTCATCCCTGGGCTTTAAAACCGTACCTGAATCGGCTGAAAGGTTTGCATTATTTTCTCCTTCCAATTTTGCAGCGTCTCCTTCGTCTTTCAAATTTTCTTTTGAACATTTCTCCTCATATTTAGGTTTAATTTCATTTCGGGATTTGACAGCGACAGCAGCTTGATCAGAAGTTGCAGTGTCGATCTCAACATCGGAATCCGCTACTACAGTCTCGTCAGTGGAATGTGAAGATGAGACGACAACTGCGAGAAAATTGAAGGACTTTAATTCAACAGCAATGCCGGAATAGTAAAGCATATTGCTGAAGAAATGGCACCTAAGTGAAATGAAGTTATTACAAGTAAACAGCGAGCATTGCCAAAAAAAAATTAGCTAACAAAGACGTACATGATGACGCGACACAAGCACATTACTAATTGAAAGTAAGCTTGTAGCGTAAGGTTGCTGTTCAGTGCACCAGATGTAACATGATTTTGTATCGTATTACAATGATGTAATTACTACGTAGCATGAAAGCAAGTGGACATATTTTAAAGAATAAAACAAAATATAAGATACAGATGCATGTTTTCAACAATGTTCCCTAATGCAATCAAATTTTTTTTTTTAAATAAAGCAAAAGGGTAGAAAATTCAATACTTATATACTGCGATATGTGTATATGTTGTAAAAGCAAAGCACTATCTCCACTTTGTACCAGAATAATCACATCATATACAAGTGAAAATCATGAAAAAATAAATGCAGTTATAAAACGAATATGCACGTTAAATTAGAATTCAAAGTAATAGTGTATCACCTGGACTACATACTCAGAAACAGTATTTCCAAAATAGAAGGCGTTTCCAATCAGCGAATTCTACTGGGAATACTATCTTTCGGGTGATATGCTGAAAAGGAATTCTTAAGGATTAACACTCGAAATACTTACAAGAAGGTGGCTCAATGACGGCCGGGTCCAAGCGTCCAGATAATATAGCCACGATTAACTTCAAGTCAGTAACTTTAGATAAAGACGATAGCTCGCGTGAGTGATCAAATTCCATTATTGATTTTGCAGGAACAACAAGAACTATCTGGTTATTTTCTCCACCAGCCGAAGTCTGTATGTTCAAAATGGGGTTTGATCAGAATAATGGATAGTGCCTCTGCAAAAGTAGGTGGAATTTTATGCAAACTAGTTTTCATAAAGGACGATCAAATAACACTAGTTGGATCAACCTCTGACCTGACTATTTGAACAATATTCATCAACTTGGAGGAACTTTGCTCCTGCTAGTTCAAGTAGCGAATGGAGCTTCTCTCCAAATTTATACTGCACCAAGATGGCATTAGCTATATCATCCAAATTTACACTGCACCAAGATGGCAACAGCTATAACAAAAACATTCTTACATCTAAAGATAAGGATACAAGAAAACCACCTTATGTGACGATCCCAGGATAAATGTATAGCCAGCCAGGCAACTTTCACGAATATTTGCCTCCACTGCCTCTACCGCAGTTCCATCAAGAGTCAAGTTTGGAACATAGCTGAAAAAATGGATTGCCAAATCAGCTTATGAAATTGTCGCAAATAGATGTACCAAGATGAGCACATTAGGAAAGATGAAATTGGTCTGCAAATTTATAAAAAGCACCAAAAATTAATTTCAGACAGAATGTATGAAACTTACGAAGCACAGGATGGCATTTCTGTCCGTATATTTTGCTCAGCAAGCACCTGAAAAAAGGCATCAATAACTAAGAATCAAATTGGAGTTGCTGTTCACATAGTAAAAAAGGCTTATATCGGTCAAAAAGCAAATATTTATGACTCATTTCGTACAATTGTTTTTTTTTTTTTAAACACACACTACTACATATGACGGAGAACACTGGTGGATGACGATAGATCACAATTCAAATTGAGTAATCTTCAAAATATAGTAATACTCTTCTAACTCCTTATAACAACAACGAGAATTTAGAACCAAATATAAATGCAAGTCACAGTAAGCATATTCATTAGTTCTCAACCAAATAGATGTATTTGCAAAAGCATCAGGAATTACCCTAAACCAATCACCAGAAACAATCTGTTTTTTCGCTAAGACTGCTTCAATAAGCTCAGGCGTCAACGGCGAAGACTCATCAACGAGAACATGTGTACACTCATCACTCCACTTACGAGTGGTGTATACACCTGAGCAAAAGTATTGCATATGTAAGAAGAAAGATCAAGTAACAGAGATAAAACAGATTTGGAATGACAAGCGAAAGGGCAATGCAAGCTCGCCACAGGTCACAAAATAATATTTATTGCTACAAAGGAAAAGAAACTAAAGACAACATATCTGAACTCAACCAAATAGGAATCTCTGTTCTCTAAAGATAAATTTTCAGAAAGGAAGGAAATGGTGGCAACAAAAACACTAAATAACAAAATCTTTTGATACAGCTAGAGAGAATCAACCCCAACTAAAGAATACGGTTAGATCATACAAATAAAGATATTCTCAATGATTTTTTGACTATTTAATTGGTACCATGCATGATTTTTGCAAAGAAAAAAAAAATAACAAGGATTGAAACTTGAGATATCGCCAAATAAATTAAATCGGAATTGATTATGAAGCTTGCTTACTATATATATGATGAAGCCCAAATCAAGCCAAAGTAATTTCTCTAAGAATACGAGAAATCAATTCGTAGATGAAATGCATTATCCTGAAAAGTCAAGATAATGGGGACCTCATAATGGACAAACTCTTAGAATGAAATCACAAATGTTAAGCCCCATTCTACGATAACTTGTTCCAACTTCCAAAAACACCCCAAAAGTTGATTCATTATATCACAACAGGTAGAAAAAGATTAAAAAAAAACAACAACAATTGGCAGCAGAAGAATATCCACTAACCAATAGATGACATAGCGGCCTGCAGTGAAGGATCAATTCGAACGAACTTTTGAACAAATATTACGAGAGGAATAAAAGAGAACCTGCAAGAAAGAACATAAAGACATGGATTAAAATATGACACCAAACAGAAAATATAACGCAATGGTTCAGCCAGAGCGTTCAAAACTAATAACTGCTAAGATGAACAGTAAAGGTAAAAGGAGCCGCAAAATGCTTGGTCTATGGATACAATTAATCAACATTTCTACTAAAAGACAAGTATGATTCTTCATTATACTCAAATCTATCAATCACCTGAATGTTGCATTACCGGTTCCGAATGTTACAGCATCCCCATCTTTGAGAACCGCCTGTTGATCTTTGTGTAGACGGGAACCATCATTCCCTGATTCTTTGTTTATCGAAGTACCATACTTTGAGCGGTCTACTATATGAGCATGTGATGGAAAATCTGCAGACACAGTACGTGAAGGATCCCGAGATACCATTTTCTCGACAACAATTTCAGAATGAACCCGTGATATCGATGTGTCTGTTTGAACTATAACATCGCAATCTAAAACGCAAAAAACAAAAAATGAACGTAAAAGGATAAGCTCGCAATACGTAGTGGACATGAGGTACAAACACAATTTTCATTCTAATTCAACATATTTAAAGGGGAGCCCCATAGAACAAAATTGTTCAAATGCAGAATGAGTATACACCTCTTGTCACCTCGACCAACCAAAACCTTCAGATCATAATAATGCAAGAACTTCAAGAGAAACAATGGATGATAAAGAAGTACAAATAAAACAACCAAAAAAAAAAAAAAAAACGAAAACAAGAAATCGGTCTTCTGCAACAAATAGACGCTGTTCGGAGGATGTTTGATATAGTGCTTCTCCTAAGTAGCAACTTCCAGAATGATCATTTAAAACCCTAAACCCAAACCCTAAATGCAAAACTCAGATGAAAGAAAGCGAGACAGAAACCACCTTTTCGACCAACTTTGTAGGTTCCAGCAGAGAAGATGTAGTACCTCTGAGCACCTACCAAACAACAACAATGCTATAGAATCAAATGCAGTACAAATAAAAAAATCCCTAAATTGTAACCAAAAAATTTGAAGCTCGGCGTATACCATCGATGGAGAACACAATTAATAGGAGATTACTGCAACTTTTGCATGATTTGAGCTCGAAATCGAATACAAATTACTGACAAAAAACAAGACAAAAATGGAACAAAAATGGGGAAAAAAAATACAGGGGGGATCCGCACCTCGAAGGGAATCGATGGGGATTAAACCCCAAACCATCTTCGAACGTCTCAGTCGCGACTAGTTCGGCGATCGATCGAGGAGGGAAAAAGAAAGGTCGAAGACGCAGAAGCATCGGGAGCCGACCTAAAAAAGAGCGGCATTTTCGAGAAAAGAATTGAATCGTGGCCGTCATACTTAAGTGGGCCCCATATGATCAACGGATGTCAGGTGTGATGATGCACATGTAATTTTTGGAGGAGCTATGCTACATATACACTCTAAATAAAATATATATTCTATATTTAGTCTATACTAAGATGAATAATATATTTTATACTAAGATGAATATTTATTTATTCATCATTTTTAAATAACAAGTAAAATTTATTTTATTTTAAAATAGTTGGAGTGTAAAATATATATTCTATTTGAGATGTACCTCTAACATTTTTCTTTTTCCGAAGTGCGCAAAGTTTTGTTTTTAATTACATAATTTTTTTTTTTTCAATAAGCTCAATTACACTTGTGGTTCTCAAAATTATTAGGTGTGCTCAAATTTTAATTTATTATTATTTTTAATTAATTTTTTATAATTATTGTAATTAAATTGTTTAATTTAAATTTAATTGACTAAATATTAAGATATTATTAATATAGCAATAATGTATCAATGATTAATAATACTATAATAATTAAAATAGAGTTACACTTCAGATCATTTTTTATAATTTATTATGCATTAATAAACAAAAAGAAAGAATTTATTATGCATTAATAAAGAAAAAGAAAGATGGAATAACAACGCGTCCCGTTACTAATACACAGTACAGATCTTAAAGACGATCCTACAGTTAAAGAATCAAACGCACAAATATACTCATTTGCTTTTGAAAACATAAGAGAGCTCAACTCATTACAATATCGTGGCACTTCTACTTCAACATGTCAACTAAATTAAGTTGTTCAACTGCACTGCAACAATTGCAAAGTCCGACTTAGAAAAGTGCCACACACCTGGTAGTTTGAGGATCAAAATTTTAATTTTCCCTTTAAGGCACACTAAGGCTGCGTTTGGAATCGGGTTAAGATAGAACTAGCTAAACCGGGAATAAGTATAAAGTACGAAACTAGAGCGAAAAAACGTTTGGAATGGTTACAGGGATAAGAGATTTTGTGTTTAGTTTAATAATGAGAAATATGAGGAATAAAAACGATAAGTTGGGTAAATTATCTTTTTGCCCTCAATAATTAATATGTGATAAAGAGAGAGAGAGGAGAGAGAATAATTTGTGATGATGAAAATGTATTGAGAATAAAGAAAAGAGAGAGAGGAGAGAAATTTGTGATGATAAGAGTGTATTAGAAAGAAAAAAAAAAAGGGAAGAAGAATAATTTGGTAAAAAAAAAATTATAAAATAATGGATAAAAACTGTTTTTCCAACTTATTCTAGTTGTTCTGGAATAAGCAATACCAGATGATTCCAGATGCATTTGGTAGAATAAAAAAAATAACCCCGCTATTTTCGGTTCTAGCCCACATCCAAACGGGCCCTAATAGATTGCTAAATTTTCATGCATTCAATCAAATTTTTTTTTTTTTTTTCCCATTCAACACGATAAAACTGAGATGCCAGAGTTCTCCATGTCAAAAACAGGCCAAAATAATAGGGAAGGAAAAAAGAAAAGCACATGGCAACATTGACAAAATTCATTGCTAAACAGAGAGTAGTAAGAGGTGCAGCAAAGCAATGGCAGAATTAGAGAGAGATGCTCACCATTTGGTTATGAATGCACCGGCTTCATAGTCATTTGAATCGGCTACTAGAACTTTAGTTTTACCATCTGTCATTGAGCAATTTTTGCCGTTCCAGTGGAACCAAAATCAACTTCAAAAATCAAAACAGCAGAACAAGCATCGAAGCACTTTCAAAAAAAAAAAAAAAAAAATTCACTCCGCCAATCGAACAGATCAATACCATTACAGTTAAATAACACATCATATTCACGATAAAGGAGCCGGCAAATAAAAGTTACTGCTATGTACATAAGTAGCTGAGCAAGCAGAAATTCACAGCTATATGCAATGAGATGATGGACCCAAACTTTTGTAGCATTAATTCTATTTTACACATCTGGAAAAGAACATTCGAATGCCACCCTGATTTGTTACGGATATCAGTCGATTTATGAATTAGGGATTGAGAGAACCATTTTAACCCCGGCTTAGCTTCCAGTTAAAAAAATTTGCACCCTACTTGCAGCATAAATACTCAGATTAATAGCATTACTCGGTATTCTCATCAAGCAATGGCCGACGGTTTGACCTCTCAGCATTAGGAACATCATGTTCACCGTCCTCATTGAAACGGTCGACACTATGAAGAAATATACCTGGCAAAACAACCGACAGAAGTGAGCAATTGGGATGAGATGCACAAAGTTAGAGAAGATAATAAATTACCCACTGGAAAAGGTGCAAGGATACCTGTAAACCATATTACAGCTGCAACAAAAAGAACAGACGTCAAAATCAGTGCAGTTTCTCTCCAGTTGTTGACTTGATCCTGCATTATCATTCGAAAAAGTAAACTTTGTGTGAGGAAAGAAAGCACTTTGTTTGGTATATTGCTATGCTCCGAGAAATCAGCAAGTAACATCATATTGCCAACAAAAACAAACTAGGAAAGTGAGTGTGATGTACGCATCCAAATTACACCAGCATATGATAAATTATGCATGTAAAAGAACATGGTAAACAGGTATTCTGATCGTTCCTGTTAATCACTGATTGCCATCAACAACACAAAAGTACTTCCGATCCACATCTCATGGGGTTTTTGTAGGTCAGTCTCTGAAGTTTTAGTTTGACGAAAGTCAACATCCTATGTAACATCCTCAAGGTCATTATCTAAGGTTAAAAGCTCAATAAGCTACTCTATGATAATCGGATCATGAACCAAGTTTCAATATTTGTTTAAACTACTATACATTTTCCTAAGCAAAACAGTCAGGAGATATTGGAGTTCCAACTGATTCAAAGAGTAAAATCTCTAGCTAAGCTAGTGCAGACACCATAAAGTAGCAGACATAAAAGTAGAGCTAAAAAGTTGTTGTAACAAACCTGCAAAACTCCAACCAGAGGGGAAGAAGGTACATCGCCGAATATATGGATAGCGACAGTGGACATAGCCATTGATAGTGGTCTCAAGCTAGGTTTTATGCAGTGAAGGCAAATATAGTTCACAGGACC
This sequence comes from Tillandsia leiboldiana, assembly GCA_029204045.2. Classification (NCBI taxonomy): domain Eukaryota; kingdom Viridiplantae; phylum Streptophyta; class Magnoliopsida; order Poales; family Bromeliaceae; genus Tillandsia; species Tillandsia leiboldiana. The sequence continues at coordinate 46,800,740 of CM055069.1, read as the reverse complement.
CTGCATAAGTGGACAAGGTGGTGAAATAAAAACTGTTGCATCATGACAGTTACATGGGATCCGTGCAAACCAGACAGCATTGCAAGAGCTGTTGTTCACATTTCGTAGTTCATCCACAGTAAAGATATTAAAGAAGAGTATATAGGCAGCTAGTTTGAAGTAAACAATAAACATCCTTGCATTTGACATTTTAAACTCCAGCTCTCCAAAGGAGAAGAAGGCTATTAAACCATAACAAGTTCCATACCTGTGTGGCAAAGACAAGCAGCTCTCCAACAGAAAAGAACGCTATAAAACCATATAGGCTCTTGAAACAAAAAGCACTAAAGCAAAATATAGCCCCCAGAAATGTTGCTGCAGAAAGAAGCTGAAAAACAAAACCAAATTCCAATGAATACATGAGCAACATACCTTAAATATTAGTAGAGGTGTATATAAGAAACCTGAGAAGTCCCAGACCTTTGTGATATAAAAGCATAGCCCGAGTATTGACACCTCTGACAACTAAGTGCAGCACCATTAAGGATTTGTCTGGCACCAGAACTCACCAATATCCTAAGCTAGAGGTCCTAGCTAGGGCAATGCCAATATGGATGTTCCAACCACTTTAGAAAACAACTAAGTATTCATTTTTTTGGTGGCAGAGTAATGCTTTAAGCATTCTGCACTATTTCTGTGGATAAATCACTCCACATAGATGTATTCTAAACTTCTTTATTTTACAGGTTTCTTGATGCAAGATATCAAAGGCAATTTAAAGCAAGAAATACATAGATATTTATTCTGGCACACAATGTTATGACACATGGATGGTCTACTCGTATAATATACTGTAGAGGAATGAGAGAAGTCAGCTTAACTCTGAAAAGGAAGTGTCAATACCACCAAAAGCAGAAGCCCTGCTCTTTTATTATATGTTCTTGAAACTTCAGAAGTATAAGAAGTTAAATTTAAATTTTCATATTATTCTGCTTACTAGTTAATTCTTTTTAGCATAGTACCCAAAACTTCTTGCAATTGATCTTGCTATTTATGCTTCTTTTCAGTTAAGTATTCACACACCTTTAAGGTAAAGTTCTTGCTACAATACGTATATCAATTTTTATTTACGTACTAACTGCGTACTTTGTATTTGGTAAAGATATTAAATGGAAAAACAATAGCATTATCACCACACAAATAGAACATATAAAATGAAATACAACCACATAAAAAGGAACTAAAAAAAGGTGCTACTTTATTCTGAAATGACAGGTACCTTGAAAGCATTTGAGATTGTTGACTCCATTTTGTCAAGAACAAAACCACCAGCTAAGGTTCCAAAAATTCCACATATTATTGTTATTCCTCCAAACATCAAATCTGCATTGCTCTGACAAGGAAAAGAAAATAGGAAAAGGATGCTTAGTAAGGTCAAAGGACACACTATAATAAATTCGGACAACACATTCCTGATATATACTATAAAACAACGAAATACATTCATGCTCACAAAATAGTGTAAATAGATTGCTCTCTTGTACCAAAGAAATGAAATGAACATGCACACTGTATTTCCAATGTTTAATTCATCAACGCCAATTAAAACTTAAGTAGAGAGGTTACCATATGATAGATATCATAACCAGCTTTTGGGCCCCAGTATGAATAGGCTCCAATGACAAAGTTGTATGCAATATAACCTGGAAAAGAGTATTTCAGTTCTAACAAAAACATTTAATTAAGTAATATGTACATAACATGATATAAGTAGGGAACATCTAATTTAAAAATGTAAAAATAGCAAACAATCCTCTCTAAATTATAGGTATCACATTTAGGCTGACAGCTGGGATGTTCTGACCTAAAACATTCACGACATACACCTTCTCATGCAGAAGTGCTTTCATATCTTTCCAAAACCGCTTAATTTGGATCAAAATTTTCTTGGAACCCTCTGACCTGCCAAATGTCAGGGGAAAGACTTAATAGAGGGAAAGTTCACAGTTCAAAGTCATAAAGAAAAACATGCCATATGAGCAAAGCATTCTGTCAAAGGAAACGGTAACACCGAACCGATGAATCAAGTCCCATGACATTCTACCAAACTATTATGGAAAAGAAGAAAAGTACAGAATGAAAGGATACCATACAAGTTAAATTTCTGCGATGCTTTATCAGCTAAGACATTATCAACTGGTATAGTCTGTTCTGCTGTTCGTTCACCTGAAATTCAAATTATTATTAACTAATCAATAAAAGAAAGAATGGCAATTAACTAACAACCAGAAAATACAGAAATAGATTTATTACAATTCCATACTGCAGATCAGTAGCACAAAGCAAAACCACAACAAACATTCTAGATTGTCAAATAACAATTTCCTCCACAGAATGGCAGAAAGTAAACTAAATTGTTGAGCAAACACAGGGTTAAGATAACCTCTCGGCAAGAGTATGAAAATGTTGCTGAAGACTTCTTGAAAACTAATAGCCATTCTTTTCTTTTTTTTTGAAACTTAAACATATTCATTAAATCAGTCTGATTTAACACAATTGAACTCCATAAACAAATTTACTTGAATGCAAGTAACTCAAATATTTGGTATTGTATTAATCAACATACTTGTATCATCTTGAAATTTTTGATCAATCATTTCTCCGTAGCCTTTTGCTTCCTTTGAAACAGATGAAGCAAAGCCTGCAAAAGTCACAAGAAAATTCAAAATATCAGAATATTTTAAGACATGTTAGATGCATAAACACCTAAAAAATAAATATATAGATACCCTTTAGCTGCAGAGGCTTAATGACAAAACCCAGAACAGCAAATGGGAGCATCAAAATGGACTCTCCCCAAAATGCAGCACGCCAGTGAAGATGACTACCAACCTGACATTTGCAAACTCTTAAGGATCAACAAGATTTTTTATTTCATATGATACTCGGATTTCAGGGAAGCTACAAATTCAAATATTGAGCATCTAAACATTATGAAGAATCCCCTTCCAGCTAATAGTTTAATACATGTAGAAATTCATAAACGTAGAGACTCGTGAACTGACTGCAATTGGATGCAGCAGTCAATTCATCCCATGTGTGATCTTTTCAAATAGCAATAACTTTCAAAGGTCTAGAGGGCATGAGCAGAATATTAATGCACATGCCATTGGAACCTATTATCTTCTTATTAAAACACTGCACTTAATTTCCTTCTACCCCCTAAATTCATATAATGGGGAAGAGACTTAGTTTAAGCTCAGAAACTGCCCAGCAAATTAATGCATTAGTTTTTCTTTTTTTGACATTTATGGCAAATTTCTTGTAGTATTGACTGTTTCAGTTGATACGGAAATGGCAACAATTTTAACCGTTGCATGTACTATTCAAGGATTAGCTCCTAGAATACAAATGTAAGAGAGCTTGATAATCAGAGAAAGAAAAAAAAAAAGGTTATGTATTTGCAATTGAAACTCACCAGTCCACCGTAAACGTAGCCAACTGCAATCCCAGTTGGTATACACATGTAGAAGATTGAGAGCCAAGCAGTTTTCTGGAGCCATGGGATTTAACAACAAAATTAGCTAACTACATCTAGCAAAGCCGTAGCAATTAGAAAATATAGCAGAGCATGCCATAGCAATCAGAAAACAGAACAGAGCATTACAAGTGTGCAGACATAACATGGCTTAACTAAAATAATTGCCAATGCTAACAAGTTGAATTATCAAGAGAATTGTATATCAAACAGACCTGAACTACAAATCTGGTCCAAAAAATATATAGAGCAAATAAGTTGCCGCTTTCCCTTTCGAAGCGTTAGTGGTGTATGCATCTAGAGCATTACAAGTTACTCCTTTACTTTTGATGAATGATAAAGCCCTTTACTTTGATGCTTACTTTGTAAGAATATTAGATTTCCACTCATGGTTCTCAATTTTTTTTGAACTTTCTCAAAATTACAAAAACCAATCGACAAGTGCTGAAACATCCTAACAGCCTCAAAATTGGTCAAAGAAATTCAAACAAACCTGAGCTACAGGTGCATTATCATCAATAAACGGAGCAGCAAGACTTATAAATGAAGCCTCACCAACACCAACCAACCTGCATAACAAGAGTAAGGTGTTATTCAGTAATCACATAGCTTAATAGTTTACTTGCTTTTTATTTGATCCACTTACATGCGGCATATTGTGATCGACCAAAAATTGAAAGAACATCCACAACCAGCAGTAGCGATAGTCCACACTAACAATCCAACTCCAATAAGCCTGAAAGGATTATGGCTGGAAAAACAAGATAAAACATTAATCAAACACTAAGATATGTGGGAAATCCCACGAATTTGTTATATTCTACAATGTTAAAAAGAAAAAACTTGGAAAATAAAGTTCAGATCTTCAATTTCAACCACATAATAGCAGAAAGAACCGACAAAGGACAAATTATATATAATTATGGATTCATCAACATGTTTATCTTTCTTTGAGAAGCAACTTGTAGCCCATCCTAAGATGCATAAGAAACATCATTGAAAAGTTTATATGATGAAGCAATACTAGCCTTTTTTGGACTACTTGCCAAATTATGTGTTCCTCATTTTCAAGTAAAATCACATAAGTTGATGAAGCAGTATAAAAAGTAGCTACATATGCATATTCCAATATAGGTTGAAAAGAAAGCATAATCAAACATCAGTGCATTTTAGTGTCAAATATCTCAAAATCTAACCTCTTTGCCAAAGAAGCAAAAATGGGGGAAGCTATCAATAGTCCAACCATGAATGCAGACGACAGAACACCATCTTCAAAATAATTCAAGTTAAAGTCCCCTCTGCGTCAGAAAGCACAAATAAATCAATAACTCAACATCTAACATGAGGAACTAGAACAAGCATGACTTCTTCAATATAGTAATTCACTAAGGAAAAGAGAACATCCGCATAAGCTAAAAGAATATTAAAGCATTTTGCACTAAACTAGAAGGGCTCAGAAAAGATTACTCTCATTTCCCAGCACAGAACCAAATACCAAAAGCTTAAGATCAAATAAATATTCTATGATGAATCTTACTGAATTCCAGAGCCTGAAGTGCAAATACCACTGTCAGTGCATGTTCTACTGCTACCGTTGACACCATTACTTGCTATAGCCCCTCGATCAACATAGTTCAGCATGTTGATAATGCAAAATATCACAAGTAATCTGCAAACAAAAGCCGGTTAAGTCATGCTAAAAATAAAAGCTTAAGGTCAAACGTTAATCTGAAATTGTTAGTGCATGAAATGCATGTATGGATATAATCAGTTGGCCTTATGTCAGGTAAAATAAGAAGCTAAAACGAGAAGCCTGTACAGAACTAAATGTTCCTCAGTTATAGAATGTCAATCCAGCTCTCCACGACGGACAAAACAAATGAACCCATCTTTCATCGCAGATAACTGACAATTCAATATACAAATATTCATCTTGAAGTTTGACATCATCAATATAACGTTACACGCAAGCTCACTATAAATATAAGGAAACATCTAGATCGATAGAAGTATTAATAGTAAGTCAATTAAAAATATTTTGTGAAGCATTCTGAGGAATTGGTTACCAAACCCTATATCCCAGTAGCTAGGGTAGAATCGTAGAAGTAATAAGGTTTGGTACAATTAGAAAACACAAATTTTCACCCACTAATAAGGATTAATTTACTACAAAGCAGATCAAAACTCAAAAAGAATTGAATTCTTGACATTACTTGGTTACACCTGCTTTTTATATAACTCACATTCCAAAAATAATGCACAATATCTCTAATTATTTCCCCCTGATCCAAGCTTTAGGCATTGATATCATTCTCTAAGAACCAATATTGCCAACCTTACAACATTATTACCCCCTTTCCCAGTAATATAATAGCATCCTCTGCACTCTTTTACCTCTATTCTACACCAATTTAGGGATCCAATCTCAAACAACCCAAGCATTTCATATTCCACAACCAAATCATCTCCCACTACCACGAACAACACGAGAATCACCGTTCTTTCCCAAATCCAACCAAGAGTTCGTCGAAAGAAGGGTTTCGAGTGATTCAACCCATTTCGGATTCCGAGCTACCTAATCACCTCAACAACACCGACCACCGCACGAATCGCCCTTCTTCCCCAAATCCAACCAAGAACCTTTGATAGCAGCGGATGAAAAGGGGTAGAAACTCGGTTTCTCGGTTACCTCTTCGGCGTGAACCACGAAGGAGACGGATCGGGGCCGCTAGGGTTAGGGTGTCCCTCTGGATTTCTGGGGATAACGATCGCCATCTCCGTCGTCGTCGCCGGAGTCGGAGGCGCTGGGAGGGGAGCGGAGTCCGGCTTAGCGGAGTCCGCCTCAGGCTCGACCATAAAGAAAACGAAATGCCCCGAAATAAAAAACCATCCTTAAATGCGTAAACAACCCAACCACGTCGTTGTTAGAGAGAACATCCGATTTTTTTCGGGGTTTTTTACATTTAGCCCCTAAAAAAATTTTATTTAAAAAAATAGACCTACAAAAATTAAATTTACCAAAATAATTTTATACCTTCCACACAAGCGGGCTAAAGGTTGAATACCGTAAGGTACCGTTTGGTTCGGGGATAAGAAAAATTTTGTTATACCCGGGATAGGTATAGATTATGGTATTAGCAGGAATTAGTGTAAATTTGCGTTTGGTTTGGTTTATGAGTTATACCGGGTTTAAAGGAAATTGTGTTTGGTAAATTATATAGGAATAAGGAGAATAAGATGAATAGGAAAAAATTGTGTTTGGTTGAGTATAGAGGAATAAGAAGAATTGAGAAATGATAAATTTGTGTATTGACTATTTTGCCATTTATGATATAATTTATAAATAAATTAATTTATAATATTAATCAACCTAATAATAAGTTTAAAATATTATTTAAAATTGTAAAATATATTTAAAAATAAATAATAAATAATTAAAAGTACTTAAAAATAATAGAAAATTATATATTAAAAGATTTAAAATTTTTGATTGTTTTGACTATTTTGTTACCCTTTAAATTAAAGTTTAAATAGGAGTAAAAATTTTAATTTTTAAATTTATATAAATTTTAAAAAATACATAATAAAAATTAAAGTTTAAGTGGGAGTAAAAAATTTTAAGTGAGAGTAAACAAAAATTAATTTTTAAATTTTAAGTGAGAGTAAAAATTTTAATTTTTAAATTTATATAAATTTTAAAAAAATTTATAAAATAATTGTATAAATTTTAAAAATTTAAAATTAATAATTTTTTTTCAAAATTGAAATAAAATAAAATTTTTAGATTTATTAAAAAATAAGTTAAAAAATTAAAAATTTTAAAAAAAATTTAAAATTTAAAATTTATAAATGTAAATATCTTTTAAAATTTAAAAATTCTAATTTAAAAAAAATAAAAAAAACTAATTTTTATTAGTATGCAAAAGAAAGAAAAAAAAAATAAAACCCACTTAAGAGAGAGAGGGGAAAGAAAGAGAGAGAGTGCTTGGGTGCTTCCTCGATCCCCGTGCAAGAATGGGGTTATAGTGGAGGAATTCGAATTCCATGTGGGGGCCATCCTCGCAATTCCGGAAAAGCAGGAATCCGGATTCCTGCTTTTCCGGTTTCCGTTTGGGTATGAAAACGGGGATAAGGGGGTTATTCCCTCCTTATCCCCGTTACCAAACGGGGCATAAATGATTCACTGTGTTCTACATTGTTAGAATTTTTTATATTATATTATTTTTTTATCATATATAATTCTAATAATATATGATTAAAAAAATGATACAATTTAAAAATATTATAATAATTTACTAATAAAATTATAACAATTAAATATTATTAAATTCTAACCATCTAAAAAATTCTAACAACCTTCTAATAAAATTCAAAATCCTAACAAGAGAAATGGTTCTCACATTCAATAAAAATATTGAACACTGCTTCATGGCGTTCAACTTCAAACACGCTCGTGGCATCATAGAATTATTAAAATTTTATAAAATTATTTTAAAAAATAAAAATATTGAGAGTGTCATTTTTAAAATAGGTCCCTTTTTTTCCTTTTTGTTTTTGGCAAAGGTTTGGGTTTTTCTTTTTTTCCCCTAATTTTTTTCCTTTACTTTTATAAAATTAATTAGGGTGTGTTTGGTTTCTTGTAAAACTACAAAACAAAGGACACTTCCTTACACATTCGTGTAACTAAAAGAGTGCTCCAATTTTATAGCCTATTGTTCAAATTCATATATAGTATATAGAGCAAAAACAGATCCATGTGATTCTCTTGTATCAGAATCAAAATTAAAAGAACAAAGAATAATGATGCTATTGAGGCAACAACTGCAGGTAAAGTGAAAAGGATAAAATGCAGTAAACAACAAAGGATTACTGAAGAAGGAAAGAACAAGAAATGAGAGACCAAGAACACACCTCTGAAGGAGAAGAGATGAGGAAAGAGGTTGCACCAATGTTGGACGATATCTCCCTCATGTAAGCTTCGTTCTAGCCGATGGGGTTCTGATATCTCTCGAGTTTTAAAAAATCAGTAGGATCACCTCGGAAAATTAGGAAACATTTAAACCAAATAGTGAACAGTTTTCTCATGGTAATCTCCGTAATAAGGCGTAAGAGCTCACCTTGGCCTTAACTTTCATACCATTACTGTGTTTTGGCAGCAACCTGTGAATAGTTGCATTAATGCCGACACATTGATTGCGATAAACAAGTAAAATGAAGTAATGATATTATAGTAGGAAATAACACTCTTTTTTACTGTAATCACTGAGAATCTAAGAGTGCGATGAAAACAAAGTGGAACATAGTTTAAACACATAAAGGACAATGAAAAAAAGAAAAAAAAATCAGAAAAGACCACTAACTTAACATGATTTCTTTGCAAATAATGATAAAAATTTAAGGTTGCATTTTTTAAAAGGAACAGCACATCGTCCACTAGCTATTAAGAGATTGCAAACAGACGTTACAGTAAGGAAAGTATGCCTCAAAGAATACCTCAAAGGCACATGCTAGACTCGAAAGTAGATTTATAATGATAACTGTTAGCAACGAGCGCACAAACTAAACAAAATCAATTGGCGATCACGACAGAAAAGTAAAACCAAAATTGCACGACAGAGAATTAACACACAGATTTACGTGAAAAACCCTTTGCAGGGAAAAAACCACGGGCGAAAGAGGAGAGATTTTACTATGTAGAAAAGAGGGAATACAAGAGTTCTTCTTCGTACAATCGCTCGATCTCCTGAAATTTTTCGTCGCACCGCGAAGCCGTCGGCGAACCTGAATCATAATATCGAAGCGGTTCTGATTTTGAGTCACATCTAACAATAACAGATATCATTAGCATGATTGATGTTTTTCTGCATGTATCAAGGCACAAATCTATGGTGATTTCACATCAGATATTGGCCTAATGTCTTAGAAAGAAAGACGAAGGTCAAGGAACTAAAGGTAGAAATTAGCTTCAACATACCTTGGTTCTGGATGGAAAGACAAAGCCTTGTACCGAGAGAGTTCCCGAAGCCAATAGACATCTCTGAAAGCTGGATTCAGAAGATGTGTTATGGGAGCGGCTTGCAAGCAAACAACCATGAGCATTTCATATCATCTAGGCAACATAACATACTTCTGACAGGTTCGATAAAATTTTCCATATTCACCCAAACAGTATACATCATTTCTTTACATCCTCCAATATGTCACTTATGCCGCCAATCATTGGCACGGAACCTCTCTCAATGAGCATCCTGGTATCTGAATAAGTACATTCATCATGGTACAACTTGCGAACAGCTTTCTTCATTAGTTCAAATTGTTTAGGACTAGCGGAATGAAAGTTATTACTCAGAATAACCTCTTTCAAAAGCTCAAAAGCTTTTGTTGTATTACCTTTCAAAATCAAGGAATTTATTAGCAATAAATGTACATTTTTATCAAGCTCAATCCCTCTCTCCACCATCTCATTATAATAATTAAGTGCTACATCCGGCCTAGCACACTTGCACAGACCATGAATGAGAGCAGTATAAGCTATATTGTTCGGAAAACAACCCTTGTCCCTCATTTCATCCCATATAACAATAGCATCTTCAGCTCTTCCGGCGCTACACAATCCATCTATTAAGCTTGTGTAAGTGACGACCGTGGGCGCCCTTTCTTCGTCAATCATTTTATTAAAGAATGCAAGTGCCCCTTCAATGTTGTCGGCCCTGCACCAATTATCGATCATGAGATTATAGGTGACAACAGAAGGAACGAGCCCCTTCTCTAGCATGTTTTGTAGAAAATCTTGTGCTTCAGTCAATCTACCAGCTTTACAAAACCCATTAATCATAATATTGTGAGCGACTACGTCGGGAAGATAAAAACTTGAAGAGATGTCACGAAAGAGTGCGAGAGCCTTATCGACCTCCCCATTCTTGCACATTCCATCAATAGCTGCAGAATAAGCAACCAGGTCAGGAATAAAACCCACTTTGAGCAAGTCACATAGAAACCCTGAAGCTTTGGCTACTTCTCCATTCATACAGAGTTCCTTTACCATAGTGGTGCAATGCTTTATCCATGGCACGTGCCCTTCACTTCTCATCTCCCTTAGCAGGTCAAGAGCAGCTATTGAATCCTTCCTTCTGCAAAGCCCGTAAAATAAAGAATTATATGTAAACTCAGTAGGTACAATTCCAAATTCCTTCATCTTGCCAAAGATCTCATAGGCTTCATCCAATCTATTTACAGAACAGAGTTCATGGATCAAATTATTAAACATCAAAAGCTTTCCTTTGCATCCTAATCTAACCATATCATTCACAAGAGTTAATGCCGTATCCAGCTTTTTAACTTCGCATAAACCACAGATAACAATATTAAAAGAATCAGAATTCGGGATAACAGCTCTCTTCACATTAAATAAGTTCTCCAATGTAGCTTCATTCTCACCTATCTTTGTCTCTTCCATGGTCAATGAAGGGACTTCCGCACCTACAGATTCCATCATAGCCCTTAATAAGCTATGGGCTCTATCTAAATCGCCTTGATTAACAAGTCCATCAAGAATTGCATTAAAAAGGGCGACACAACTACTAGAACTCAAAATCCCCTTGTTTTCCTGAAATAACCGGCCTACACAGGCCGAGTCATTCTCCCCACAAAAAGCTGAGATCATCTTCTTGAGCAATCGAACATCCGGAGAAATACCATGCCACTTCATATCCATATACAAATCCAAAGCCCTTCTTAGATCCTTCCCCTCACACAACCCTGCAATCAAAACACTATAAATCCGCAAATCCCCAATAAAACCGGAGTCTTTCATTTTATCGAACATCTCTACTGCTTTATCCATCCTCCCCTGCCTCACGAACCCGTGAATTAAAACACTAAATGTCCTCTCACTGGGCTTCACTCCTCTCTCTGTCATTCTATCAAACAGTTCAAAGACACTCTCCACCTTTCCCCATTTACAGAACGCGACAATTAGGATTGTTAGTACATGCTCATCCACCCAGCCTCTCTCATTCATACTATTAAAAGTTTTCAACACAGCATCGAATTTCCCAGCATTGCAGTAGCATTGCAATACCGAAGTGAGCGTATACTTATCCGGCTCTCTCCCTAGCCCTCCCATCATCTCCCGAAGCCTCGCTTCCATAAACTCAACTCGCCCGGCCTTACCCAACGCCTCGAGCAAACAATTATACGTATACGAATTCGGCGCGCAGTTCAAATCCCCAGCGTGGTCGAACACGTGCTCGGCCTCTTCGACCAAGCCGAGAGCGCCGAGGCACCGGATTAGGAACCCCAGCGCGCCGGGGGTCATGGGGCAGCGGCGATCGACGACCTCGGCGGCTAGGGTTTTGAGGCGCCCGGGCTGGCGCGCGCGGGAGAGGGCGTGGGCCATGGCGTTGTAGGTGTAGCAGGTGTGGTGGAACCCGGGCTGCCACGCGGCCCAGCGGAAGAACTCGTCGGCGGCGCGCCACCACGCCAAGCTCCTGATGACGAGCTCGGCGGTCTCACCGGAGAGGCTGCGCCCGGCGCGGCCGAGCTCGGCGGCGTCGCGGAGGTGGCGCGGTTGGGAGAATAGGTCGAACAGGTGGCGTGCGTGGGAGTTGGAGGAGAGGGAGGGGTCGAAAGGGGAGGAGGAGGAGGAGGAGGAGGTGGAGTGGAGGTTGAAGATGAAGTAATAGGGTTTCGGAGGGGGGAATAAGTGGGTTATTCTGAGTGCTCGGAGAGACATGTCGAGGATAAAAATGGAAATAAGTGCGGAATAAGTATTCCGGGATTGGAATAAGGACGAGTGGGTTGGTTAATCAGGGATAAGAGATAAAATGGGGGCGTAAGAGAGTTTCGCCATTGATGGAGCTCGAAGGCGAAAGTGAGGTTTGGATTTTGGAAGAGAAGACGCGCGGAGGACGACGACTACGTATATGATATATACGGACTCGAATCCTGGGAAAAACATGGGCTTAAAAGTTTGGTCTAATGGGCCAAGGGCCCATTAAGGCCCAACCCTTTTTCTTGTTCGAGGGGTCACTAACCCTTCCCCCTTCGATACTCCTTCCAGGGTTTAGTTCTTTTTCCATTGTTCTCTCTCTCTCCACCTCCACCTCCACCTCTCTCTCTCTCTCTCTATAGTAGAGATACATCAACTTCGCCATGGGCGATAGCCAATACTCCTTCTCTCTCACCACCTTCAGGTTCTTCTCCAAACCCTTCTCCCTCAATCTCCTCCTATTTTTCTACTTGGATCTGTTCGTGTTCTCCTTAATCTCACTTTTTTGCGTTTTTTTTTTCTTTGTTTGGTTTCGATCCGCTGAGATTAGCCCCTCGGGGAAGCTGGTACAGATCGAGCACGCGCTAATGGCCGTCGGATCGGGCCAAACGTCTCTCGGGATCAAAGGTAGCTCCGATCGATGTAGATTCGTTGTGTTATGCGAAGAATCAGTTGATTTATTTGATTAATTGTGGGGGGGGGGGGGGGGGGGGGGGGGGGGGCGAAGAATTTGGTGTTTGGGATGATTCTAGGGTTTTGTTTGTAGCATGAAAATATTGAGTATAACACTCACCAGATGATTTGTTGCATTATCGGAAGAGTGGGAATTAAAGGAGCAAGTTATACAATTAAATTAGCTATATTGCTTCTTACTTTATGTGCATCCAAAAACGGTAGTATATTTAATTGCTGGGAATTTGACATACACCAAGTTATCAGTAGCCTTATTGGTGGTGTAGGAGTGGAAAACGAGATCTAATGAACTCAACGATTGGGAGTTTGCATCTAGAGATTTGAAAAGAGAGGACTTTAATATGCAGTGGATGTGAGCGGTGATGGGACGTGTAAAAAAGGCTCGAAATGGCATACAAGGTGACTGTAATTGTGTGGTCTTCTTGGCCAAATTAGTTTCATTAAATTCTATTGCTTTGCTTGTTAGTCAAGATCAGGGTCGCCGGCGGAATATTTAGATTGGTCGTTCTTCGAAACCATTGTATTTCCAGTTGGAAGTAATCCTAGATATAGAGTATTAAGGCAAGTAGCATGGAGATTATTCATGATCGCCCTTTTCTGCACATATTTAATAGTAATGACTAAAATGGGTGGTCAGATTCCTCTATATGGGTATTTCAATCTGATAATTAGATAATCAGCCTTATATATATGATGGGAATGACATGTAGTCGCAATGGTTGTTTGAAAAGAAATAGCCATTTGAGTTGTGAGTTTTCAGTTGGAGCGCATAGCCACATTTGCATATTGAATAAGTAACAGATTTGAAGTGCAACTTTTGCTGGACTTTCTTATCACAACTTCTGATACTTTTTTTGTCGTTGCAGCTGCTAATGGTGTCGTTATCGCAACCGAGAAGAAACTTCCTTCTATTTTGGTGGATGAGACATCTGTAAGCATGCACTAAAACTCACTTTAGTTCGCTTCAGTCGGCTGCTTTGTTTTCCGTAGCATGAATTTGGAGTTCTGTGTGCAATGGCATTGGAGGAATAATTTCCACTAGTTAGTGTTATTGTTATTTTTCATTTATGATTTTATTTGCTTTTAATTCATACAAACCACTTTGTGGAGGTGAAACTATTCAGTAACTTACACGCACTCATTTTTATATTATTGTCTAATTGTTTTCATAGCACATAAAATCTGTATGTTTCAATCACCATCATACATTGCTATTGTATATTTAGTGCCAACCTAGTAGTTGGAATCGAGTGACTAGTCCTTGCATTTTATTTAGTTTGTATGCATATTTTGTATGTGAATAATTCCTATTTTGTTGACCTCAGGTGCAAAAGATTCAACTTATGACCACAAATATAGGAGTTGTATACAGGTAATTTGCTTTCTGTTTTCATCATTCATTATAGATGACTGATATTTTATCTCAATGCCGCGTTTGTTACTCTTCTTTAACCATGTGGATGACCTTTTTGCTTTTTCTTTCTTTTTGTTTTCATACAGTGGGATGGGGCCAGATTCACGTGTCCTGATAAGGAAAAGCAGAAAGCAAGCGCAGCAGTATTATCGACTATACAAGGTATTCTATTAATATCGTACTCTTGTAATCACTTGCCCATCATCCTTTGTGTCATTTAATGTGTGCTTATTATATATGTTAGAAAACATTAGGAATTCTTGAAGATTTATTTTCCTGTAAGCTTGAAGTTACTTAACATATGCTATTATTTTCTCCTCGAATCTTTGATTATCCAGATGGAATTTGATGTGCTTGTTTGTGTAATGAATGTCTTTTTTCAGATATGAAAATAAAAACAGACTGCCTGCTAGCAGAATTCCATGATAATCTTGATTTGCTAGTCTAATGTATCTGCTTGATTAGAACTATAGTATATATTTTTTTGGGCCTTATCTTCTAATTTTTTAGTTGTGTTGTATGCTTCAATTTAGTTGTGTTAACTCTTTTCTGCAATATCTTTGTTATTAAGATTTTGTGAGTGAGAACTACTATACTTCTGCGGTTGAGGTCGGTGATTGGATAGATTAGTTTCAGTGGCTTATGCCTCTATGTTGTGCTTAACACAGTATGGTTGAGCCTCATTTTGGAGTACATTTGTGTATATGAACTATGAGTTTTGTTTACTCATATGAGTTTGTATATGAGTTTTGTGTATATGGCGTTAGATTTACTCATCTAGAGATATTATATCTTAACTCCTTGAGTAGGTTCAGGGCCATTTCCATCCCTTCTGTGCATATTAGTAATGGCGTTCTTCTTCAGTTGAAAATTGTTAGTAGTTCTGATAGTATTATATTTTTTTGAGTGCAGGAGCCTATTCCTGTTACTCAACTTGTCAGAGAGACTGCAGCTGTCATGCAGGAGTTCACGCAGTCTGGGTATATTCTTGCTATGTCTAATATGTTTAACATTCTTTAATTTTCTCCTTTTTCCAACAACCGTTCCTCTCTGTTTTTTGTTATTATTATTTTTTCCTTTCTTTTCAACTGGCCATATATCTGGCCTTTCCCTCTTCTTAGTTTGGAATGTCGAAATCATTGGCGCACCTCTAAATTTTTTATTGCAAACTGATATATTGTCCATACCCATGGTTAAACTAGTTTAAAAAGCTATTTCTTGGCGCAGCGTATATGGTTAAATACAATTATACCAGTGCTATTGTAAGGATGTGGACTTACATGTTGCTACTTGCAGTGGTGTAAGGCCGTTTGGAGTTTCTTTACTCATTGCTGGGTGTGATGACAATGGTCCTCAGTTGTATCAGGTATGCCCCCTATCTGGTTTTCTTAATTTTGACTATTATTAATTAAAATGGCTATTTTAGTTGTTAGTTTATTTATGTCAGTTACTCCATGCCTGTTAAGTAAAGTGCATTTGTACTTTCGGAAGCCGCAATTATTAATATTTGCTATACCTTTTCTAGTCCTCCTGCGTTACTAGTATACATTGTCTTTCGCCAGTCGACAATTTTCTAAACCTGTACGGCGCTACATTCTAATTACTTTCTCTACTACTTTGTGTCGGTCCCTTTCCTTGTGAGCTATTATCTACTTGTTCTTAAGCTTTTAGGATCTCACGCATGTCTTTTCCCTTGTTTTAAAATCCTTTATAACAGGTCGACCCATCAGGATCTTACTTTTCCTGGAAAGCTTCAGCAATGGGGAAAAATGTTTCTAATGCGAAGACTTTTCTTGAGAAAAGGTAACTTAAAGACTATTTCTGCATGCTTGAAGTTGTTATCGCAAGTTATCACAGACGTTACGGCCACTGATTAAAGAAATTTTATCATAATAAAAAAATTTCCATTCTTATTTAGATATACTGAGGATATGGAGCTCGAGGATGCTGTGCACACTGCTATTCTAACTCTTAAAGAAGGGTATTGTGTTTTTGCTATTATGTTGTACATGTACTCTCTCCCAGATCCTTCTTGATTATTATATTATGAATCATCTTGTCCACTACCTGCAGATTTGAAGGACAAATTTCTGGTAAGAACATTGAGATCGGAATTATTGGCTCTGATCGCAAATTCAGGTAACTCCCTTCTTTTTCAGTTTTGAGTTCCTTGCAAACTTGTATCACATGTTGTCTATACTTTATTTGCCACCATTTGGATTTCTTCCTTTTCCGTTGTTATGTTGATGTATATGCAGTTCTCTTGGAATTAGATGGTGTATTTATTTTTATTATTTTCTTCGTAGTGCGCATTAATTTGTATTTGAAATCTCTGACCTCTTTTTTTTTTTTTCTTTTTCTTTTTTTTTTCTTCTTGCGTGTGTGGAATTGCAGAGTTCTGAGCGCTGCTGAAATTGACGATTATCTAGCAGAAGTTGAGTAATTCAAATGCAGATACAGCTTTCGGCTGCGGGGGAATTAGAGGAATGAATCCAGCATTTTATCCCTGCTTGTTGCTTGAAGATTCTCATGATGTTAATCATATACATTTGGAATTTGGAATTGGAATTGGAATTTAAGAGTGACATCATGAATTTATCCTGTGTCTTACTTACAGAGACCTGATTTGGTGAGAAATTCTTGACCTGCTTGTTAACTTAAAACCCTTTGAAATTTACATTTGGGAGTTGATTCTCACTATATGCCAATAGCAGGGCTTGGAATTATTATCCTTTGTATGTCAGATATTCTGCCTCCCTTTTTTGAACTTTTACTAGCCGTTCGATTAATCAGTTTTTTTTTTTCTTTATTTTTTTAATGACATCCGAGATGGACATAAAGCCACTTATCATTTTTCATTCTTCTTCTTCTATTTACCCGAGGCAGGTGCCCTCTCCGAGGAACCTGGGTAGTGTTTGTTGCACATTCCAATTAGGCAATTTAACTTCTTTATATCAATTCCTTTCCACTTCTTCCAACGTCTCTTTCTTTTAAATCATCCACTACCACCTCCAAAACCCGAGGCCAATGTTAAGCTCTTCTTATTAATATCTAAGCTGTTCTTGTTTTCCTACGGGGAGAGAGAGAGAGAGAGAGAGAGAGAGAGAGAGAGAGTTCATAGTGAAAACAAAGGAAGCATGGCGTTGGGTTCGTCGTGGGTGGTGGAAATGGCACTGCAGGAGCTCCAGAAACTGGAGACTGAGCACCCCGACCACTTCGACTACCTCAAAAGGGAGCTCAAATCACTCATTGATGAACCCCCCCTCTTCTCTTCTCTCGACCCCATCCCTACTCTTCTTCTACCTGCAGCAACCCAAGGTGAATCGTATTCACAGTGGTAGTAAAACTCTAACAACAGTTCCTAGTTTTTAAGACTAGTAATAATTATTTCGCATCGTTTATCATGAACATAACAATCACGTATAATACAATACAGTTTCCTCCAATCGGAAAAGGAAGTTTGATGGCCACATGGAACATCAGAAGATCCCGAAAAGAGTAGAATGGAAAGAGCGAGAGTGTTTGTGCCAGTCGAAATGCGGGGCGGAGCGGGCCATTGAACGTGCGGAGGCTTGCTTGAAGAGGATCCAGCAGTTTAAGCACAGCCTTTTCCCTTCTGAGTTTAGCCCGTGATCCTGTATCCAAATGAGTTGATTATGATATTTTTTTTGAAAAAAGCTAAGTGTACATCTCATCTGATATGCATATCTTACATCCCATTTATTCTAGAATGGGGTAAATTTCACTCGTCACTTCGAAATGACGAGTGGATGAATGCGCACCTTAGGATGGACTAGGTGTAGGATGTACACCCCAAATGGAGTATACACGTAGCATAGCTCATTTTTTTTATATTTGGTTTAGATATAAATGATAGGAAAACTCTAAGTGTACATCCGTAAGGGGTGTACATCTCACACCCCCACCCATCTAAGAGTGGGGGTGTGATGAGGGGTCACTTGATGTGACTCCTAAAAAATATCGCCACCCTTAAAGGGATGGAGATGTAGGATGTACACCCCTTCGGGGTGTACATATAGCAATCCTCTAAAAATTATGTTAAAAAAGAGCGTTCATAGATTGCAATACTGAGAATAAAAATAATTATAATTTTAAAATAATAATATTTTATCTACTTAGTTAATATAAAAATATTAATTTAATTTATTTAATTAATTATTGTTAGATAATTTAAAATATTAATTGATAAAATAATTAATAATAATAAATATTTTAAATAAATAATTTAATTAATTCTATATAAGTTAATAAATTAATCAGTTAGTTATATAATAATTAAATAATTAGTTAATAAAATAATTAGATTAATCAAAATATTATATTAATTAAAATCATATTTATTTTAATAAAATTTATTTTCAAATAGAAACAAATTTATTTTAAGAAAAAAATTAAAATAATAATTTTAGTTTTATACGAACTTATTTTATAAATATAAAAAATATTGTTATCATCTATAACAAAATACATCCCTTGTCCACAGAGATCTATACTCATTAGAGTATAATAGCCTACTCACTCACATACACACTCTCTCTCTGTGGTGATTCTGAAAATAAAGTTTGAACCAAAAAAGAATAAATTTAAAATTTAAAATAATATATATATATATATATATATATATATATATATATATATATATATATATATATATATATATATATATATATATATATATATATATTTTAAAAAAACACAACCCCTAAATATCGCCGAAAACCCTTCCCTAACCCTTCTTCCGCAGATATAATAAGCGCAAATCCGAATTTTTTCCTCTTCCCTCCTTCTCTCTCTCTCTCTCCCTCCCTCCTCCGAGCTAGGGTTTCTCCTGGTTCCTCCTCTCCTTCCCTGAGCTAGGGTTTTCGTTTTCTCTTCTCGACTCGGCATCGATGTACGGAGGCGGTGAGTTAAAGCTCGATTCCTCTCTTTCTCTCTCTCTCGGTTTCTTTTTCTCGTATATTTCTGTAGCATAATCTGAATCAAGAAGTCCTCTTTAATCCCTCACCCATGTCCACTGTTTTGGTGTTTTCTGGGATCAATGCAGATGAAGTATCGGCCATAGTTCTTGATTTGGGGTCCTACAGTTGTAAGGCCGGGTACGCCGGCGAAGATGCCCCAAAAGCTGTATTTCCGTCCGTAAGTGTTCTCGCTATCGCCGCTAATCTGTAATTTTTCTGGAATTTAGAATGTTAGAGTAGTACTAAAAATTTTCAGATGTTTCGTAGCTTCTTGGTTGCCCTAATAACTGATATCAAACAATATTTGAGAGGATCTGAGTCCTCTTGACTAAAAATAATGATCAAAATACCTTTTTGATTAAATATTGCAGTCAATTGATTTTCGCTAGATAAATTAGGTTTGTGTTATATCGCCCTAAAGATTGGTTTTGTTTGCTACATTTACATGCGGTCATTTCCTTGTGAGTTGAAATTTTGGCGAGGCTCGGGGGTAAAGAAAGCTAAGACGCGAAAAAGGAGAATTTACATTTATTTGATGTTGTAATCTGAAAGTAGTAGGATCATTCATCTTGACTTGTGGAACTTGCATAGTTGCATGTCTGATGACGACATGTCAGTGGAATAGATTTCTATGTTCAAGCGAACGAATAGGGTGGGTGCAACTGTATGAAGGGAAATCATTATTAATGCAACTTAAACCAACTTGTATATTCCTCTTATGCCTTTGAATTTTTGGTAGAGGTATAATGCATACATTTCTAACCCTCCACTTTCTGCTGAAGGTATGTTGCGACTTTTAGCTTAATGCTTTATTTTATATTTAAGGTTGTCGGATCAATCGATCAAACTGGGGCTAATGACGAAATCAAGCCCGAGAGAGACTCTGAATCTATGCCAGATTCTAAAGCCGGAGTCAAGGCACTTGATTCAGATAAAACCAAACCAAAGCGTAAGTTGTATGTTGGCACGCAAGCTTTAGACTACAGGCGTGATCACATGGAGGTCAGTTTACTTTTGAAGTTCGGATGTTCTCTTGGTCGCTATCTTCTGCATGTTGATCTATAAGTAATATTTTCTTTATAACAGGTCATCTCACCCTTGAAGGATGGTGTTGTTGTTGATTGGGATATTGTTGACAATATATGGAACTATGCCTTCAGGTGAGAACTATATTAGCAGTTAGCGTCAAGTGTTTACTTCATTTAGATGTGAATTATTTGAGAAATTTGTTTCCCTGATGCCTGTTATTTTCAATTGTTATTTGTAAATTCTCTATGCTTCAGAAATTGACATTTCAAGATATTTAGCAATAGCGAATAAAAAATGTCTACCTGACTGACCTTTTTTTTTCCTCCGTAATTCAATTGTAAATAATTTGATTGGCATCACTGAACCAATCTTCCTTGGATGGGAGTTAATGGCCTTGCCTATGGATGCAACAATCTCGCTCGAATAAAAACACTACAGAAGTGTTCGTACTAGAGGAAACTTAGAAAAAATACCTTGATTCTTTTGTGGAGAAGAAAAGGAAATTCAAATGGAAGAAGAGTCAAAAGTGTTGGATGATGAACATTATTTTTTGGGTCCAACCGACATATCATGACGATTAGATTTCTTTCTTTCATCTCGCTTGTGTCTTTTCCTTCCAAATCTTGGGCAATGCAAGAGAATTGAAAATTTTCCTTTCTAAAAAGTTTTTTTTTTCCCCTTTTTTTTGTGATATATATTTATTTACCTATCCTGGATGTTGCATATATTTTGATGATCAACAAGCATCTATATAACTTAATTAGTTCCGTCTGATACATCTGTGCATATTGGTTGGCATTTGCTTCTTGTACTGCACATATTATGTACTTCATGCCCGCCAGAGGGATTGGTACAGTCAAGTTAATTATCCCTTTTGCATTAATATAACAACTCTTTATCCGGCTTCTGTTGTTTGGTTTTAACAATTGGCTGGTAACTCTATATGACGGCTGAGAGCACTGGGTGATGGTAAAATAGTCTTTGTTTCTTGGCTGTAATGGCATAGTGGTATTATTAAGTTTGCTAGTTCTGTCGTACTATTGTATTGAAATTTAGTTCTCCATCTCTTAAGAGGTTGCTATGGTCCTTTTGCTTTGTTTTTCTTTTCAGGCAACGACTGTTGATTGATCCCAAAGAGCATCCTATACTACTGGCAGAACCCTCTACAAATAGTCCACTGCAAAGGGAGAAGTATAACATATCAGTGATTTTAGCTAAATGATAAATACAAAGGCTTTTAGTTGCTTTGAGTTTTTTATACGCAATCTAACTTGCAGCACCATATTTTTCTACATTATTATTTAGTAATGCCACACTAATCATTTTAGAATGATTGCATGCTGATGTCTAGTTGTTTTTCAAAAATACATAATCTACCTCTGAATCAAATCTTTGCAATTTCTTCTTATCAAATCATGTAAAAACCATATATTTCAATTAATTATATTGATATGTAAAAGTTCTGCCAATCTTTATGCATGTACATATTATTTGTTGTAGTTTGTCTTTTGTTCAAGTCAGTGCTCTTTATTTTTGACTCTCTTCTTTATTATAGAGCGGCAGAGCTAATGTTCGAGAACTACAAAGTTCCTGCATTGTTCTTGGCCAAAAATGCTGTATGGTTTTATAACCTCTTAAAGAATTACTTACTTTTCTTATATTCATAATAGATAAAGTAAGCGTCCCTGTAATGGCTACAATGATCTTTTGTATTGACTTTGTGTTTCAACTACCAGGTGCTCACATCTTTTGCTTCTGGACGTGCTACTTCCTTGGTTGTTGATAGGTGAGGGTTTTCATTATGTTGAGCTCATTTGCTTTGTCTCCCCTTTTCCTTTTTCGTGTATGTTTGTTCACAAGTAAAGCTTTTGCATTTGTAGGCCGAGCTGTTTCGTTTTATTCTTATTTGATAAACAATTAGTTAGGTGGGCAGACATGTATTAGATTTTAGTATTATAGATTCCTTTACTAATCTTGTCTCACTGTTGAAATTTTCCTTTTACTTGTTCAATATAATGTAGAAGTACATCAGTCTCCTGTGATCATCAAGGCAGAATATGTGGAACATATGGTTATTTTAGCATTAACTAGCAAAATATTAATTGACAAAAAAATTGTGACTACTGTTCCTTCTGTCAATTTTCATTGCCACACTAATCAAGTATTAGATACGTTTTCAAGCAAATTGTTTCCTACTTTCTTTAATAGTTTGTTGACAAAATTAGAAATGCGTACATATGGTTATTTCATAATTTAAGCATATTTTGAAACTTCACTTTGGAATCATTTGTGCCATCTACACCAAACTGGAAGATTAAACTGTCTTTAATTATTCATTTGCTGATAATTTGTTGAGTAAACTTTTGTATGCCCTGCTCTCAAATCTTCCAGTTTGCTTCACTTTTTTGTTTAACTACGACTTAAACTGTTTTAGCATCAAATATCGCCTGTCGTAACATTACTTCTCATTTATCTTTTTAGTGGTGGTGGATCTACTGTAGTCGCAGCTGTACATGATGGCTATGTCCTCCAAAAGGTATTTTGCTGCTACTGGAAGCAGGAAGAATATTCTATAATTTATTTCAAGAAGATTACATTTCTTTGTCCTTTTTGGTACTGAGTTCTTGCCAGCATTCTTTCTGTAAATGAACCTGCCTCTTAGTTTTCTTGCTATAAATTCTTGTTTGCTAAAAGCTTATGAATGTAATGGTTTATGAAATAGCATTTGACAATGCTCTGAATGACTATGATTTTGGGCTGTAATGAAATGATAAACACATATGTTTACTTCTGGCATTTCTTTTGCAATTTTACTTATTTCTGGTCCACTTCGTTGTGAGTCTATAATAGCTGCAAACTTTGGTAACCATGCCCATTAATATGTCCTGTCATCTGATTCAGCATTCATTCGAAAACATGTAAAGCAGATAAACTACACTATTTCATTTCAAGTATTACTGATCTTCTATTTTTCAATCTTTAAATTTCAATAGAAAGAAGATAATGGTCTCTTACTCTGTGGTTAGCAGAGGAGCACTAGCCTATGCATTCTCTTGTTGACATGTGTTATTGTTATCATAGGCTGTGGCAACTTCTCCAATTGGAGGCGAGTTTCTCACCGACTGCATGATGAAAAGCTTAGAAAGCAAGGGCGTTGTTGTAAGTCTGTTTCTTGTCTAAGTTTCTATTTTCTAATTTCTTCCAAAAATGAATTTTGACCTTGCCTGTTATTTACTTTTCTCAAATTTTTCAGTTGAAACCAAGATATTCATTTAAGAAGAAGGAAATCAGCCCAGGAGAGTATCAGGTAGCACACGTGTTTTTTTCCTGGATAAATGTGGTGTTGCGGAGTCTCATCCTAACCGATCCTTGTCTTTTGAGTTATTGGAAGGATAAAGAAGTATTATCCAAATTCTACATGAAATGATGGTCTTAATCTTTTTCGTTTTCTTATTGTTCCATATGAGCAGATAGTAGATGTTGATTTTCCAAATACTACAGAAGGCTACAAGTTGTACTCTACGGTAACGTCCCGCCATGAATTCTTTGTACTTGTTAGTCATTTTAGCTTATTGTCTCTTTGTCATTTCTGCTGGCAGAGAGCTATTGCTGGTGACATAAAGGAATCGGTATGTCGAGTCCCTGATACTCCATTTGAAGGTAACACGAATACACACAAATTTATTGGGATAACTTGTTAGTTGTTGTTCTTATTGGTGCATCTAATTGATAGTTTAAAAGATGCCTGTATATTGTCAAAGTAAGCAGTAGATGTGGTGAATAGTGAATCTGGTTGGTATGTGATATTTTTATGTTTGTTGGTTTATTGAACTTATACTAAATATGTTAATTTGAATTTTTCCTTTTTCTTTTCTTTAACAGAAGCGGCATATGCAAATGTTCCTATGACTCCTTATGAGCTTCCTGATGGCCAGTAAGTTTAAATTTATTGTTATCTTATATGCTCGAATTGCTTATATGCTAATTTACCTTGATGTTCATTGGCATAGCTGCAACATTTGACTAGTGACATTTTCATGCCACCTTTTTTCGTCCTTGTATATTCATGTTATTAGTGAAGCATTCATAATCTGTTAGTACTTCTCTGAGTAAAATTATGCTATCCGACTCTTGAACAGAACTATTGAAATTGGTGCTGATAGATTCAAGATTCCTGATGTTCTGTTTAATCCATATTTATCTCAGGTAAGAGATGCTTACATTTAATCTGTTTGTTTCTTCTATTGCCATCTCTGAATATTTCCACTGCTAAACTTAAGGTCAGGATTGTTTCTATTCCTGTTTTAATAGTTGTTCCTGTGAGTTATTGCTACTTATTTATAGATCCTTGTTACAATTTTTTTTTTTTTTTGGTTGATGTCAATTTCGATAGTCAGAGCACAATGAACATTTGTAGCTTGAAGAAAGGCCTGATGCTATTCATTATTTGTTTCATGGCTTTGCTTGTACTATAGCGAATGTACTTAGCTCTTTTTTATTTTTCCCTAACTGCTAAATTACAGAGTGGCTTCTGAATAAAGGACTGACTATTTATGGCACAACCCTACTTTGCAAGGTTTTTTCAGTATGATCTACTGAATAAATAATGTGGACACCTAAATTATACCACATTTGTTCTTGCATGCAGCAGCAGGATGATTTCTCATAGAATTATTACTTCTCTAAATTATTATTAGGACAAACTTTTACTAGTCTGCTTCTTTTTGAAACTTTCGACATAATAATCTGAGTAGTTCTGGGTAATACACTGGCATAAGTAACTATATTATCGACTTTTGAGTCTCAGGGCATTCTTGCAGAACCCCTCTCTTTACAGCATGAGACAAATCTCAAATATAATAAATTTTTTGTGAATTTGTTCTATTTAAATGATAAGCGTGGCTTTTATATCATTTTGCATGGGTAAAAATTCTACTTTTGAGTCACACTATGTGACATTTACTTTTTTTTTTTATCCAAACGTGAATAAATAGACTATACCTGGGATGGAGAGTATTGCTGATTCTACTTCACTTCGTGGCCTACCGCAGATGGTGAGTTGCTTTCCTATACATGCTTGCCGAAAAGGTTTCTCTGTTCATTCAACACATTCTGCTGAGGTTTTTGTGGTTTTGTTTTTTATTACTTTCAGGTTATCGAGAGCATAAATAAGTGTGATGTTGACATCCGCAGGGAACTATTCAGCAGTATCTTGGTAAGATGTTAGACCCATTCATCAAACACGAGGAGTCATTTATCATGTATAGACCATGTATAAAAAATGTACCTACATTGCTAAATGATTGGATTTCTTAACAGCTTGCTGGTGGCACGTCATCAATGCAGCAATTAAAAGAGCGGCTTGAAAAAGACTTGATGGAGGTAAAGAGCTCGCTAAATTGAAAATGTTGGTCGACATTTTGTTACCCTGACTTCAGTATGTTGTTGTACATGACGAGGAGAATTGCTGAATTTATATCAACTTAATGCTGTTCTGGTTTTTGGGCTTTATATCATATCTTAATCTAATGAAAATTTTATTTGATGGGCCTTGCTCTTATTCTATCTTTTATCTTTTTATTCTATTAATTTCTTTTGTCTATCATAAGATGATGCTTCTTAGGGATTTTTGTTCACTATTTTACGTCAATAGTTTCTTTTCATTTATAATTGTTATTAAAGGAGTAAAAAAGAAGCATTATCTATAGCACTTTGTGTGATATATGTATTTTTTGTTTGACCTTTCATACTGAACCTTCGTTACTTATCTTAGGTTCTTTTTTTATTGATAATAATCCTTTTAGCGGCAAAGGTTTATTACATGATAAACCTTTTCTTGATAAGATAAAATTCTTAATTAGTTGAACTGATAGCTGAACAATCCTTTCAGGCGAGTAAGTGGCTTAATTGTGCTCACATCATCTAGTTCATAAATGGGGTTCTCAGAAAAGAACATTTCAGTATAGATCGACTGAAATAGAATAATTTGATACTAACTTTGAATTGCCATACTCTCTCTCTCATCCCCATTTCCACAAATTTGTGTTCAGGAGGCTCCTCAAGCTGCACGGGTCAAGGTTTTAGCCAGCGGGAACTCAACAGAGAGGAGATTCAGGTCAGGTTTCTGGGCTATGTAATCATTGATTCTTATTATGTTGTCTGTGTGTTCTTGAGATGTCCTTCTGTCATCTCCTTGAAACATTTCTGTGATCTGAGATCAAGATAGTCAGATTACACTCTGTAGATGTGCTAGTGTTAGATATGTCTGATTACTAGAAGTTTTTTTTTTTCTAAAAAAAGAATAGCTATGCCAATGATAATATGTATCGTCTAGTGTTAATTGTGATATAAGTTATTAGAGCGAAGAGTATGAGGCTGCTGCATTATTTATACCATATCATTTGCTTCTTACCACAACCTGCTTCTTATTTAAGTTGTATCCGTGTAGGTCATAGTAGATGGTAGGTCATATTTTCTTCTTGAAATGCTACTATAGCCTTTTCCAGAAAACAAACTAACCCGCGAAAACTTTACGACAGTGTGTGGATAGGAGGGAGCATTCTCGCGTCTCTTGGGTCGTTTCAGCAAATGTGGTTCTCTAAAGCTGAGTAAGTTCAATTGAAACTATCATGTGTTTCTTTCTTCTTCTTTTTTTCCTCTAAATCTTGTCATTGCGCCGGTAATTTTTCGTTTAGTTGGACTAAGTTCGCGCCTTTCTCTTTATAATAATACTTTTGTGGCAGGTATGAGGAGCATGGAGTTTCCTATATCCAAAGAAAGTGTCCTTGAGGGGGGCATTGTCGCATTCCTTCATATAAGATGGCATTTTATCTATCTTTATATTGCCAGAAGGTAAGTGTGACTACACATATATTTAACCGGAAAGAAGCTTCGTAAATGCGAGGACATAATGATGTTCTTTATCGGGCGAGGGCTTCTCGTTATAACTATTTTTAAAAAAATTAGGAAGTTTGATCTAAAAACTTAAAGAGTGCAATATGATGATAAATAGGCTGTTTGTATTAGTGTGTAGTTTAAAGTTCCATTCCATGTTTGGACTCTTTTGTTGTACCATACAAAGCCATCTTGCTAACTGAGGTTCTTTTAATTTGTGGAAGGGTAATATTTATTGAAAAATGGTAGATCATTAACTCTCATTTCCCCCCAACCCCCCCCCCCCCCCCCCCCCCCCCCCCCCCCCCCTTTTTTTTTTCTATATCAGTTTTCCAGTCTTGAGGCTCTTATTGTGTGGAAGAGAATGAATGTCTCTTGTCTATAGACTCTATACAGCTTATAATGGTTTTTTTTTTTTTTTTTTTTTTTTTTTTTTTTTTTTTTTTTTTTTTTTTTTTTTTTTTTTTTTTTTTTTTTTTAATATTGTCACTGTTGATTGTCAGAATAAAAAAATTTTAATTTTAAAAATAGTTCAGTATTATATGATAAATTTGGGCTGTCAGATTTTACTCGACAGATGATAAATAAAATATCTGTTATATTTATTGGTAAATTTTTTTTCTTTTCATATCTACTAGCAACCCTTCTTTTTTTATTATTTTTTATATATAATGTGTGTTGGTTTTTAATGTTTTAAAAAAAAAATCGGAATTTTCGTCATATTTACTAGTATATTTTTTAAAAAATTTCTGTACTTTCTTTAAAAAAAAATAAAAAATAAAATATTCTTCCATTATTTTTCTCTAACTCTAATCTTGTTCTTATTCCTTTTCTGTTTTATCTATCTAATGCTTTGATTTTTCATTTTTTGTTTTTTCTATTAAATTTCAACCGCCGGATAGTTTATCTTTCGGTTACTATATTTTTCTAATGGGTATTGATCATGGAGATATATATATGAATAATTTAAATTTTTTTAAAAAATAAATATAAAAAATTAAATTTTATAAAAATATATCTGCTATTTAATATATTTTTTTAAAAAAATATTTGATATTTTTATAAAAAATTGCAAGAAACTAATTTTATAAATAAGAATTAAGGGAGTATAGTGATACAATTATTATGGGAATTAAGGTTACTATGTTATTGATAGTATTTAGTTATTTGTGCTTACATTTTTAGCCAAATTAGGATGACAGTGAGTTTTGAAAATTTAGTGGGTAAAGGGTAAAGATTCAACGGTAAAAGAAAAAAATTGATAGCATAGTAACGAAATTCTTATTATCAATTCAAATTTGAGTTTGTTAATAACATTTTCAGCGTACCATCTTTTGAACCCAGTGTTTTGTAAAAATTTAAAATGTAACAATTCAACTAACAGGAAGTTATATTTTTGTAAAATCATACAGAATTTGCCTAAATTTATCTAATTTGAATAAGTCAATAGTATTTTGATTACTTATTTTAATAAAATTATATTTATAAGAATTAAAATTTGTAAAGTAATAATATAGTTGTATGACTCAGATAATAAAAATTTAAAAATTAAATAGTTTGTTGAAAATACTGTTTAATTAAAAATAATTTTATATAGCTTTATATAAATATATCAAATAGCATATATATTTTTATAAAATTCAACGTCTTATATTTATCTATTTAAAAATTTTTAGATGTTCATATATATTTCTATCTTCAAATATCCGGTAGAAAAATATAATTAATTATAAATTAAATATTTAATCTTAATTAATGAGTGAGATAAATTTAATTTTTTATCTGTTCAGATATTATACTTAAAATTTTTATACTAAAATTCTAGAACCCTAAAAAATCCTAAACCCTAAACCCGGAAAAAATAAATATATCTGATAGTTTTCAACTCCGATTATTATTTAACTCTAGTTTAACCCTAGTTAACTTAACAAAGGGAAACGGTGGGGTATTTTTAATAACGGTGGAACGTATGAAGGGTATATTAGAAAGAAAAAAATAAGAGGTGTAAATTAGATATTTCTTCATATTTCAGAAATACACAGACAATTACCTATATATATATATATATATATATATATATATATATATATATATATATATATATATATAATATTTTTTAAAAAAATAAATATAAAAAATTAAATTTTATAAAAATATTTTTGCTATCCTATATATTTCATAATTCTGACGTTGAATCAGGTGGCTCTATGGGATGCTCTCCCCCGCCATCCTTCAACCGCCGCCACCGTCACTTCGTCTCCCTCCTCCGCCGCTGCAGCTCCACCATCCAACTACAGCAAATCCACGCCCAATTCACCATCCATGGCCTCTCCTTGGACCCCAACCTCCCCCTCCTCTCCTCCCCCAACCTCGACCTCGACCTCGACCTCGACTCCTACCTCCTCCTCCTCCTCCTCCGCTCCCTCCCCTCCCCCACCTCCGCCTACAACGCCCTCATCCGCACCTCCTCCGCCTCCCGAAACCCTAGCCGCTCCTTCTCCCTCTACGCCCGCATGCTCCGCTCTGTCGCCAGGCCCGACCACCTCACCTTCCCCTTCCTCGCCAAGTCCTGCGCCCGCCTCGCGCTCCCCCGGCTCGGCCTCTCCCTCCACTGCCACATCGCGAAGGGCGGGCTCGGTTCCGATCGGTTCGTCCAAAACTCTATGGTTCATATGTACGCCGCGTGCGGCGATATAGGCCTCGCGCGTAGGGTGTTCGACGAAATCTCCCAACCGAATGTCGTCTCCTGGAATTCTTTGCTTGATGGTTACGCCAAGTGCGGCGACTTGGCGGCTGCTCGCCAGGTGTTCGGCCAAATGCCTGAACGGGATGTCGTTTCTTGGAGCGCAATGATCGATGGGTGCGTCAAGGGCGGGGTGTATAGTGAGGCTGTCGAGCTATTTGATTCTATGGAAGCTCTAGAATTCGGGCCTAAGGCGAATGAGGTAACGATGGTGAGCTTGCTGTGCGCGTGCGCCCACTTAGGGTCTCTCGAGCAAGGGAGGAGGATGCATCGGTACTTGGAGGGAAATGGTTTCCGCTTGAATCTCACTCTTGCTACTTCCTTGATCGACATGTATGCCAAGTGCGGATCTATTCACGACGCTCTTCTAGTGTTTCGTGCTGTTTCGACGGAGAAAACTGATGTCTTGATATGGAACGCCGTGATCGGAGGACTTGCACTGCATGGGTTGGGCAAAGAATCAGTTGAGATGTTCAAAAAGATGCAGGAATTGCGTGTTATGCCGGATGAGATTACATACTTAGGTTTGCTTACAGCGTGCGTTCATGGGGGCTTAGTCGATGAGGCTTGGAGTTTCTTTAAATCGCTCGAAGCCCAAGGAATGAGACCGCATGTCGAGCATTATGCTTGCTTGGTTGATGTTCTTGGCCGAGCAGGTCGAATACGGGATGCTTTTGAGTTGGTTGAGAGAATGCCTATACCACCGAGTGCTTCCGTCTTAGGTGCTCTCCTTAGTAGCTGTCGTATGCATGGGTGGGTTGAGATGGGAGAGATTGTAGGGAAGAGGCTTCTGGAATTGGAACCCCATCATGATGGGAGGTATATTGGATTGTCGAATATCTATGCCGTCGGTAGAAGGTGGGATGAGGCCAAGAGTTTGAGGGAAGTGATGGAGAAGAGAGGGGTGCGGAAGATTCCTGGATTTAGTGAGATCGATGAGGGCGGAAAACTCCATAGGTTCATTGCTCATGATAAGATTCATCCCCAGTCGACGGAGATTTACTTCATGTTATGTCTTGTAACCTGGCAGATGAAAATGGAAGACGGCAGCATCATTTGTGAGGCATTATTAGGAAAAGATGGAGGGTGTGGACTTCTTCAAGAATGGACTACACGGAATGCTGTCAGACAAGACTTAAAAAAGTATTGCAGATGAAAACTGGCATTGTTCGAGAAGGATCATGAGAAGAAAATGGATGATTGAGGATGCTTGCGATTGTTCGAGAAGGATCATACCTTTTAAGTTTTATTGCCCAGGAAAGTCGTATCTGATCTCGAGAGGGAACTTATGTGAAGGCTAAACCATTGCTATCACAGAAGCCCTTAAGCAAGAGTGCCCCTTAATGCCCTACAGGCTTTCTGGCCTTCAGTTTGAATTTGTCTTAGTTTAGTCTCCAGATTTCTGATTCCATTTTTATCCGTCGCCTGATAAGCGACAGGTAAATTACTGTCGAGTGAATACAAAATTAGTTAAAGCAATGCCTGCAAACAGTTTTGAGATCCTTTATTGCAAAACTGTTCCCTATCGATTTTGCTAATAAAGCAAGAATACCAACTGGAATACAGAGCTAAAGCAGTTAGCAATGTCTGGATTTGGTACAGCAAGAACCAGGATGAAGTGCAATGATACAGGCTGATAAATCCTAGTGGACGGGCGCTTCAACTTCGGTGGCAACCGCCATTAAAAAAGCATGTGCCTACTGAGGTGAAAATTTTCAAAAAGGTATGAACCAAAGGTTAGTTATTGTGCCAATCAAGATGTGTTGAAAATTTGAAGCATTAGTATGAGTACATGAAAGCGAAGTGAGTTGCCCTTGTACTCAAATCGAAACTATTTCTGATAAAACAAATTGTCCATTTGGTGCATTTTAAATTATTGGGGGTGTAATGTCGAGATAATATGTAATCCTTATTTCTTGTAAATAGCATATTCAAGGATTCGAGCTTTTGTTTCAACTATATATAGACAGAGCAAGATGTATCGAAGCCCCTTGAATACACTATGATAACCAAAGTTATAAGATTACAATCCAAAAGTGATTATAGGGCTAGCATTGCGCTTTTTTTAAAAAAAACTGAAATTAATAGAGTTGAAGACCAATCTACTCAAAAAGAAAAAAAAATAAAAATGAAGGAAAAAAGATTGTTAGAACTTAGAACAAGTCCAAGCAGTAATTACAAATAAAAGATGAGGTGTGTGTTTTCCTTTTAAATTCTCTCTGTAGGCCCCTTACTCCAATCATCATGTACCTTGTACATATTAACCTAAAGTGGGTGTTGGGAACTAGTCCTAAATTTAAGCTCACACAGAGAATCCTAGTCGTTAGATAGTGTCATACATTTTACCCTCATGTTAATCGACAAGTGTAAAATATGCTATAAACTTTAATTTCCCGTAACTCGAAAAGATGAAAAAGCATGCTGTTGCAGTACAATTATTTACTTTTCAATGACTCACAAAATATGTTCATTCTTATCCAACTTTGAAAGATAAAAGGTGTGAAATTGGATTTCTTTGCAACATAGCCAAGTACAGTATGAAGGATACAAAATTTAGGCTTTGGTTGTTTTTTGCATTTGCCCTCCATTCTCCTCATTCTATTCATATTCTACTTAACCAAATCGGTTGGAACCTTTTGCTCAACACACTGAACCACATTGGTGGAATCGCAGACCATTTATTGTAGCTTGCTGTTTATGTTTCTTCTTTATATTTCCAGGGCGTCATATTATATTTCCTCCTCATTGCTGTTTTTAGTTGTTCTCTGTTTCATTCATTAGTTCGTGGTTTTTTATTTCGCAAATCAAAGACGTTTGGGGTTTTGCTCGATTTGGTAATCTACACTTGCAGATTCATCTGATTTTCCTTTTTCTTCTCCTGTCAAAATGTTGTCACTTGTCAGTGATCTTACTTATGATCATTAAACGAAGTTGAGAAGACGGTTTTTACCGTTTCTTCCAGTGCTTCCAAGAAGTGAGCTATGCATCAACTTCTGTTCCCAATATTGTATTATATATGCAGCTGCTGCTGATTCAAGTATAGAAACTACTTTTTAAGTTGCTTTTGATTTTGCCTCTTGAGAACATTGTTGTGCTAGGTTAAATTTTGTAGCAGCTTTTTAATTATAATTAACTTTTCAGGCCAATTTCCTAAGATGACGACACAATCTGCGCAAGCTAATAAAGGAAAATCTGTCACTTTCCCTGAAGAACTAGCGAAAGTGAAGCAGGAAAATGACGATTTTAAGGACATAATTTGCTACAAAGAGGCAATTGAAAAGAAATCAGTACTACCTCCTACCTGTTCTAAGGTGAGAACACTCTTTCTTCTTTGCACTAAAAGGATAGGTAATGGAGCTTAAATTATTATTCTGATAAACGGATTTACCAGTCCTTAGAAATTACCTAGTGACTTTCTTGAATCGCAAACATCTCCTTGCAAATCTCTTGCCTTTTTAGTTTTTTAGCTCATCTTATTAGGCAATTTGAGCAGAAACTACCCCATTTTAGCACAAGTGCTTCAGTTGGTCTGATGAATTGCTTCTTCCTTGAATGCATAGATAGTGTTTTACAGTGAATTAAGCAAATTCATTGTGGAGCAGCCCCCAAGACCAACCATCACAGGGACAAAGAGACAGCCGACCACAGTGCCTCCGGGATTTGAATCTCGACAACCGCCCCAAAAAAGACCTCATTCTCAACAGCAGAAGTCGCAGCAATCACCACCCCGGAGACCTACATCACAGTCGAACACACCGCACAACCTATCTGTCCCTAAAGAAGAAGAGTATCATCCGAATCACATGCAAGAGCCGGTTCTACAGCATTCGAGCATGGTGCAATCCACGTTGAATGACAAGGAGCTGAGGTGTATCATATGCAACGTCCCCTGCACGAGCGCTTTCAATCTCAACCAACACCTTCAGGGGAAGAAGCATAAGGCAAAGATGGATGTGCTGAGTGGTAGAAAGAAGAAGTCGGGGTTGGACGGGAATATGGACTTATGGTGCAGTCTCTGCAACGTTCCCTGTATGAACGATTTCTCGTTGGCTCAACACCGTGCTGGGAAGAATCACGCGGTTCGACTCATCCGCAGCACTATGAAGTTTGAAGCTTGATGAGTTTACTCAGTATAAACTTAACTCATGTAAATTAGGAACATCACTTTCTTCTAACCTCTGCAACACTTCTATGCTGATTTACATCCAAGAGACAAGTTAGAACCTTGTTTAAATTAGGTTCAGTTGCATCCATCGATGGTCGAATAGCTTTTTAATTTACGCGTACATACGGTTGAATTGAATTCGACACACATGTTGCAGTGAAATTGGAATGGACTCAACTTAGGGGCTGTTAGCGCAAAAACACCAACAACAGAGGTAACAAGAATATAGAAGATTGAATACATAACATGAGCATCTGATACCATGTTGTTCAAAAGATTGATACTATGAAACAGAAGTTGCTACACAGTAATTCCAGGATACATGGACTTGAACTCCTGACCTGAATATAGTAAGCTCAAGACTTGCGAGTGAAGGCGGCCTCGAGTCGGTCGCAGTCGACGAGGTAGGCGAATCCGTAAGCCATGCTCTTGAGCGTGGCCTCGTGGAGCTCCTTGTTCGCCGTCGCCGTGGCGTCGGTGGAGAAGAAGACGCGGAACCCCCTTACGAAGGCCTCCCGGGCCGTGGTCTCGCAGCAGAGGTTCGTCATGACCCCTGTCACCACCACCTCCTCCACCCCCGTCCCCCGCAGCATCTCCTCAAGACCTGTTAAACAACAATCAATCGAAAACTCAAGCTATTAGAGATCTACCTGAGTAGCCGCAGTTCGAGTTAGATATACAAATAAATGCTCAATTGCTGAATTTTGACTTAATGTTCAGTACTAATCCAATGTGAAAGAATATAAAGCAACTGTGCTATTTCTGATCTACTGTAGTAAAAGATTGGTGTGGTAGGTAATTTATAGACCTGTGCCGGCGAAGGCGCTGTAGGTGGACTTTTCGACGATGGGGTCGTCGGGGAGGCGGGCGATGTCGGGGAGGAGGGCGGCGGCGGGGGTGCCGTCGAGGATGAGGTCGCCCGGCCACCACTCGCCGAGCATGCCGTAGTCGGCGGGGGAGCGGTGGCGGTGGCGCGTGTAGACCACGCGTAGCCCCGCGGCGCGGCACTGCCGCACGGTGGAGCGCAGCGCCGGGAGTATCGGCGCCGCCACGCCCGCGAAGTGCTCCTGCGCGTCGATCACCAGCAGCGCCGCCGACCGCGGGTTCGGGTCCCTCCGCCGCGTCTCGTACTTCGCCACGGCCGGGGGAACGGCGCCGGAGCCGGCCATAGATCGAAAGCAACCTTTCTGCAAAAGGAAAGGAAACTCGAAGGCTCCAGATGCTATCCTCAATAAAACATACATAATATTAATTTAAAAATAATTCCTCATATTTATATTTCTAGTATATGAATTTTTTAAAAAAATGATAGATAGACAAAATATTATAACATATATCCCTACTACGTTTGATAACGGGATAAGACAGAACTAGCTATTTCAGGAATAAGTATAAAGTATAGAACTAGTGTAAAAAAATGTTTGGAATGATTTTAGGGATAAGAGATTTTGTGTTTGGTATGATAATGAGGAATAAAAAAAATAAAGAGTATTAGTTATTTTAAATGATTTTTTTATCCTAAAATTTTATTATGTAATAATGAGGTGAGAGATGATGCCTCGGTAGAGTAAGAGGGTGGTTGGAAAGAGTAATAACAGTAGTTCTTACTTATTCTAGTTGTAATAGAACAAATTATATCGATTAATTTCTGATGTGTTTGGAAGAATAAAAGGAATATCCTCTTATTTCTATTTCAATTTCAATTCCAAACACACTACGTAAAATGCTAATATATATATATATATATATATATATATATATATATATATATATATATATATATATATATTCTTAAATAAATAAATAAAATGGAAAATGCTATGTGTACACCCCTTTCGGGGTGTACATCATACACCCCACCCATCTAAGAATGGGGGTGTGATGATAGTCACTCGATGTGACCCGTAAAAAATATCGCCATCATTAAAATAGTGGAGGTGTATGATGTACACCCCTTCGGGGTGTACATGTAGTATTGCTCAAATAAAATATACATCATAAAAAAAATAAAATAAAAAATAAAAAAATAAAAAATTTTGTTCCTATATTAGTGTCTATAGTCGCTCAACGGTCGCATAATAAGTCCGCACGATCGACCGTTCGGGCGATAGCCTCTGCCTTAAATCCCATCGACTCCCGCTCTATTGCATTCAACTTCATCTCTCTCTCTCTCTCTCTCTCTTCGCCTTTTCTCCGCTCGGGGCGAAACCAAACACCATCACGACATTAGCGTTCTTGTCCTCTCCAAACAACCCTAGAGAATCGATGCCGATCCCCATCACGACCTTCGCGTTCTCGTCCTCTCCAACCCTAGAGAATCGAGGGCGATCCCCGTACCTTCGCCTATTTCTCTCCCTTCTCAATGGCATCTTCATCTCCTCCAACCAATTGCTGCCTCCGCGAACCCTGGTGACCCCTCCCCTCCGATCCCCGCAAAGAAGCCATGGATGAAGCAAGATCTGACCAGAATGGGCCGACGATTCGTCGGAAACCTAGAGAGTTCAATCCGAGAAGGTTCTTCGTCGTTCTCTCGATTCGCTGTGTGGTTTTCTCATTGCGGAATGGATGGATTGCTTCTTGACCGTGTTTTTTTTGGTGTTCCAGCTATCAGATTAGGGTTCTTGAAGTGGCGCTGCAGAGGAACACGATCGCGGTGCTTGACACGGGGGCGGGGAAGACGATGATCGCAGTGATGCTTATGAAGGAGATCGGGAGAAGGTTAAAAGAGAGCGGCGAAAGAGTTTTCATCATATTTCTTGCGCCAACGGTTATCCTCGTCAATCAGGTGGAGGGAATGTTTCAGTTTATGATGCTTCATTAATCATTACATTTGTGTCCTCAATATTGAGGTGCTTGTTAGATGTTCTTGATCGTACATTTGTGGTGCAGCAATACGAAGTGATTAGAGACTATACCGATTTTGATGTGGCAGAATATTATGGTGCTATGGGAACTGGATACTGGAGTGCTGAGTCTTGGAGAAAGGAGGTCAGCAACAGAGAGGTAATCCTTTTTAGTATTTATACTTTCGTTTTTCTTGAGATTTCATAGAATTGTTGAAATCATCAAAACTTCATTTATTTTGTATATGTTTTAGTTGACAATAATGATAACTACCCTGTGAATAATAACATAGGTAATCATTAATTTAATTTACTTTTGTCCATTTTAATGCTTCAATAAGGTATTTTGTTGTAGTCAAGAAGCATGAGTATTAATTATAAGTGACCATTTGCTCCAATTTTGGTCATGGTAATCAAGTGAAAAAAAATCAATCAGATAATTAAGTTGTAATTTTGATAAATTTATGGTACAGATCGTGGTGATGACACCCCAGATTTTGTTGGATGCTCTGAGACATGCTTTCCTGACTTTGGACATGGTGTACTTAATGATTCTTGACGAGTGTCATCGTGCCTGTGGAGATCATCCATACACAAGAATAATGAAGGTATGAAGAGTTTTTCAATGCATAATATTAAGATATATGTTGCTCCCAATTAATTGGTGCGTAATCCCTCCGGTACTTTCATATGCTAATTTGCTTGTTTTGGTTCCTTATTGTTATCAACTAGGAGTTTTATCACAGGTCTAAACGTAAGCCATCCATTTTTGGAATGACAGCATCTCCTATAGCTAAGAGAGGTAAGGTTCCCTGATCACTTGCTTTCCGGTACCTTAATCATGGTTTTGTGGAACAGGTTGCTCTCTTTCCTGTTTACTGTTTATTCCATAGCTTGATCTTAAAACATGCTGAATTTCACCTTCGTAGTTTCATAGGTTATTTACTTATATTCGGATGACATGCTGAATTTCATATATTTAGATGACTAGTAGCAATTTATTTTTGCACACATTTACTCATTTAATATGAATTAGACTTAAATTATGACTCTACCTTTATAAGTGTCATCATTTAATTGAGTTGGGTGTCACTCTCATGTAAGTTATGGTGATTGGCAATGTATGCCATTTTGATGTTTGTTCTAGTCCAATAAGCACACTATTGTGTTTAAGGGATTTTGTTTCATTTGATTTATTGGTTTTATGTCCTCAGGAGCTGAAGACCACATTTTTTCATCTATCTAGCTTCTTTCTTTGTCTGTTTTGTTGTTCCTATGTAGCACGTCTCTGAACAATGACTACTAAGTAAACCTCTATAACCATCGCTGAAATTTGATTTATTTGTTAGCTTGAAATTAGGTACAGAGTGTAATCAGTTGGAAAAACATGCTAACACTCTCGCGGAGCCTTCTCTAATTTGAAATTGTTTGTTACGCGACAATTTAATATTTTATCTTGTGTGTGCAGGTGCGTCCTCATCCAGTGGTTGTCAAGTGCAAATATCTAAACTTGAAATGATTTTGGACTCGGAGGTAATTTTGGCTACTGATATATGTGAATGCCGCTTTAAAAGCATTAACTTATGTTTTCTTCATCTTCTTTGATTTTTAAAAAAACTGAAAACATGCATGTCATTACAGGTTTATACAGTAGAGGATAGATCCGAACTAGAAAAATATTCTCCTTCAGCTACACTTGTCAACAGATACTATGACTCTTACAAGTTCAATAATGAAAAGTTGAAAACCAAGTTGCACTCATCATTTGAGAAGGTTGTGTATTTCTTCTTCCAAAAGATCACATTGTGTATAGTTTTTCATCGAAACTTTTATTTGTGAACAGATTGATGATGCTCTAGTTAGTTTGCAAAAGTCACCATCCAATAAATTTAAAGACACTAATGAGATTCTAGAAGCTTCGAAAAAGGGCTTGTCCAGCTATCATGCAAAGATTTTGTACTGCATAGATAATCTTGGGCTTATATGTGCTACTGAGGTATGGTTTTACCAAATGCTTAAGCTATATGGAGAAAGCTATGTCATGTAATGCAATAAATATTAATTTCTTTCTTTCTTATTGGAGTTTTTCTCCCTTTCTGTAGTTACTAGTTATAAATAATTTGATTTTGTTTTTTTTTTTGACAACCTTATAACCAGATTTAAATATGCTAGTTATGTTTAACTCAGTCTTTCTTTCATAATGGAACAAATAGATACTAATATACTATAGTCCTTAAGGCTAGCATTTTGTTATGGACAATCATGTAACAGAAGAGACAATTTTTTGTATTACAAGAATAACTCAAAGATTTTTCTAGTCGCTTTTAAATAAGCCATGGCCATTGATGCCTTCCTAAGTCTTGGAGTTGTAATACAATGTGCTTTGATTATACCTTTTACTCTCTGTATCACTTTTTCTATTTTCATGCTGTACTTGTCATAGTGATGTAATTGCTAAATGGAGTAAAATGCTTGTTCCTCTATAACATAGATATTGTTTGGTACTTGCATTTTTCTGGTTAGTATGTTTCCTACTTATATGGTTTTTTTGCGAACATGTTTTGTAACCTTTTTTTTTTTTGTCTAGTTTTTTTGTACAAATATTTCAAATACTTCCTTTGATTTCCTGCTGTCTATCGTTAGCTTAATTTCATCCTAAGGTGTTAATCTCTGTATTTCCTTTGCAGGCAGCAAAAGTATGTATTGAAAATATTCATGGCCTATATGCTACAGAAGATTTTGAGTTTTCTAAGAAGAGTTTAAAATTATTTCTCGGTTATCTAGAAGAGGTCTTATCGTCAATAGAAGAAATTCTACCTCATGGTATGATAGTTGTTTTCTCTTAATTGTATAGTATTTAGTTTCCTTAATGAGTTAATACAACAACTAACTTTTGTTGCTGCTCATCATTATGTGGGCATCTGCCATAGGGTACGATGAACTCATAAATACAGAATGTGGTTCTCAGGAGTTAACTAGAAGAGGATATATATCTCCCAAGTTGGATGAACTCATCCGCACTTTCAGGTCATTCGGGTATATCCTCTTTCTGCTTGACCTTTTACCCACCAAGTTTTGTTTTGGTACAGTTTCTGCATGCTTTCACGTTTACCTTGGTTCTTGCAGATCATCTGAGGAAGTACTCTGCCTAATTTTTGTGGAGAGAATAATAACAGCTAAAGTGATTGAGAGAGTCATGAAAAAAGATAACAATTTATCTCATTTTTCAATCTCTTATCTGACTGGAGGGAGTTCATCAAAAGATTGTCTGACTGCAAAGGTGCAGAGATCTACTTTAGAGTTGTTCCGAGCTGGGAAGGTTAGAAGACGGTTTCAACAGATTTAATTTGGAGAGCATATTCTGTTTTTGTTGCTTATATTTCTGCCTGCATTGTAGGTAAACTTGCTGTTCACTACAGATGTGGCTGAAGAGGGAATTCATGTGCCTAACTGTTCCTGGGTGATACGCTTTGATGTACCGAAGACTGTTTGTAGTTTTATCCAGTCTCGCGGCCGTGCTCGCAGAAGCAATTCGTATTACGTCCTTATGCTTGAAAGGTGGTGCCTATGTATCCTGAAATTGTTAGCTCCTGTTTTTTGTTCTAATCATTTTACAAAGCAGTTGCTTGCTCATCACTTTTAGTCTTCTGTTGTTTCTAGAACTTATACATGGAAATCTAATTTGTAGTTTGTAACTTTATATGATCGTTTTGTGCCTTTTATGCCTTTATTGTTAGAGGGAATGGATAGCCATGCTGTCATCATGTCATCTTCTGCTGGTCAAGTCAAAATGCAAACATGCTTGGTGCAGTATCTGCATCAATGGGGAGGATCAAGATACCTGCCTGTAATGAATGTCTAATATGTGGTGAACCATGCTAGTCATGTCCCAAGTGGTCCTCCCGTAATTTTACTTCTACAGTACATTCATTAAGAATATTCCAGAATTCTTGCATTGGTTTTTTCTGAGGTTTGTAGTTTGGGCTGTTGTTGACACCTGTTTGATTTCTCAAAGAAACAGTGGTGAGGACATGTGGACATGCTGATTCTGCATGTTCTTTTTCGACTTGGGTGGTATTTCACACCAGTTTGTGTCAATGTGTATGTAGCCATCCATTCAGTTGTGTACTTGTGTGTGATGCTAATAATGTATCAGTAGAGGAGGTATGGTAAGGACTTCTATGTGCCAATTCAACCACGTTACTTGTGGTTTTGGGGGTATTGAATTTGATGGGGGCTTCTGAGAAAGCTATGTCACATCGATGGTTTCCAAAATTTCATTATTGTGGATAATTATGTGCACTAAGATTTATTGCAGTTCCAATTTGACATGGTGTGCCAGTAAATCAAGTATGGACATGTTGAATCTTCAAATAAAGACCTATGAACCAAAAATTAGCGTGAGCTAAGTACTTTTTCCAAGCGGCTGTTCACATTGCTTTAGTCACATGTAGAAAATTTATATTTGTTGTTTTGCTGCTTCTTTGGATCTTAGGTAGAATTAAAATGATCAACTGTTATATTCTTTGCTTGTATCAACATTTGTTGCTTCTAAATTTTGGAGGTGAAGTTTTGATCATTCAGTTCCTGAACATGAATTTCTGCAGGGGTAATGTTGAACGACGGGATCAGCTATTTGATATTATGCTGAGTGAATATTATGTGCAGAATTTTGCTTCATGCCGAGACAATTTCACTTCTGTCTCTGATTTGCTTTCTGAAGAGAAATATAGTTACTGTGTCGAGTCAACTGGAGCAACAGTTACTGCAGACTCTAGTGTTGGTCTTATACATAAATACTGTGAGAAGCTTCCAAAAGATAGGTATGCATACGCTTAATTCTTATTGCTGAGCCTTTTTCTTGATATTTCTTGTGTACTTAATTATTGATTATTGGGCATTTGTTTAGGTATTTTACTCCAAAGCCATTCTTTGATATAGTGGCAAAAGACGGGTCATATGAATGTACATTGACATTGCCTCCCAATGCCGCATTTCCAAGGCTAGTAGGTCCTCTAAGCGACAGCCGTAACTTAGCTAAGCAGCTTGTGTCCTTAGAGGCATGTAAAAAACTACATCTGTTGGGAGCACTTAGTGATCATCTCCTGCCTTTTGTTGGAGACCCAATGGAGACCAATTATGCTGGAGCAGATAA
Source organism: Tillandsia leiboldiana (assembly GCA_029204045.2). Classification (NCBI taxonomy): domain Eukaryota; kingdom Viridiplantae; phylum Streptophyta; class Magnoliopsida; order Poales; family Bromeliaceae; genus Tillandsia; species Tillandsia leiboldiana. The sequence continues at coordinate 46,758,538 of CM055069.1, read as the reverse complement.
TTACACTTCAGGGGCAGGTAGAAATACATACGGCCTGCTCAAATGATATTCCTGACAACAAGTGTAAAGATTTCTGTTATATATTATTGCATGACATATGGAAAATAATTGTATTGAATCATATTCATAATTTTGGCATATATATAACCTAACATGATTATTGCTTAATCATCTTGCAATCTGTTCACAAAATTCTATATTATGTGCTATGAGTGCATCTTTTGCTTCTGCTATTATTTATATGAAGCAAGTGATCTGCTTCGTAATGATTGGCTGTAGATTTCCTATCTAATTGAATTAACTGAATAGGATAAATGATTTACAAAGAACTTACTGCAATTTATTCAAAATGCTTCAGATCATTTATTTTTTATTTTTTTAATGATGGTTATCAATACAACATTATCTGTAGATATATTTGTGCCGCTCTTAGTTTCTGCTTGATTTAAGTGGTCAGTATTGAGGGCGTTGTGTATTATGTTACATGTGTAAGCACTTTTATAACATTGTTCCTTCCATATTGTTGATCATGTTGATATTCACGAGTAGTAGTGGCATTGTATTTGCAGCACTTCATGTGTTGAAACGTATGTCTTAAGTTGATTCCTTACAATGTTATTTTCCTATGATATTCACTGAATGATGCCGCCTTTTTTATTTTTGATTTTTTTGAAGGAACAACTAAAAGAAAGGAGCTTCATGGAATGACCAATGTCTGTGCTTTATCTGGATCTTGGGCTCACAGACCTGATAATGTCACATTGAATGCATACAGATTTAGTTTTATTTGTGACCAAGAAGGTGAAAACTATTCTGGGTTCATTCTCTTGATCGAGTCAACACTTGATGATGATGTAGCAAGTGCAGAAATTGAGCTTTTCTTGATCCCCGATAAGACAGTCTACACATCTGTTTCTCCATGTGGGAAAATCCAATTGGATAAAGAACAGGTTCAGCATGAAAACTGTAGCTTAAGTGTCTAGTCTTTGAGAGTTTTTTCTTACAACTACTTAGTAGTCGTATTTGGCTTTTCTTTTCTTTCCAGGTGGAAAAGTCAAAGCTATTTCAGGAATTTTTCTTCAATGGAATATTTGGCAGATTATTTAGCAGATCTAGATGTGGAGTACAAAGAGAGTTCCTCTTCAGGGAGGGACATAAAATATTGTGGAGTTCTTTCAACATGTACCTTCTTCTACCCCTCGAGCCCTCACCACTTGCACATGTCAATCCAAACATAAATTGGGTGGTTATTGATGCATGCACGTCTGTTGTGGAATACTTGAGAACTATATACTCATTAGATGGTGAATACTGTCCTGGAAGTTCATCCACTACCTTAAACTCAACTGGAACACTTTCTGAAGAGATTATACATCTGGCTAATAAATCTCTTAATATTTGGTGCCTCAAAGATTCAGTTGTTTTGTCCGTTCACACTGGGAGGATATATTCTGTTCTTGATGTGATATATGATAGTACTCCAGAGAGCTCATTTGCCGAGATGTCTGATGAGAAACCCACATCGTTTGAATCATTTGTGGACTATTATTACCAAAAGTATATGATTGTCCAACTTAATATTTTAATTGCAATTCTCCAAATTTCTCAACTTTCTTGGGTACTAAAGTTACTTTCTTTACTACGTTTGCTGACATGTTTAGGTATAATATTGTACTTCAACATCCAGGACAACCACTATTACTATTAAAGCAAAGCCATAACCCCCATAATTTACTTTTTGCAAAATCGAAGTATAAAGGTAATTGAAATTTCATCTCATACAAATTTGTCATTGGACTTGCCTTAGCATCGTATCTTAAATATACTTGTCTGGCATACAATGCCCTTTGTGCTTTGCATTCACTTTTCAGAAATGTAGTTGTATGTTTAAACATATGAATGATATGTATGCATGTTTGTATATGTCAAATATTTGGCAAATGCATGGCAGATGGTTCTACTGGCCAAAGTATACTGGTGGAGAAGGAACAGGTTCATGCCCGTATACCACCTGAACTATTGGTCCACATTGCTATGTCAGTTGATACTTTGAAGTCATTTTACTTACTACCTTCTGTAATGCATCGACTGGAGTCCTTGATGCTGGCCAGTCAGCTTCGTCTAGATATTGGTTGCAGTGATAATAACACATATATATCAAGTTCTCTGGTTAGTTGTTTTGTGCCATATTGTATATTTTCTAGTGATGGCTGTGTATGCCAATCTTTTCATTCTTTCTAATTGTAGATCTTGGAAGCAATTACTACTTTAAGATGTTGTGAAAATTTCTCTCTGGAGCGGTTGGAACTGTTGGGGGACTCGGTGCTAAAGTATGTGATGGGTTGCAATTTGTTTCTTAAATATCCTAAAAAGCATGAAGGGCAACTTTCTGATCATAGATCTCGGGCAGTTTGCAACTCAACACTTCATAAACTTGGAACAAGCTGCGGCTTACAGGTAGATGCACTTGATTCCTGTTGGTCATATTTTTTTTCTATAAAACTAATATAACTAATTAACTTCTAAGAATTAAATTATCTGCAATTTTATTGAGGCACTTTATCCTGAATTAGAAAGAAACGGATAATTAATTTTAAATGTGAATATGTGATACTATCCTCCCACTCTAATACTCTGTAGTTAGCCATGGATGTAGAATTACTATAGCTAGCTCCCAGCTGACTTGCTGGTCTTAACACAATTATTTACTAACGTAGTTTAAGATTATACTCTTTCCCCAGGGGAATGCTTTTCAGATTTGGTACACTCCAGCTGAGTTGCAGGACGTTGAATCAATATGTAGGAGACTGAATTTTTAAGCTTGCTCTCTTATGTATAGTATATGCAATGCATATGTTCTTTCAATGCCTCTCAAATAACTAAAATTCAATGGTTATACATATTATCTTCTGTCTTTTTCACTCAAAGTTCATGATATGGTACTTAGTCACATTTAAATGTTTTTGCTACTACGTAAGCAACAAATGTATGTGACCAATATTATATGATCAAATGTCATCCATTAGAAGCTCCATATCATTGCTATATATATCAAGGGTTATGGACTTCAAAAGGAGGCTTTCCTTTGCAAGGACGACTCAAACCATTTAAGGTGTTCACAAGCGTTCATTGTTTGCCCATTTTGTTCTGATAACCTATATCCATCAGTTCTTCAGGGTGTTAACCTGCTTCTTCGAACAATCTGTCTTCTTGAAGTTTTCTTTGCAACTTTCTGTTTTACTACATTGTATTATTTTTGAAGTTGTATGTGTTTCATTTTCTTTTCATTGTGCATGCTATAACTAGCTTCCATTTTCAGGGTTATATACGAGATAGTGCATTTGATCCGCGGCGTTGGGTTGCTCCTGGGCAGATTTCATTGCGTCCTTTCCCTTGCAATTGTGGAGTTGACCTTATGAATGTGCCTATGGAAAGAGGATATATCAGAGAAGATAGTTCTGTTGTGGTAGGAAAGCCATGTGATAAGGGCCATAGATGGATGTGCTCTAAGACAATCGCAGATTGTGTCGAGGCTCTGGTAGGAGCGTATTATGTTGGTGGTGGTTTAAGTGCTGCACTATCTATGATGAGCTGGCTGGGATTCAACGTCACATTTACCACTAAATTATTGCAGGATGCCAAGTTTGGTGCATCTCATCTACCTTACTTTTTGAAAAAAGAAGACATCGAGGAACTGGAATCAAAACTTAAGTACAGATTTTCAGTTAAGGGCCTGTTGTTGGAAGCAATAACACATCCGTCTCTGCAAGAGCTAGGGATTGATTACTGTTACCAGGTGATGTCACAAAAACTGTAGTTCTTCTAACTGTTTCATATTTTTCTCTGTATATCTGACTTCTTAAAATTCACTGCTTATTTCAATAAACAATCATTCCCTGGTTGTATAAAGATGTACATTTTCTTTTCGTGTAATTTCTTTTTCAGCGCTTTGAATTTCTGGGTGACTCTGTACTGGACTTGCTCATCACATGGCATCTTTTTATAAGCTATAAGGATATAGATCCTGGTGAGTTGACTGACATGCGTTCGGCTGCAGTCAGTAATGTAAATTTTGCACAAGCTGCTGTACGGAATAACTTTCACCACCATCTTCAACATGGTTCTGGAATACTCTTGGATCAAATAACAGAATATGTTAAGTCCAGTTTGGAATATGATGGAAACGAGGACGTGCTTCTACCACTTACTATTCATAAAGCTCCCAAGGTTTGTTATTAAACATATTAAGCTACACTTCTTGTATGGATTTCTTCCCTCAGACCTAACTTTTCAGGTTTCATAATGATATCAAGTTTTTGCATAATGTTGCTAGCATGGCTTATAGATATATTGTTTTTTTTAAAAAAAAATTCCTGTTCTGCATGAAAGCCCTCCGTATAATTGTTTGCTCTTAATCAGGTTCTTGGAGATATTATGGAGAGTATAGCTGGGGCACTATTTATTGACACGGATCTTAATCTCGATATGGTATGGCAGATATTCAAACCACTGCTTTCCCCTATCATCACCCCTGATAAGCTTGTGCTGCCCCCTTGGCGTGAATTGATTGAGCTTTGCAGTCATCTCGGCTATTTTATAAATACAAAATGCATAACCGGAGAAGAGGTTTTTGCTGAAATTTCAGTGCAATTGAGGGATGACCTCTTGATAGCTCATGGACGTGACAAAAATAGAAAGGGTGCAAAAGCAAAAGCAGCTCTTCATATTCTGAGGGACCTGGAAGTGAGTTTGCTTTCTTTCTCGATCTTATACTTTTACTAATTATTCTTTTAACATGTGAGTTATCTCTTTGATAAGTTCTTTTCCCATCAATTATGTATTTGTATGTATTATTCATTGCCGTTTGGTTATTTCATATCTCTGCTTTGTCTGTTCTGGATAATGAGAGGATTAATCTTTAAGCAGAAAATGGGAATATCACATACTCATATTGTGCACGAAAGGATGCAAAAGGTGGATATCTCTAGTGATCTATCCTGTAATCTGATCTCAAATGTAAGCATATGCTACAGTCTACACCTTGCAGAAGTAGTTCGATAGTTAGTTATTTTGAGAGGAAAATGATCTTGGGATGCTTTCTGCAGTTAGGGCCATCTGCAGATTATTCCCTTGCCGAGTACAGTTGTTTGTTAGATGGCTATTCCAGGCAGAAACAGCCAGGTATGCACCGCCCATTTTTTGTTGCATTTTATCACTTTGGAACAGGACAATTTAGGCTTTTTATATATAACTCTTTTTGTTGACTAAATAACTCGTTACTTTGAATGTACCTTTTCGTATCGAGGCTTCCTATATGTGTCCTCACTTATATTTCTTTGTTTTCTGAAGGATGAATAATTTCCAGGCTATTTTTACTTGTTTATCCTTCAGTTCTACATAATATGTGGATGAACTAACTTTATAAGTAATCTATCGTCTTCACTGATTTAGCCAGGTAGCTCAATCAGTATGACTAGAGAATTGCCCAAAGCGGAAAAAAAAAATCTTTTCGCAATCAAAGTCCGATACCAAAATGAAAAGGAAGATTACTAAACTAAAGAGATCTTGATTAGAGTTTAATTCCTTCTAACGTAGCTTTTGTTTGTTCTAATAAATTCTAATTCATGTATTAGATTTGCCCATAGAACATCATTGAACCTTATGAGTCCTTCTTATCATCCTTTTTTTTTCTTTCTGCTCATGTGTCTGTCCTTTTGATTCTCTTACAGACTTATTGCGTTCTTCTAGCAATCCGCCTATATATCATGAAATATGCTTCTTATCTGTATCCCTCAGAAACACCAAGGAATTCTCTTCTGATCAGAATATTCTCTAGTTTCCATTCCCTATGCTACATTCATCTCTCTTCATTACACCTATTATTTTATATAGTTCACAAGCTTCTTATAACATATCTTCTCTGGTTTTCATTCTACTTTCCCTTTTGATCATCAACAATCAACTCTATAGTTCAATACGTGATCCTTAAATTGCACATTAGACAAGTATAGCATTTAAAACATTTCTACATTGGATTTACCTGCCGAGTGCGTGGCTTGTTACAGAGTGCGTTTTATTAATTTAATAGTTTGGCGTCCTATACTTGTCTAATGAGAGAATCCTGGAATAAGCTATTATTGTGTAACAAGAATATTCGTGCTATATAATCTCTTTTCAGTTGATCTTTCACTCAAAATGGAGAAGGGAGGTTTGCGAACTGCTCTATTTCAGCTTTGCAAGATATTTCAGTGGCCATTGCCGAAATTTGAATTCACAGAACGGAGGTTCAGGTATGTATACTTCTATGATATATCGGGCTTTACGGCATATGTTTGGTCCGGCTGGTGCTTTTCAGAAATTTTATTTGAGGCGGAGCTTTTTGCAAAACAGTCGACATGTTTCTAATTAGAATCTATTCAACCGCTTCCTGCTGCAGTAGTAGTTGTACTAGCAGCAGCTTTAAATTGGAGCCTCTGTTTTAGGGGCTCTGGAGCTTTATTTTAGCTTCTCGCCACATCATAAGATCCACCATTCTTTTTGGCAAAGCCCTACTGAATGAAAAAGGTGCTTACCTGTGCCTCAGTTAGCCTTCGCTTCACGTGAATGGAACTCAGAACTGAAGCCTGAATCGGCTGATTGTTTCCTCCTTAGTCCTAGTCGAAACATATAAATTTTCGGCAATTTACAGAAATCTCAAGTTGTTTCGATGTTTGAACTCTATTTCTGGCTATTTTGACAGAACTCCTATCATTATCGACGGGGTAGCCACACCAAATTTCAATAGTTTCTCGTCCGCCGTCACGCTGCACATACCCAACTCCCAGGTTGTTACACTGCTGGGGGAGGAGCGAGCTGATAAGAGCGCCGCAAAAGATTCAGCTGCGCTCGCCATGCTTCTCAAGCTTCAACAACTGGGAGTCTGCGTACTCAAGGAGCCATAGAAGATCCTTGTGAAGGATACCATCTTCTTCAAGCCAAAAGGTACACAGTTGATAGTTGAAATTAGGAATAAAACTCACGGGCAATATTGCAATCCTATATTACGAATTATTTTATAATCCTCATATTCATATGAGGGCTCACATGCTCCAAGTTATAGACCAATATTGTATTCTCCAGCCGTTGAAAAGTCTTTTTCAATACCAACATAAATTTACATATTTACTATGTGTCTCCTTTTTTTTCATTATAAAAAGTAAAAAAAAAAAAAAATGAAAGAATCCAACAACAACAACAACTTTTTTTTTTTTTTTTAAATTATTTTTTCCTACTCTACAAAGCATACGAGGGCCTTCGGCCGTTTCTCTGTAACAACCCATCCATTATCACTTTCTTCTTGTACTCCTCCGTATCCAAATCGACTCCTTTGTGATCGATCCTATCGCCGGTGCCGCCGCCGGCCCCTGCCGCCGCCTTAACTACAGGATAAACGTAAATGCATGAGCAAAGGAAAACCACTGCGCAGGCGCGGCCGAAGAAGACCATCACGCCCAACGTCGTCGCCATGACCCATAGCCCGGCGAGCGGTTCGAGCCGGCCGGTTCGGGCGTGGTTCGGTGCAGGGCGGAGGACGCTGCGTCTCGACCGGCCTGGTAATTGGTTAGCTGACATTCTGGTTTGGGTCAGGTCAGGACTCCGGCTGGTTTGAATTGGTTCCGTTTGAGGACTACTTGGCTTGTCGGAGGTCGATGGCAGCAGCTGCAGTGGCGGAGAGTCTGCGGCGGCGACGACATCTTCCCGGAGTTGGGGAGCCTTCGTGTTTTTCTGCTGCACGTTGAACGTGGCCTAAGTTATTTGTGTTTCGATAATAAAGCATGAGACCGGGTTTGCAGGTTTTTGGGTTTCCGTTTCACAATTCACACAGGAAGTTTTCCTTTTGGAAAAAGAGTAAAATAGCTAATAAGACCCGGACAAACACGTGCAACGCTGTATTAGCTATCAGCGTCCCAGGACGGTGTTTTATATTTTGAAAAAGAAAAAAAAAAAAGTCTTAGGGCAATCGAAGCTTCTAACGTGGACGCTTTGAAGCAAGCTCCCGCCGTTAGCCGTTGCCGTTACCGTTACCGACGCCCAGTTTCTTTATTGCCCTCGCTAACTAACTTCTGATGAAAATGCGTGGCACTCCCTCAACTATATGCGAATTTAAAATTCCAATTGCTTAAAAATTAAATAATTTTATGCCGATTCATGGTCAATAGTTATAGTTATAGTTATAGTCATTACACAATAATTTTTTTTTCCTTTTTATAGTTGGATAAAATTTGTAGTTTCATTAAGTGTAAAGAACAAAAAAAAAAAAGAAAAAAGTTTTGAAGCTCTCCGTACAACTGCAAAGTACTTTTAAGATATATGTATTTATTTTTAGTTATACCGAATCATTAACACGTCGTTATCACCCAACTTAACGGCTACGGATGCACGCGACTACGATCTTCCTCGTGATTCGTGCAGACAAAATAATACGAAGGCAGGTTGGGGGCATTTAAAGATGAGCAATGCTACATGTACACTCCGAAGGGGTGTATATCATACATCTCCACCATTTTAATGGTGGCGATATTTTTTACGGGTCACATCAAGTGACCCATCATCACACCCTCCACCCTTAGATGGGTGGGGTGTATGATGTACACCCCGAAAGGAGTGTACACATAGCATTTTCCTTTAAAGATACCGCGCGTACAGAGAAAGTACTGCAGGAAATTCCCCCAACACCGCGTCGCTCACCCCCGACCCCAACTACGAATTGATCACACAACTAATCACAACCATCCAAAGAAGATCGCACAAAATAAGACAGAGTTGATCAGTTAGTACGTACGTACCCTCATAGTAGTCTTCTTACAGAAGCACTTTTGTAGAATCACTTCTGAGGAGAAGGAGGAGGAGCTGCTCGGACTCTCTAAAGGGACCGTCTTCTGCTTCTTTTTCTGAAGGCGCCACAACAAAATCCAAGGAGCCTTCTGCTGCTGCTGCTTCTTCTTCTTCTTCTTCTTCTTGGCGCTGCCGCTGGACTGCAGCTCGTCGGAGAACACCACCGAAGAGGAGGAGCCGCAGAAGCAGGAGAGGAAGAGGGGGGTGGTTCTCTTTCTCTCCCTCTGCGTTTCCGTCATCGCCGTCGTCGCCGCAGCAGCGGTTGTGGTAGCGGCGATTGCGGTCGCCGCTTCCACGGACATCATCGCGGCAATTCAACAGGGACTGTGAAAGAGAACAAGAGATAGAAGAGATCTATATATAGAGGGGGTGGAAATTGTGGTATTAACAAATTTAGTCAAAGTCACGTGGTCTTCTTTGACAAGTAATGTTATATATATACACACAAATGATGAGAGATTGGCTCCCACATTCCTACTCGCTATAATAAGCTCGTGATGACTTTTTATCAATAACACCCTCTACTTTAAGGATCTTACCATCTAATTAACTAAAATTCCCCATATTCGATCCGGATTTTATGCAACGACTTTTGAGTTGACTATTAACAAGAGAGGATGGTTTAGTACGTCGTTACAAGAACACTAGCTCAAGGGAGAATCTCCATTCATGGTCCGAGACGCATCAGACACGCTTCAAATTTGGAAATCTGGGGCACCATGTTGGAAATAGTAATACAAATTTAATCTTAAATTTAATTAAAAATAAAATTTATTTAAATTATATTTAAAAATATATTTATAATTATACAAAATAAAAATTAAATTTGACATCTGTTATGACTATATATATATATATATATATATATATATATATATATATATAGAACTAGGCTGAAATACTGTCGATAGCACCAAATCATTAGTGCTACTGATTTTTTAGTTCTTGGATTAAGAGATGTGCGGTTAGGATGATAGTGGTTCCTTAGGGTTTAGTAGGTGCTTGGTTGAATAGTAAAAATTCTAGAAGATCAATATAATCTCAACCGCACATTCTTTCATCCAAGGGAGAAAAACTTGGTAGCACCAATTACTTGATGCTATCGATAGTATTTCAGCCGGACTCATATATATATATATATATATATATATATATATATATATATATATATATATATATATATATATATATATATATATATATATATATATATATATATATATAAATATAAAGAGAGAGAGAGGTGTGCTGGAATACTATCAGTAGTAAAACCCCACTGTTACTATCAATTTTTTTCAATGATGGAGTCTCTGAATCGATGATCGGCTCCGTTGAATATGATATAAACTACTGGAACTATCTAGAAATCAAATTTCAAGCCTTTTCGATGTTTTTTTCTTATTCATCAAGTGGACACAAAATGAACGGTTGAAAATAAATATACTAAAAAAAGTGATGATAGGAGTCTTGTAATAAAGATCAAGAATATAAATTTTATTTTAAATAGTTTTTAAAAAAATTAACCAAAATTCCATCAATTTAAATTTCTTTACACCGTTAAACGAGCAAAACGTCTAATATTTACCATTAAAATTACAAATTTTGCAACCCTTTGATCATCAGGTCAATAATGTCGAAAAAAATTGAAATTTGATTTCTATATAGTTCCAGTGATCTAGATCATATTTAACGATGTTGATTAATAATTCGGAAGCTCCATCATCGAAAAAAAAAATTAACAGTAACAATAGAATTTTACTACTAATAGTATTCCAGCACCTCTCTCTCTCTCTCTCTCTATATATATATATATATATATATAGCGTAGGGTTACTATACTCTTATGAGTATAAACCCTTTTGTACTTATAACTTTTTCATCCTTGGATGAAGGAATGTGCGGTAAAGATGATAGTGATCCCCCTAGGATTTACTAGGTTGTTGAGAAAATAGTAAAAATCTTATAAGCTACTATGATCCTAATCGCACATTCCTTCATCCAAGGAATAAAAATTTATAAGTACAAAAAAATTTTACTCATAAAAATATAGTAGCCGGACCATATATATATATATATATATATATATATATATTTCTTATTTAGCTCCTGTCTATGTTCGCAACATTTGGAATTTGACTCACGGTAATTAAATTTGTATTATATATCGTTTTTAACGAGAAATAGTAGGTTAGGAACTGATCGATGTAGTTTAGTTTAGTAGTATATATTGAGTCAAAATTTACTGCACCTTACATAAGTAATTAACTAAGCACATGAGTGAATGCCCGAGAAGTAGAGAATCGAATTTTAAGTCCAAAATTAAAAGTTATATGCCAATAATAAGTGGTGGGGGGCATCTAATTAAACTTACAACTACAGTGAGTTATAATAATTACTCTAAAATATATTTGAAATGTGGTTCATATATAGGTTGTTGGATGGTTGGTATTAATCATTAATCTCAAAATTTCAAGTCAGTAGAAATAAACAATCAATTTATTTAAGATGTACAGACACAGCGCCTATAAATTTCGACCGGACTTAATTTATCCGGACGTTGGATTTATTACTGGGTCTCTTGCCGTTAGGTCTATTATGAACCGCAGTCCCACTCAATCTATTAGACTCATCCAACTCAACTTATTACTCTTCTGAGTCTATTATCATGTGACAGAAAAATAAATTTACTTTTAATCCATAAATAAATAGTCAATGTAGATTTGATATGGCTTGTGTAGTTTGTCAAAAGCGACCTAGAAAATAAGGAAAGGAAAAATTGAAAGCATGGTGATAAGTACAGTATCCAGGATAAACTTAATAGGACTAAAAATTGTGACAATAAAAATTGAAAATAGTTTGATAACAAAGCCATAAAGATCAGGTACACTGAAAATATATAAAAGTAAAAGGAAAAAAAAAAATGCAAACATAGTATTTTTTATTAAAAATAACAAAATAATAAATAACTGCTTAATTTGAAAATAAAAAACTTAACACACCTAATTAGAGACACGAGAGAATCGTGGGAGAGATTGATGGAAAATAGAGGCTTATGAAAAAAGAATTTTCAATATATGCTCAGCGATATTCTATAAAACGATAGGAGAAACATTGTAGATATATATATATTGCGCTGTATTAAATTTTTTGCTCTCCATTATAAATCATTTTGCAAAGGCTTAGTTGCCTCAACCCATATTGTTTAAGTTTAATTTTCTAATGAATTAAGCGAATAGTAAGTTACTTTTTTTCTCCAAAAAAAAATCTCAACAACTTTTCATATTATTTGAATTAGTAACATATTTGTTTTATATTTTTTCTCAATATTATTGATATACAAGTTATTGGCTATTTATTTATGGATTAAAATAGGTCTAATTTTCTACTCCGTGACAATAGGTTCAGAAAATTAGTCCACAATAGACCTAACGGCAAGAGGCCCAACAATAGACCTAACGTCCAGATGGTTTGAGTCTGGTCGAAATCCGTAGGCGCTGTATCTGTACGCTTGAAGTGAATTATAGTTACGTATTTCTAAAAAACTCGAGTTTTTGAGATTAATGGTTAGCGCCAACGATCCGATACAAGTGAATTAATTCAGGTATTTAATTCAGTTAATCCAAAGTCTATAAATTAGTTGATGTTTTAATTTTTTTTTGACAAAACAGATCAAATTGTTATAGATATGGTTTAAAACATTACTGTAATTTCCTATCACTTTCTTGTTAGACAAAACACAAGCACGTCTCAAATCAATAACACTATTTTAAATTCCTTTTTCTATTTATACTCATCCATCAAAATTTTCAAACTTCTGACTTTTTAGTGGTTAATTTTTGTTTTGTTTTATTTTATTCATAATTAAATAAAAATAACTTTTGCATGTTTGTAAATAACCCCCCACAACGTTTATGTTGAATATAGTATTAGATAACATCATCCCTTATATATATAATTCTATTGTGGTTTGAATCATAATACCTAGTCAACTCAATTTTCTAAGGTAGTACACTTTGCCTCGGGGCTAAGTAACGCGCTAACCACTGTTTAATCTTATTTTATAATTAAATTAAATTAAGAATTAATTTTATATAATTCTTTATAAATATATTGAATAGCAGATATATTTTTATAAAATTTAACTTTTCATATTAATTTTTTTAAAATTCCTAAATTGTTCGTATGTCCATTAAAAAAATATAGTTAATCATAAGTTAAATAAATAATCTTTATTAGCGAGTAAGATAAATTTATCTTTTTTATAATATTATACTTAACAACAAGTATATTTTTGTTAACGGTTGAAATTTTTGAAGGGATACATATATTTGCAAGAGTAAAATTGATATTTCACTTATATTCTGTTAAAAAATAAATAATAAACTAACGATAATAAATTAGATGAACATATACGAACAACTGAAAACTTTTAAAAAAATAAATATTAAAAATTAAATTTTATAGAAATATATTTACTATTCGATATATATATTCACATGGAACCGTATGAAATTAACCTTTAAATTAATCATATTAATTTAGAAGTTATCTATATATATGTGTAATTGAGTTTTACTCATTCAACAGTTTTAACTTGTTTTTATTCACATGATGTTAGAAGGCTTAATTAGAATTATTATATTGTTTAATTTGCGAGTTTAATTTGACCTTTAATTTTGATACCATATTAATTAAAAAATATAAAACAACTATATATGTTTTGGAAAATGCTACCCGTACACCCCATTCGGGGTGTATATCACACACCCCACCCATCCAATGGGTGGGGTGTGATGATGGGTCAATCGATGTGACCCGTAAAAAATATCGCCACCATTAAAATGGTGGAGGTGTATGATATACACCCCTTCGGGGTGTACATGTAGCATTGCTCATATGTTTTCTAAAGACTCAGACTAAGCTTTTAATATTTTATGCATGATTCAGTAATATGCTCATTCTCAACTAATTAAAAGAAAAAAAAAAGTGAGATAAACAACTTTTGCCAGAAGGATTAATGATTAAATATCACTGTGTTTATTAAATTCTTAAAAAACATTACATGTCTCCATGATCTCCTAAGATGTGAGGGGGGGAAATATTAGGCTTATAATAATAGCTAATCACACTAGGGGTGTCAATGGGTACGGATACCGAAATTTTATCCGAATTCGAATTTGAATCCGAATGGAATGAATTTATCCGATGTTATACGGATATAGATTCGGATATGGATATAAAAAATAAAAATTCGACGGATTTGAATTTGGATATGAATTTTGATTGTACCCGATCCGAATCCGAATCCTGACCTGAACCCGAATTAATTTTATATTATATAATATATGTGTATACAAATATTTGATATTATATTTAAATTTATATTTTAAAAATTTAAATTTAATATAATATATTTTGAAATATTGTAAGAAAAAAAAAAATAATTATTTGAGATTTGAATTTTTGGGTTCGGGTTCGGATTCGATTCGAATTCGGATTTTTAAAAATCCGCTGCGAATCCGAGGTGTTGACATCTCTAAATCACACCCCTCACATTTAATTTGTTACGTTTCATTAACATTGCAATACAAAGCACTACAATTAACAATGAAATATCCGGCCCCCCTTGTTCTTGTCAATAGTGATATTAACAAAATTGATTTTACTATTATGACGGAAAAACATTGAACTTGATCATTTTGCATAGTATATAAAACTATGTTAATTTCGTCGTTCTGTGTCAATCTCTCAATCACATTTCTTTACTCGTAGCCCGGATTTTGAACTCTGAAGGACATATTGGGCTCTCTATGAGTTCGATAGTAGGTTGAATCTGTAGTTGTGGTCTTGAATCTTGTTGTTTAGTTGTTTATATTTAGGCTCAGTGTAGTCTCCTTTGTTTTTATTCTTGTTCTTGTTGGCTATTTATTTATGAATTAAATAGATTCAACTTTCTGTCTCGTGACAATAGGTCCAGGAGACTAATAAGTTGAGTTGGGTGAGCCCAATAAGTTGAGTGGGGCTGCGGTCCACAATAGACCTAACGGTAAGAGGCCCAACAATAGACCCAACGTCCAGATGGATTGAGTCCGGTCGAGACCCGTGGGCGCTGTATCTGTATACTTTAAGTGAATTGGTTGCGTATTTCTAACAGCTCGAGCTTTTGGGATTAATGGTTAGCGTCAATGATCCAACAATTCTTACTTTTGTTTTTATTCTGCTCCAAAAAATATATATAATAGAAAAAGAAATGAAATATAAATGGGCCAATCTCCTTTCATAACTGTGCGGGGCCTCCACCGTCTCCGGCACAATCACTCTCTTATTCTTCCTCAGTTGCCGTAACCACTGCCCGTACCGCTCCATGCCGCCTGTATGCTCTACGTCTAAACCTCCAAAACACAATAAAATAATATAAAATCGTCTTCTTCTGAGTTTTTGAAACAACTTCTCTTGCAGTAACTTTTATAAAAAGGCACTGCTCATCTCAATCTCTTGATCAATAAAATATGTCACTGTTGTATAGTATACAACAATTTAAAATCGGTTTCTACGTTTCTAGATGATGACAAAATTTTGTCTCGGCTCGTTTAGCATTGACCAGTACGTGGATTTGTTTAGACCCAGCTTAAAGAGAGCGACATACGTGTCTGTGGAAAATAATAAATATTTAACATCGAGAAACTAACTTGTTTACAATGAGTTGTCCTTTGTTTCTTATACGGGGCACATACGTGTAAATAGGATTCTTTTAAGTATATATATACGGTAAGGACGTATTGTAACACTAGAAATGGTAAGAGTTTTATTAATTGTGAGAACCTTTTTGTTTTCTATTTATAATTTAAATTTATTGAATATAAAATATAAAGATTGTTCTCATAAAAAAAATTTACAGAGTTGGACGTTATTTAATTTTCTTTCATTGCCGGACTCTAGTATTATTTAATTTTTTTTTATTTAATTAAATTGATATCTTGAATCCAATTCAGACGCTTAAGTTTTAAATTACAACGTTACTTATTTTTTTTTTATTTAATTAAACTGACATTTTGAGTCGAACTAGGGGTGTAAATATTTTTCAGGCCAAAACAGGACAGGGGCAAGCCCGGCTCGGATTTCGTGCCGGGCCGGATCTCTTAAGCATCCAGCCCAGCACGATCCTTTGGCCCGGAAGGCACGGGCTGTGCCAGGCCGGGCCGTGCTTCGGACCGCCTTCTTAAATTTTTTATTTTAATTTTATTAAAATAATATAAAATTTAAAAATATAAATAATAAATTATTTCTATTTAATTTTATATTTTGATAAAAAAATTAAAATTTATAAGAAAAATTATAAAATAATAAATTTTTAAATTTTTAAAAAATTATTTATAACATTTTTATTAAAAAAAAATAAATTTGAAAAAAAATTTTGGTCTAATGGAACATAAAATTTTGATCTATTGGATCAAAACTACATTTCCCAAGGTGCCATAAAGACCTTGGGAGGAGGGCTCATGGGGAGAAGGACCAAGAAAAACACTTCTTCCCAAAAGGCTCATGGGGAGAAGAGCCAAGAAGAGCTCTTCTCCCTAAGAGTTGACTCCAAGGCCGTGCCGGGCCTGCACCTTGGCCCGGCACGGCCCAGGTTCGTCACGGACAGTGTCGGGCCGGACCGACGGGCCTTAAAGTAATGGCCCAGGACGGCCCGAAAATTTGGAGTGGATCGGCTCGGCACGAAGCTACAGTAACCGTGCCGGGCCGGGCGGACCACGGGCCGCCCGGGCCGTTTTACACCCCTAAGTCGAACCCAAACGTGACGGTTTAAACTTTTCAAGTACAATAATTATTTCATATAATTTTATAAAATTATTAAAAAATTCGAAAGATTTTTTAAATTTCTCTTATTGAAAAGTATTGACTATTTATTTATTGATTAAAAATATATCAAACTTTCTGCTCCGTATCAATAAGTCCATAAGACTAATAAATTGAATGGGATTGCGGTCCACAATAAACTTAACAGTAAGAAACCCAACAATAAATTTAACATTCAGGTGGATTGAATTCGGTCGAAATCGGTGGGCACTGTATTTATACGCTTTCTGTTCCGTACCAATAAGTCCAGAAGACTAATAAGTTGAGTGGGGTTG
The DNA here is from genome assembly GCA_029204045.2 of Tillandsia leiboldiana. Taxonomy (NCBI): domain Eukaryota; kingdom Viridiplantae; phylum Streptophyta; class Magnoliopsida; order Poales; family Bromeliaceae; genus Tillandsia; species Tillandsia leiboldiana. The sequence continues at coordinate 46,741,529 of CM055069.1, read as the reverse complement.
CGGTCCATAATAGATTTAACGGTAAGAAGCCCAACAATAAATTTAACATTCAGGTAGATTGAATCTGGTTGAAATCCGTGAACGCTGTATTTATACACTTTTAAGTGAATTAATTGTGTATTTCTAATAGCTTGAGATTTTGGAATTAATTGTTAGCTTCAATACTGATAGTGTAGATTGTAATATTAGAAATAATTAATAATAGGAGTGAAAATAATTATTTAAAATTAATATTAAATGGATGGCTGTTTTTTTTTTTTTTTTGATGAATTAGTTATGTTAAAATATTGAGATGTGTCTTTTTAGAAGAAAATATACTTTTTGAAAAAAGATTAACTTATTTGTGATTTGTTATCAATCCAACAGTGTATGAGTGGAGGCTAATATCACTTTAAAAAAATATATTCCTATACACCTTAAAATCTTAAGTTACTTAATCTCTATTTGTATTCCCCAACAAATACTACATACATCTAAAAATAAATGTAAATTATATATTCTAGCCATTCTATGAATGAGGTTTCTTACTAACTATTACATGAGAGTGATCAGTAAAAATGGTATATTATTTACATTCTAAATTGATGTGCAAGAATAGTATTTTATTTTGATTAAAAGTTCGGTTTGGATATATGTATAATTTTTCTGTAATCACAATATACATCATAATTATATACGAAAAAAATATTATATTTTTTCACTGTATATAAATTTTTCGTTATCCAAATAACGTAACACAATTCATAAAACACAATATGAAATGTGATATTATATACGAAAAAAATATTGTATTTTCTCACTATATATAAATTTTTTGTAATTCAGATAACGTAATACAATTCAAACAATTTACCAAACGATAAATTCGTACAAAAATACATAAAGACGATAAATTATTCACCACTTTTAAAAATACGGTGAAAATTTGAGTATCTTTATGAGTTTATAAAAATTTTATAAAGACGATGAATCATTCTACTTTTAATAAAAATAATAAATAATTCTTAATTCTTGTTTCATTTCAACCTATTTTTATAAAGGTTAAATTACAGAAAACTCTCCTGTAATATTCCGCTTTTTTACTTTATCCCATGTCTTTTAAAAGTCTACATTTTGCTCCCTCGTAATTACCGAATTGTTTTTAGGGGGCAACGGCGTTAACGGATGAGGTAAATTGACGAAAATGTTCTTATTTTATATTGGAGAGAATGAGTTTTATCTTATTTTCTGTTATTCTTGAAGAGTATTTTGGATATATCTAATAATATTTTTTATAAAATTGACGGTTAAATCACGGAAGGGTGACGGCGGGGTAAATATATATTTCGGTAATTACGAGGGGATAAAATATATGCTTTTAAAAGATATGAACCAAATAAAAAAACAAAATATTACAGAAAAATTTTCTGTAATTTAGCCTTTTATAAATAATTTTTGTATAGATTTATTTTTATAATAAAAATTGTCTTAATTTCCTAAATTATAGGGTGGAAAATTGTTTTAGTTTCGTAAATTGCGTGGAAAAGTCAGGCTTATTCAGAATTCCAACGCGGGGTGTGGGGTGGGAAGGGGAAATAGCGCCGGCGGCAGAGAGGGAGATGGAGAAGTGTAGGGCGGTGGTGAGGAAGGCGGAGGAGTTGGTGGCGTCGGCGATGGCGGGGCGCGACGCCTCCCACGACGCCGCCCACGCCTTCCGCGTCCGCGACCTCGCCCTCTCCCTCGCCCGAGAAGAAGAAGAAGATGATCAAAACAGCAGCACCAGCTTAGAGATAGAGATTGTATGTCACAAGTTCTCCTTTTACTCTCTAAATCTTTAGTAAATCATTTTGATTGCTTCTTCTGATCTCTATGCTCTTTTTATTTTATTCTTATTTTGTTTTATTTTTCGGTAATATTATAAATTATAATTTTTTTTTGTCGAACTCAAAATTAAATTAAAAAATAATTATTTATTTATTGTCTTCAATTTCAATGAAATTTGAAATTTAGAACACGGTAGATGATTCGTTATATTGAAACGATATATAAACTTAGCAACTTATCCTATAATTTTAACAGCCAAATAAAAATTCTAATAATTTTCATACAATCTTAACAACCTAACAAATATCCTCACAATTTTTTATTTTATTTTATTTTTTTTGCCAAAATGAAGGTTATTTGGCAAATTAAATTTTTTTATAGAATTATTGTTAAAAAAAGTCCTCCTGATATATTTTTTTTTATTTATGTTTTAGAAGTTTTAAAGCTTTGTAAGCTTTTCCAATTTTTTGTTCCCTAATGCTATAAAAAAAAGGGGTCCCAAATTTTCTGGGATTGGGAGAGTGAGGGGGAGAGTGAGGGGGAGAGAGAGAGGAGGGAGGAGAAGCATGTAAGCACAGATTTTTTTGATAGTAGTTGCCTCTGTAATTTTATAGAATAAAAGAAAAAAGAAAAAGATTAATTGGATACGGCCCCGGTAAACATATCGAATAGCAGATATATTCCTACAAAGTTCAACTTTTCATATTTATTCCTTAAAAAATTCAACGTTATTCATATAGAAAATTCTAGTTAACCATAGGTTAAATACTTAATCTTGATTAGTTAGTAAAATAAATTTACCTTTTTACCCTTTTAGATATTTCTGACATTTTTGAAAGGGCAAAACTGTCATTTCACATATAATCGGTTAAGAAATAAACAGTGAACCAACGATAATAAACTGGAGGGATATATATGAATAACGTTGGACTTTTGAAGGGATAAATATGAAAAGTTGAACTTTGTAGGAATATATCTGCTATTCGATATGTTTACAGAGAGCCGTATGTAATTAACCCAAAAGAAAATATTGTTAGCCACCACATCAACAAACTATACCTTACTTGCAGTTATATGTAACAGAGTCTTTGACAATTAAGAAAGTCCAGAGCTGTTGTTAGAGTGAGATTTAAAAAAAAAAAAAAAAAAAGAAGTAGAAAGTGATTTTAAGATCCTAAAACTGAAAAAAATCTTTCATCTTCTAATAGTACTTTATCAAACAACACTACGTGGTATTATAGCAAAATCGAACAAATCCTTATTCTACCATGAAATTGTCCAATATGTTTCTGGAACTCTAATAAATCTCTGATTTTGTGTGTATCTATCTACTAGGTAGAGTTGGCTGCTCTGCTCCATGACATTGGTAAATATTCTGGCTTGCTATGTTTAGATCTTGTTTGGCTTCAAAGTTATTATATATGTGATCTTATTTACTTTCTCTTGTTGGGATCTTTACAGGTGATTACAAGTATACCAAGTGAGTTACATTCTTCGAAATCTCAACTTATTCATGAATGATGTTTAATTGCCCTTTTTCTTTTCTATTTTGTTTGTCTTTTGATCAAACATAATTTAGCTTGCTACTGAGTATGTAATTAACTGCTTGTGCTTTTGCTATTGTTGTTTATCTAGCTTAGCATATTGTTCTTATTGTGAATTTTTATTAAACATTCTGTTTTTTCGTTCTTTCCGATTCATGTTTAATTTGTGATGTTTATACAGAAATGGTGTTGAGGATACTACTATCGTTGAGAAATTTCTCGAGGAGGAGGGTTTGGAGGAGGCCAAAAGGGATAAGATACTGACAATAATTAAAGGAATGGGTCAGGCTGATTAAGTTTTTTTTTTTTTCTGTCATATTTTGAGCTTCACTTATACCAATGTTTGAAAAATTAGATTGCAAATCATGTTCTCAATGTCTAATGTTGTTGAGGTAACTCGCAGGATTCAAGAATGAAGTTTCTCGAGTACTACTTGCTGATTCCTCCCTTGAATTTGGGATTGTGCAAGATGCTGACCGTCTCGATGCAATTGGTGCTATCGGTAAGAAAACTAAGTTGCTCTAGAAATTGAGTCAAAATCAAGTGTGATTTTGCTGAAGTGACACATTCATGACAAGTTGGCTAGCCTTCTTTAGTAGCTTTTTCGTCATTAAACTGCAATTGAGCTTTCAAATCGTCAGTGCCTTCAAGTTTCCTATATCTTTGTTCGGCCAACTTTAAATATGGAGCAGTAAAGCTTCCAATGTTTTGAATGATCGGACAAGAATCATGTTGCAGCAATAACCTAGAACATGGTTTCGCTTTGTGCTTATGACTGCTATTTTATGCTTACTCTTATCTTCAAGACATCGATTCAGCATAAATAACTGATGTTGTTGCCACTCTTTGTACTTGTCGATCTTCAGGGATCGCACGGTGCTTCACCTATGGAGGCAGCAAGGGACATGTTCTGTATGACCCTGAAATATTACCACGGCAGGATTTATCGAAAGAAAAGTATATGGGTAAAGATGAGAAACAGACTACAATCAACCATTTCCATGAGAAACTCTTCAAGCTGAAGGATTTGATGAAGACAAATGTACAAACTGAAATTAAGATGATACTTCTGTAGTTCATATCTTTCAAGAATACTTAGAATTTTGCAGGATAACTGCTATATAGGCCTGCCAAATAAAGCATTACTGACACACCTGAGTTTTCTTGGAAAATCTTAGGCTGGTAAAAGGAGAGCAATCAAGAGGCACCAGTTCATGCAAGATTTCTTAACAGAATTCTATGAAGAATGGAGCGGCAGAGCTTAACTCTCAGGTAGTCTTCCCTTTATTCCTTAGTATACAAGAACACAAACTTCTTGTTCTCCGTATGCTTGTTGAGATTTCTATTTGTAAGACAAAGCTTAAATTGGAACTACTGCTGAAACTTTAATTACGTATGAGGTACATTTTCTCTCTACTATGTAAGACAAACTTAGCGGCCATTTCATTCTTCGTATATGATTATATCATATAGATGTCAGTGTCACTATTTTGTTATCTAATCAAGGATTCAAAACAATCTGGAACGTCTCAAGAAACCATGAAATTATCATAAAATACCATTTCATTTCTTTGTTGCTTCTATGGCCACTGGATGATATACTGCTTATGATGTGCAGTCCTTAGATCCAGGAATGAGCCAGATTTTTTTGTTCTGCTGATTACTTCATTTGTTATGAAAACATAGCGAATTTCGACAGTAAGATGTTATCTGTCATTCATGCATATCATATGCGGAAGATAGCGGATCCAGAAGTGATACACCATCTACAAGGACCACATCACCCTTAAGGACTACAAGATCCACTACGGCACAGGCCTCGAGCTCTACTACAACTGATCCCCCCGACCGCCATGGCGAAGGTCGATCCCAATGCCCTGCCCTGATGGATCTGTAGTATTTGCTTTTGTTTCGATAAAGATGCGTGATTTGTTGTGTTTCGATATAGATTTAGTGGATTTGTGATATGGATGCTGTGAATAGTCTGGGGAATTAAAGAATCAGGTTGCGAATTCCGTGGATTTAATGTGTTTTGGTAATTTGTCTGATGTTTAATTGATCATATAAGTTTTGGGAATTGCTTGTGAAGTAGTTTTTGATCACAAATTTTTCGATAGTTTCCTTATAGATTTGAAAGTGCTTTGTGAGATCTGTACTTGGTTTTATCTCTGTAAGATGCATGATCTGGTGTTTGCAGCCATAGATTGAGTGGATTGTGATGTGGATGTTAAAGGTTTGGACTCTGGAGAATTAAAGAACTATACTTTGTAGGGAGTGTATGTTTTCAACATGTTTTTTTTTTTTTTTTTTTTTTTTTTTTTTTTTTTTTTTTTTTTTTTTTGAGAGAATGGTAGGATCCTATCCGCTTCGTTTATTTTTAAAATAAATTTTATTAAAAATGTCAATAAAGAATAATTTAATTTTTATAATTAATTATTCTGAAATGACTCCAATCTAAATTTTTAAGATAAATATGGTTGATGAAATTTTTGTTTTTTTAAATTTTATATTTATTAAAATAAAAATTTATATCTTCTATATATATCACTCCATCCCAGGATGGGGTAGGTGTAAGATGTACACCCCAATTGAGGTGTACATCTAGTATATATATATATATATATATATATATATATATATATATAACTCTAACCCTAACCCTATTTCCCTCGTCGTCCTCGCTCCTCCGATCTCGCCTTCCCCATTTCCCTCCGATCCTTCTCTCGCAGGAAAACCCTAAACCCTAAATCGCCCTCACTTCCTCAAGCTCTCGTCGTCGTCCTCGCTCCTCCTCTTCCCCAAATCCTACCTCTCCGATCCCGTCAAATCCTCGATGTGGTGGCGCCGCCTCTCCCGCCCCGTCTCCTCCGCTGCGGCGGCCGTGGTGGCCTCGCAGAGGCGCCACTACGGGGGGCTCATCCCCATGGTGATCGAGCACACCTCCCGTGGCGAGCGCGCCTACGACATCTTCTCCAGGCTCCTCAAGGAGCGGATTGTGTGCATCAATGGCCCCATCTCCGACGATACCGCGGCCGTGGTGGTGGCGCAGCTCCTCTTCCTCGAGTCGGAGAATCCTAACAAGCCCATGCACCTCTACATCAACTCTCCCGGGGGCGCCGTCACCGCGGGGCTCGCCATCTACGACACGATCCAGTACATCCGCCCCCCCGTGACCACGCTCTGCATCGGCCAGGCTGCGTCCATGGGCTCGTTCCTGCTCGCCGCGGGCGCCCACGGCGAGCGCCGCGCCCTCCCCAACGCCCGTATCATGGTCCACCAGCCCTCCGGCGGCATCTTGGGCACGGCCTCCGACGTCGCCATCCACGCCAAGGAGATCCTCCTCGTCCGCGCCCGCCTCAACGCCATCTACGCCAAGCATACGCGCCAGCCCATCGACCGTATCAAGTCCATGCGCCGCGACAAGTTCATGTCGCCGGAGGAGGCCAAGGAATTCGGCCTCATCGACGAGGTCATCGAGCACCGCCCCATCTCCCTCGTTACCGACGCCGTCGGCGGTGGCGACGGTGTTGAAGTTCCTCCTGGTCCCAGCGGGAGTGCCGGTGAGGAGGTCCCTTGAACATCCTCTTTATAATTCTAGTTAATTTTGGTTCGATCTTAGAAATTCTGATCATTTTTTTTCTTTTTTTAATTCTAGATGATTTTGATGAACTAAATTATAGCTATTTATCGAAAGCCATCAACTTATTTAGTTGAAGTTTGTTGAAATTACGCCTCACATAATGGAATGAAATATTTATCTTCTTTAGCAACCAAATTTTTTAATTATTTATTATATTTTTTAAAGTTTATTGAAAAAATTATTTAGTAATTTTTAAAAAAGAAAATTTTCACAGCACGGTGGATACTTAAATTCTTGATTGAAATAAATTTATAGCTACTAAAAAGTCTTCTGCATGCTATTGGTCCAAGTTCTAAATTTTTAAAAGGGGAAAAGTTTATTTTTTACAGATTGATATAATGTTTAATGAGTCTCCTCTCGGGCAGCATTTGGTTTGACGTACTGACGATGAATTTCATGTTTTATCTTCTTTACGACTACCGCTGTTTCCAATAATGAGAATAGCATGAACACAAATACAATTTAGATGTATGAAATGATTGAAACTCATGAATATTTTTTGGAATTAGTAGGTCGAAGACTAATCATGTGAATATGTGAGGCTTTAAGCACAAAACATCTTTCTTGATGTATGACAAACAGATTAGATGGGCATATTGTTTATTCGATTATCCCTTACTTGAATTGTCGCAAGCTATATGCTCCTCTTTAACTCCACTCTCGTTGTTCTAGTGCAGAAGCTTAGGAATCTATATCACAAAGGAATTCATTGAAATCTGATCTTATCATTCTGAGTAACTAACTAGGTGGGCTAGTCTTCTGGTTTTCAACAGTCTCTGGTTGGATATGCCGATTACAGCTAAAGAATTTTGTTTTAGTTTGATTTCCAATAGAATAGTGAAGAGAAAGAGAACCTTCTGTTTCCGTCATTCGTTCTGATTTGATTCTCTCTAGAACTTTTGAGTCATTTCAACTACGTATTGTACATGAAAACGGTCATCTCCTTATGCTATTAATGATTAGTAACAAAAGTTATTTCTCTTATACCATCCTGGAAGGAGTTTAACATCGTTGAGAACCTACTTATTCTGTGGAAGCATGCTTTTTGGAAGATAGATTAGATTACATATCCAATAGAGAATTTCCGCTGTCTGATCTAAAGCTTGGAATAACCCCTCATTTTCCTCTGATGAAGAAAGCGGTTAGAAGAGACGATGGAAAATTAGCAATTAACTGATACACAATGCATCATTCTAGCATCTGCTCCTTGGATGTGTTTGTTCACTTGCACTGCTTTAGGCGGCAGGAAAAGTGTATCCAGAGCATATTTCTGACAGGAGGTGTTTGGTAAAGTGTATCCTGACTAGGAAATATAGGATACAAGGGTTAGTTAGCACAATTGATTTTTGTTGTTGTTTAATCAAACACTAAAAGTAACTGCACCGCATTTCCGAGTCATAATTAGGCTTTGTATGTCGTAATCTCTCTCGACTTATCATAATCAGGCTCTGTAGGTCTTATTCTCTCTTGATTTTGGTGGCTGTTTGGGCATGAAGAGATTGCTTTTGTAGTTTTCTGCTGTGTTTTGTTACTGTCGAGTGAAAAACCCGACGGAGATGAGCCGGTTGTTGGTTGTAGCGGCTTTTCTTTCTTTCATTGTTCTCCTTCTCTTTTCGTTTTTGTTTTTCTTTCATGTTTGTGTGCGCGGAGCAAAGCATATGCGACTATAGAACAAGAACAATGTCGCAGTTTGTAGCCATTCGAGCCCCTATCTCTCAAGCAGTAGCAGTAGTAGCATTAAAACTTAATGGAAGGGAAAACTAATTTGCATATAATCATGCTGTTTTTTCCTTTTTCTTTTTGTCCTGCTATGTTTTTCATTGCCCATAAGGTTTGCAGGGTTTATGTTTAGAATTACGAAAATACCATCTTGTCAATATCAAAATTGTAAAATTATTCCAACTTTCATTCACAATTGTATAAAAGTTAACATTTCGACATTGGCGGGATAGGAGACAGTCGAGTTTGCGAAACTCGCAAGTTTTCTAGCCTTCTCTTCTACAAGCACTCAATTAATTCGATCTGGCAATGTTCTTGATTATTAATACATAAGCAAGCAAGGAGTATACAAGAAGGAAACAATTATCTGCAAAATACCATCCATTTAGCAACAAAAATTTGGATGAATAACACAATCAAACAAACAATATGTCAACCAAGTTTTTATCAGGTACAAGGAAGTTCAATGAATTCAGTTTCATTTTACTATATTTACTGATACAAAGAGTGATACAACATTCAATCTCCTTTCCTCCAAAAAAAATATCTCAAAACTCATTAGTTGATTTTGTACAAACAAATCCCTCCAAACAATAGCCAAGGCAGGAAACCAAAAAAAGAAAAAAAAAAAAAGCAAAAAAGAAAGGAGGGGTATAAATGAATGATGACCACAAGAAACAGTAGAGTCGACACCAGCTTTTCTCTGGGGATCTCTGAAAGATGGGAGTTCCTTATCTCGCCGACAAGTTTTATACACTCAAATTTCTGTAGACCTTTTCTGCTTGTAGATAATATATACCGTATAAACCCTGCTTGCTTAAATATTTATGCGGTGTTTGGTTCCACGTAAAGAGCCTCAAAACAATTTTCCGACCGAAAAGAAACTTTCCTTGTGAAACAATTATATATATCTTAAGAAAAACATTCACTTCCATTTTCCGTATTTTGCAACAGTTTTATGTGGAACCAAACACTGGTTTAACTTAAATGGTAAAGGAAAAATGAAATCGTAATGTCAGGTATCAACTGAAAAAGAGAAGAGAGAAGATGAGAAGATGAGAAGGATCACCCTAATCCAAAGCAGCTTTAGCTTTATTTCGCCGACCAGGAGCAGGCTTTGTAGGCTTCGGAAGGCCATCAAACATTGGCCACGCAAATGCATCAGGTTTCAAACTCCACTTGCTCGAAGACCATATAGAGGAGCTACTATCTGATTCTTGCAGATTAGACGTGCTCGATGATTTCCGAACAGTTAGCAACCCATCAATTAGCGAAGGGTCCGCCATAGAAACGAGATTCTGTTGGCTCATGTCCATGTCGGGACGGCTTCCCGAATTCAGCCTCGAAGCTAGCCCTTTTCCTGTCTTTCGAGGAAACCGTAACGGATCAGAATCACCCTTTTGACGCCGCCTTATTGATTTTTCAATGTCACTCTCTGCAGCTTCATCAATTCTTCTTTCTTCGATGAACTCAGGATTTTCAAAATATAACTCATTAACCATACTTCTAGACTTTCTATGTCGATTCGGGAGCGGTTCAGAATTCGGAGAGTGTTGAGGCAATAATTGTTCATCTTTCATATAAAGAGACTTACCAGTTGTATACACTGCCATTTCGGCGCCACCAAATAGTGGGCCGCTCTTAGGAGGTGTGAGGCCATAATATCCCCGCAATCGACTCATGGCTGGGGAGATTTTACATGTTGATGGTTTCAGCTTCAGTGTTTCAAGGGAGTATAGAATATCACGACGAGGCCGACGTGGAGGAGTCAGTTCTCTGCAATGATTCCAATTGTTATGAGAGGAACAAAGGTACCAACTCAAAGAGCAAATCATGTTACACCATTAGTTAATTCAAACATGAGATGACCTCTACCATTCACATTTTCAATGAAGTTTGTAATCATCTTATAACAAATTGCAATATGAAGATAACTTATAAACATTTACTGTTGTTCATGATTCTATTACTTTGCTAAACCTTACAAAGGTCAAAATGAAAATTGGTCTTAGACAACTCAGATCAATCCAATTCGAAAAGCTTTGATCATACTACGACTATAAAGCTGCTGAATGATCACTGCGAACTAAGTAAACGCAAAGAAAAGCAGAAAAATAACCTTATAGATGGATGCCCATTAGTACTTAGTACTTACTAATTATACTTTTCAGCCAGAATTGGATGAAATTTATAGTAGTTTTTCTTTTCTCCTTTTCTCTGATAAAAGAAAATCTCTAGCTACTTGAAGCCCAAAAGACAGTACAAAAGCTCAAAAACTATAGGTTATTAAACAGGAGATAAAAAGGCATATATATATATAGTGTAGAGATCAGATATGGTCTGATAAAACGAGCATAAGGTGCGCATTGGTTCTGACAAATCATCAACATACCCCTAAAAATATTACTGGATTGTTGGAGAATGCCTGCAATTCACAACTAAAAATTCGAAACTATGACACAATAACATATAGCTTAGTTAGCATTCAAAATCAAATATTCCTAACAATGTATTTTCTGAGCATTGATTATGTTCGTTTATCACAATACTGTTTGATGAAAAACTTGACGGTCGATATCAAAGCATTTTGTAAGCTTTTGGATAAATATGCTCTCTCCAGAAATATTGAGAATTACTTGAACTTAAACTTAGCCATTGTCCCAATTCCAACAGTTCAGCACAAAAGACAACATTAGAGCCCATCAAGAATATCAAAAGAAACATAATATTAAAAGACTATTCAAATATAAATAATTGAAAAAGCTGTGATCAAACATAAAACAAACAAAAGAAAGTTACCACACCTGTCATTTGCCGAGTCCTCTGACACAAAAGGAGATGGAGGATGCTTTCCAGGAAGCGGAATCTTCAATGATTTGCGAGCAAACATCTGAAGATCGGTCATCAAGCCGTTCAACCGCCTAATATCTGCTACCTAATCCAACAAAGGCGCACTACTTAGCTTATGAAGTGCACTCCAAACACTAAAGAAGAAAAGAAGGGAAAAAAGGGAAATCGAGCTAAAATGTTCAAATTATAAGTTCGTCCGTATAATGTAAAATTTGATTAGCATCAATTGGGCAATAGCTAAAGAATAATCACTTATTTTCCAACAAATCCCCATTCATATGTTCTCACAGGTTTTGTCTATGCTGCTACCACTTACAATGATACAGACACTAAATACACAAAAAGTTCTTCTTTAACAACAACAAAAAACCCATATTTGATGCACTATTCATTTCTAACATTCGACTACACATTTTATCAAACACATAACAGGCATGCATCAGAGTCTAACACAACGTATGATTCAATGAGCAAAACCATACAAAAATAATTCTATTCCCAGTTACCTCCACACCGTACTTTATGGCGACCCCGGAAAGCGTATCCATCTTCGACACTCGGTGCTCGATGTAGCCACCACACGACCACGACGACGACGACGACGATGGCGGCGGCGACGGCGACGGAGGAGAAGAGGGGAGAGACGAAGGAGACGAGACCGGGATCGTCGCAATGCTTTCGACCTCTCCCCTTCGATCGACGAACCTATCGAACAAACGATTCGATTGTGGCTCGTAACTCCCATTTCGCCCACCTTTCTCCATCTGCATCATCAAACCCTTCGATTCCCCTCCTCTCCGCTCACATCCGCACCCAATGCTTCGTCCCACGGATCAATCGATAGCCATGGAGGAGGATCTCGCAAGAACACTGCATGAAAGCCGAATTTTCTCGAAATTTCTCGAAAAATTCGCGGGATTTCACCAGGGAGAAGCTGGATCGGTGGATCTCGGTTAACTTTTTGCGAATCAAAGGATGCGACGCGCGAAATGCGAATCCAATCCCCTAAAAATTTCCCCGATGCTGGGGATTTGATGATCGAAAGAGATTGGGGGAGAGGAGAACGAAAACGCTACGAGGATACGGACCGTTGGATTATTCTCGAACAAGGCGATTCCCTGGACCAACCCACCGCGCGTGATTTGATCGTGTCGTTGTAATAAATGAACAGTTGAAATTTTTATTGAATGTACCCGGTGCACCCGTATATCACATACACCGAAGCACAAAATTCGATAATTTTAAAATAATCTAATCTAATCTAATAATGCACTTTATTTGATGCTTTAGAAGGTCCAATAATTTTTAAAAGCTTTGAATTTTTTTTGTCGTTTGAATCACTTGAGAACTATCATCGTCGTCACTTTATTTTGCATTTCACTACTAAATTTGTAGGTTCATGACATTTTTTTCTTTTTTTTTTCTTTATGAAAACAAATTTAAATATATAAAATTCACAGAAATACTATTAAAAGGTTTAATTTTTTATATTTATTATTTCAAAAGTATTATTTATTTTTTAACGAATTATAAATAAAATATCAGTTTTGCCCTTATAAATATGCCATTTTAAAAGTACCAACTATAATAGTTGACTATAATATTTAAAATAGTAAAAAAATAAATTTATCTTACTCACTAATTATGGTTAAATATTTAATTAATGATTAATTATATGTTCCAACGAATATTGACGTAGGACATATATGAATAATTTAAAATTTTTTAGAAAATAAATATGAGAAGTCAAATTTTGTAAAAATATATTTGCTATTCGAGAGCTGTATGAAATTAATCCTTAATTTAACTATTAAGTCTTCAAAAAAAAAATAATTTTAGCATCCAATTTTTTAAATTTATTTTATTTAAATAATTTGATGACTCTCTAACTATAAAATTTAAAATAATTATTTATTTTAATAAATTTATAGTTATGGCATAAAATATACTAATTAAGTCAGTAAAGATAAATATTATATTTTATAGGTTAAAAATTTACTAACCGGCTCAAATTAAATAATTAAAAAATTAGATACTAACTTAAAATTTTTAAAATTTAGTTAATTAAATCAAAGTCGGTAATAGTTTAGATTTGTTTTATATATTTTTACATATTTCTTACTATCTCACTCACCACAATAATATTGATTTGAAATAAAATCCTAAAATTAATGCAAAATGTAGATCTAATTATAATATAATTTATATAATTTTTGTTTCACCCATTTATAGTATTTTTAAAATGCCAGGAAATTTTGGAGGTTGCAGGATCTTATATATTTCTGTTAATGGAGTATTTATGATTCATGGTATTATTATATTACAATATTTCTAATTTTACTAATATTTTTTATAATTTTTATAATCTAGCGTCAACTCACCCGAATCCGAGAACGAGAACGTTAGATTAGATTAGAACGGATTTAGTTGTAGTGCCTTGTCGGATTCAGTAGTTTAGACCCAATTCGCCCTAGATCCGTAAATCCTTAGCACAGGGTTGACCCATCGAATCCGAACCCGGAGCGAACCACCGCAAACGTTGACACTTCACCAAAAGGGGGAGAGCACCACCGCCACAGCCACAGCCACAGCCACGCTCGTCCCCGCGGCGATAGAGGGTGGGGGGAACGACGATGGGGTCGCTAAACCTAACCCTAGCCGCGATTTCGTTGTCGCTTCTCCTCCTCCTCGCATCCTCCGTCGCCTCCGCCTCCGCCGCCTCCGCCTCCGCCGCCTCCGCCGTGAGGGTGGCGCCGCCGCCGGAGTCGAGGGCGGAGTGGGAAACGCTCTCGAAGAGGAACTTCTCCCAGATCCGTCTCCATCCCAACGTCCTCCTCATGGTCACCGTCCCCTGTAAGTAGTTCCCATTTCCTTAGTTGATCTGTGTAAAATTAAGTTTTAGGGAGGGTTCGACAAAGTTTTTGTTCGGAGGTGTGAGAAAGGTCGGATCTTGTTTCGTTTTGATTGATATGACTGGTTACGAGAATTGTGCCTGGATGCCACCGAAGCTGGATTTGGATTCGGTTCATGATGCAGGAAAGAGATCTTTGTAGGATTTTTTTGTACATTTATTATTGTTCTTGAAATTAGGGTTTTTCTGGGTTGGTGTAGGAGAGAAGGATGGTGTCAATCTCTTTGGTGCATTACCTCAGCTGCGATAGTGCCTTATGCTAAGCTGATTTGGAAGGATCAAGCAATATCTCAGCGGAAGTCATGATCTTTATGTGTAATTTGTTGAGGATTTAGTTGTGTTTCATAGTTACAGAAGAGCTTCATAAAAAAAAAGAAGAATGAAATTAAGAGCATTGCAGATAAATGTTCTAATCTAAGATAAACTTGTCCAGTTAAATAATTCCGAAGAAAACCAATAGATGTTGCAAACACTTCACTTCAATTTTTAGTCTATAACCACTGAATAGTTCGTTTGTCTTCTTTGTGAAGTAAGAACAAAGAGTTAATAGGTAATGCAACTTTTATGGACAATTTAAATTTGGAAAAGAGCATGAATTTTTATAATGGAGGATGGTCTGCATTGGGTGTAGAAATACTTCCGAACTGGTGATTTTTTTATCTGCTGGATCCTCTTCTTTACCTTGCATGGCTAGGTTATCATAGTTGGTCTAATCTCTCGGTAATTGTCTTAATGTATCTGAGTGTCATTTAGTTTCCCATTTTCCGAGCCTTAGAGCAGTTACTTATCTACAGGGTCTGGAGAGTCACGTTCCCTAATGAACGAAATAAAGCACCTAGTCACTATTAATGGGCTGGAGTTTGGTCATCTAAAGTTGATGGTTGTTTATAGAAATTTTGAGAAGATTTTAGCAGATGTTCTTGGTGCTGCTGAGGGAATAAAGTTGTTTTACTATCATCATTCTACTTCATACAAGTATGGCGGGAGGCTCCGTGCACAAAATATATTATCTTCTGTGTATCATATTATGTCACTTAAACTTGATGAAATCCCTTTGAAGCCCCTGCGTACTCCGGAAGAGCTCGAGAATTTTCTCCAGTCAACCGATAAATCTGTACTTCTGCTGGACTTCTGTGGGTGGACTGCCAAATTGATGCAGAAAAGCAAAGATGGAGCATATGAGAATGCCTCAGCATCAGCATCAAAAAATAAGTCGTTGAATGGTTTGTCATCTCCTGTTATTGTAATATTTTCTGACAACCCTTTTGCTTTCTTATTTAAAAGTTAGCAGATACCCGAATGGAGTCTATTTGAGAGTTGCCAATTAATCCAGATTTTGTTTTATTAAATCTCAATCAAGAAACCTGGTATTGTAAAACTTTCTTTAATCATTTGGTGGATAAGCCTTCCTTGCCAGGTTCTTTAGTGTCAACATCGCAGACAGGTTACTTTTCAGGCGCTTTTTGTACGTGTGAAATAACACCTACATTCAAGGCTTTGCCATCTAACATATGCTTACTTGATGTTGAACTGTTAAAGGATTGAAGTATTTTACCCCCTTTGGTTATCTATTATCCTTGTCTACTGTCTAGGTTCCTTCTTTTGTATTCTTGATGCATAAGAAGGATCACTGCCATGAAATTGTTTTGTATCATGCATTTCGCTATGATTCTGTCTAGTGAATGTAGGAACATATTTATATTGAAAATTCAGATTCATAAATTACAGCCTCTTAATTGTTCGAAACTTGCGCTACTCCTAGATCTTTGTTTGTCTATGACATGCATTTAACAAATGATATATTTTAAACATGGCTCTTGAATTTAGAATCTTTATATGCTCATATTCTGCAGCTTACACCAATGTAGAAGTCAACATGGAATCAGATGGGAAACCAGAACTTCTCAGCATTGAAGAGAAGGTTTCTTGTACTTTCTAATGAACTACTCTTGGTTCTTTTTTTGATCAGAAGTTAATAAAAATCCATCGGGTGGCAAGAATCCTGGTTATGAATTTATTTGGGATCAAAAACAGGTTGTAGATAATGAAGAACTAGATTTTGGGGTTGAAGCTCAGGTAATTGGTTCTCCTTGGGAGGGTGGATTTGCTTTGGCAAACCAAAGTGTCTCACAGCAAAGTGAGAATAGAGAGGCCGATACTGGAATGACATGTATGATGGAAGAGTTTCAGCTGTTTGAGTCTTTCTATACAAAGTTTGTAGCTCTTGCAAGAGAATATTTTCTGCCCCCTGAGAGGCAGAGATATGGTTTGGTGTCCGAAAGATCATTGTTACCTTTCTTGGGCATCGACAACCCAGAGACATGGCTACTTATGGTACATTTTTCAGGATGCCCCAACTGTTCAATGATAGTTAGAGAAGGAGACAGGATTAGAGCCGTCTTGCAAAGTCATCATCCTCTCGTCAAGGAGGTAGCTTTTTCAGTTTCTTAATTAGCTTTTTACCTACAAATTAAATTGTATTCTAACTAATATTAGTTCTTAATTCTTAAACTGTTTTGTTTCTTTCTGTAGCTTGAGGTTGATGGGCACAACGTTGATCCTACTTTTCCGGCAAACAGGCCTTCAATAGTTCTGTTTGTTGATAGATCATCAAAATCATCTATAGTAAGAGGAGAAAGCAACTTATCTCTTGAGGTTCTCAGAAAGTTTGCATGGCAAAATCAGCTATCTTACCAGATGTTTGAAGAACTACATAACAATAGCTCTGAGATTCCTCTTCGAGCTCCTCGTGGAAGTAGTAGTAAAAGTAAGGCCAGATTGGATTCTCTGGTCCATGAGATAATGAAAATCTCGGATGATATGGCTGTAATGGTTGTTGATAATGGTGAAAGTATTTCAGTGAAAAACAATGATAATGATCACCAAGGCGATACTTTGTTTGATATTGTGGCACAATTGCTTCAGCAAACAAAATCTGCACATACAGAAAAGCAAACCAGAATTAGTTTACTAGCAAAGGAAGTTGGCTTTCAGCTGTTATCTGAAGACTTTGAAGTTCGGGTGGTGGATTCCTTACCAACTCGTGAGGGAAATGGCGAGTCAGAGGTTGTGATCGAGGGTGCAATTACCAGTTCAAAAGATCAAACTCCTGAAATTCTTGGCTTGAATTTTGATAACAATACAAGTCCAGAAGATGGTGATAAAAAGGACACCATTGATAAAGCTCAAGATACGGACACTGATTTAATTTCTAATATTCTCGATGAAACTTCCGCTAGCTATATTGGTATGAAAGATAGTGATCTTGTCGACGCAACTGACAAAACTGGAGTGATAGAGGATAAAAAATCTGATGTTAAAGATCTGGAAAATAATCCTCATCAAATTCATGAAGTTCTCTGTGATGATGACAAACTTGCAGATACAGTAGGTAATGAGGTAATGGAAATTGAGATAAGTGATTTGGAGAGCACAGAAGCTAATGATTTTCAACTTGGGGAAGAACCACATATTTTTGAGGAAGACATTAAAGAGGATCATGTTGACAGTCCAGAGGGCAACCTAGATACACCCAAGGAAGCTGCAGTAAGTTCGATCTCTACTTCCCCTAGTTTTTCTGGAGAGGGCTTAGATGAATTTAGATCTACACTAGTGAGAAATTTGGATGGGTTGAATAATGAATTTGAACCTTTTCTAGGTTCTTTTTTTGTGATTGATGCTGGGTATCGGCTGCTGAGATCTTTAACTGCTGGATCTAGGGTTCCTTCTCTGGTAATACTTGATCCAATCCTGCAAGAACATTATGTTTTTCCTGAGGAAACAGAAATTAGCTACTCTTCGTTAGTTAATTTTGTAGACAAATTTCTGAACCGAAGTCTCACTCCGTTTCAGCGTTCTGCTTCATCTATTACAACTTCGAAGGAATTCCCAAGGCCACCATTTGTAAATCTGGATTTCCATGAGGCCTATGCTGTACCTCGAGTGACGGCAAACACATTTTGTGAACTAGTTATTGGAACTAAAGCCTGCAAATTTGAAAAAGGAGTATCTTCAGACTTAGAAAATTCAACACCCGCTTGGACGAATGATATTTTGGTGCTTTTCAGCAATTCTTGGTGCGGGTTTTGCCAGCGCATGGAGCTTGTTGTGCGTGAAGTATACCGGGCTTTTAAGAACTATATGACCGTGTCTGCCATTCAAGCAAAGAACATGGATCCTTCGCATATTGAAGGTAGTAATATTTTAAATTTTTGAGGTATATGATCGCTCTAAAGGCACATGGGAGTCTTTTAGTGACCCGGGCTTAATTTTTTGTCTTGCAGATAATAGTGGAGAATCTCTCCTAAGAAGTCCACCAATTGTATACTTGATGGATTGCACACTGAATGACTGTTCTTTATTCTTAGGGCCTATGGGCAAGGTAACAGTTTTAATCAGTATATAAAAATGTTAGCATGATACCATCATCTAGTTCATCTTTCCTTCGGATCATGATCCTTCTAACTTTCAATTCTCAAATGGCGAAACTGGTATATCACTGAACATATGCTTTTTTTAATCGTGTATTTTTTTAACTTGAAACATGCAGGAACTTTACCCAACATTAGTGCTTTATCCAGCGGAGAATAAAACTGCTATTTTTTACGAAGGTGACATGTCGGTCATCAACATTATGGAATTCTTGGAATCTCATGGAAGCAATTCTCACTATCTAACAAAGCATAAAGGTAGATATCGTATTACTCTTTCAGTCTTTCAGTTTCCCCTTTGTAAGACATAACCAGAAGCTGATGTCTCTTTGCGCTAACGATGCTGTCAATCGTCTCTGTAAACATTACCATAATGGAATAAAAAAATGTATATTTTCTGTGACAGGATTTTTGTGGACTCATCATGCTAGAGAACAAAATGAGAAAAGATCAAATTTACACGTTGCATCTCTGACGATGCAAGAGCACGATTACAGCGAGCCTGGTATAGCAGTCGGACATGATAGCAGCAGCTTGCATTATGAAAGAGAACCTATTGCTGTGGGCTGCATCCTTACTGCCACCGATAAGTTTGCGAATGCCGTCCCATTCGACAACTCCACAATCCTCATCGTATCAGCAGACCCGCAGGATGGCTTTCAAGGCTTGATCATCAATAAGCCTTTAAACTGGGACATGTTTAAGAATCAAAACAATGAGATGGCGCCTCTAAAGCGAGCCCCCCTTTTCTACGGAGGCCCTGTCACTCTCCAAGGCTTTCCTCTTGTTAGTATGTCCCGAAAAGCTTTCGAGGGGTATGTGAAAGTAATACAGGGGGTCTATTTTGGCAGTCCGGCGGCTACGAGCTCGGTAATAAAACAGATAAAGTCAGGAGATCGATCTGTCAATGATTTCTGGTTTTTTCTCGGTTACTCTGGTTGGGCGTACGCGCAACTGTTTGATGAGTTGAATGGAGGAGCATGGCATTTAAGCGACGACCCGATCGAACACTTAGATTGGCCGAAAATCTGAAGTATATCTCACTCTGCTAAGCTTGTGGAAATGTGAGTGTATTGAAAATTTGAAACTCATGCTAGATGAGAGCTTAAGAGTCGCATGACTATTTCAATTTTGTTGTCACACCATTCTCCTTTTGTTTGAGAAGTGTAATATCTAATTGGATTTTTCAAGAGGAAATGGGCATCATCATGCTGTTCTTTTCCTAACCTGTAGTTTAGAAAAACTGGAGCTTAGCCATTGATTGGATCAATAAGAATATACAATTTTTGAGGCAAAAAATTATAAATATGAAGAACAATACCAATTATCAAATAAGACCAAAATCTACTATAGCCTACAATGCATCAGTACTGCACAGATGTATAACAATATCTTAAATCACAAGTTTAGCGAATAGATTTACAATAGCGTTTCTCTTCCTTGACGTGTTCCAAGAGCGTCATTTAAATTTTTGAATCATCCACACGAAAAAGTCATAAATCGGGATAGTGATCTTATTGCCAACTACTGTCGATTTCAATCCAAACAACTATTTAAAAAATAAATAAAATAAAATCATACAAAAAAAAACAAGAAATCGATCAAAATGACACTTGAGGAGCCACACTACCTTTCGATTCTTCGCCTCGTAGGGCCGAGGCTCTGATCGATCTAGGATTACCGAAGCTAGGGTTTCTGTTTCGCCCGAGGCTCTGATCGATCTAGGATTACCGAAGCTAGGGTTTCTGTTTAGATCACCGAAGCTAGGGTTTCTGTTTCGCCCAGCTAGGGTTTCTGTTTCGCCCTAAAGGGGGAGAGGGTTTTTTCGCGGTGTCGATGCTGATTCTAGGGTTTTGCTATGAACCCTAACGGAAGGAAAGGAGACGAGAGGGGAGGGGAATAGCCGAAAAAGGGTAACAATTTTCGGAGCTCCGTCGTTAGGGTTCGGATTGGGCCCAATTACTGGACCCGACCGTCGCGACCAGAAAATTTTAAAATGATCCGATTAATACGGAGTATATCATTAAAAATTATTTTTAATTATTAATTATTAAAAAAAATTAAGTTGTTAAAATTGTTCAGATTAATTTAGTATAATAAAAAAAAAATAAATATATATAAAATTTTATATAAAATTAATCTGAACAATTTTTATTATACTAAATTAATCTGAATAATTTTAACAACTTAATTTTTTTAAATAATTAATAATTAAAAATAATTTTTAATGATATACTCCGTATTAATCGGATCATTTTAAAATTTTCTGGTCCGCGACGGTCGGGTCCAGTAATTGGGCCCAATCCGAACCCTAATGACGGAGCTCCGAAAATTGTTACCCTTTTTCGGCTATTCCCCTCCCCTCTCGTCTCCTTTCCTTCCGTTTAGGGTTCATAGCAAAACCCTAGAATCAGCATCGACACCGCGAAAAAACCCTCTCCCCTTTAGGGCGAAACAGAAACCCTAGCTTCGGTAATCCTAGATCGATCAGAGCCTCGGCCCTACGAGGCGAAGAATCGAAAGGTAGTGTGGCTCCTCAAGTGTCATTTTGATCGATTTCTTGTTTTTTTTTGTATGATTTTATTTTATTTATTTTTTAAATAGTTGTTTGGATTGAAATCGACAGTAGTTGGCAATAAGATCACTATCCCGATTTATGACTTTTTCGTGTGGATGATTCAAAAATTTAAATGACGCTCTTGGAACACGTCAAGGAAGAGAAACGCTATTGTAAATCTGTTCGCTAAACTTGTGATTTAAGATATTGTTATACATCTGTGCAGTACTGATGCATTGTAGGCTATAGTAGATTTTGGTCTTATTTGATAATTGGTATTGTGCTTCATATTTATAATTTTTTGCCTCAAAAATTGTATATTTTACATATTGTATAATCACAGTCCCTTTTTTAGCTTAATTTTGCTATTCTTAGCGTGATTTTTAAATTTTGCCTGTGGAGAAACGAAATTCACCTTTCCCAGTTAAAATCCTAACGCCTGTCGAATTGATATCACTGGCACATTTAGTGATGCAAAGCCATAGTTATAAAGTATTCACTTTTCAAATGCTGTACCTGTGCTTTAGAAAGCTGATGTTTCTTAGCAATGTCTTTTATAATGTGAATATTACATAGATACTGCTTTATATGTAACATATTGCAATTACAAAACCTTTTTTTTTTTAAAAAAAAAGTAGTAGATTAGAGATTATGGATATGAGGCATTCCTTACATCTCTATATATAACCTCCACAGGTAAGATATGTCAACATCGGCGCAGCTTTCACAGGAGGTACAATCTTCAGCTTCCAGTGAAACACCAATATCCCAGAGTGTAGAATCACCTATCGGAAGACAAAATTCTACTCCGCCACCTTCAGTATCATCCTCGTTAACCTCACCTTCGCCTATTGGAGGACCAACTGGTAGCACGGCAACACAAACTGCATCTACTCCAGCTCAAGATTCTGCTCCATCGACTACACTGATTGCTTCCACAACTCCTGCCGCAAACCCAGCAGCTCCAAGGGGCATTCTTTTAAATCCAAATGACTTGTCTCAAGATCCGGTTCGAGCTATATTTGCTGGCTCACCAGGCTATGTTGTCCCTGCTCCGTCTTTTTCTTACAATGTGTTCCCTAGGGTGAACCCTGCAGTGGGGAGCAACCAGCAATCGTCCCCGGCACCTGTAAGATTCTTTTTTGGGTGAAGTATAAGTTAAATCCCTAAAATACGACCCCTAGCAGCTCTTCAGCCTTTCTATTTCGTCCGCAGAGTTTCAGTGGAGGCATCCTTTTGAGAGGATCAGCTATAGAATGACTTAATTATTATTTGGAACAAAACTTTAGGGGCAAAATTTTCAAAATTGAAAGTATTAGGATGAAACTGAAATTACAGTCAGACTTCATGTACCATATATATATACTTGTAACTAATCCTTTCTTTTTCGAGTATTTGTCTATTCAAATGTTCTGTTTTACAGTTTTGATTTGTTAACTTACCTGAGTCGGTTTTATTGCAGGCATTCAGATTGACTCCTCCGATGCCTCCAGCAGCTCTTCAGCCGCCTGTACCTGGGCAGTATTTAGGGAACAGACCTTCTTTCTCATATAATGTAGTCCCACATGCTAATTCTAGTTTGCCTACTGGTCAGCAGTTTCAACTTAACACTGTAATTCTCATTTCTTTGTATTTTTTGTGACTCAAAATTGTGATTTCCTATTCTTTATGTCTACACTCTGATCGATTCATTTTATCTTTATCCATTCTGTCTCTTTCAGGCTGCAAATCAAGCTCACTTGCGAAGTGGAAATATTCTCCCACAAAATACTGTTGTACCCTCACAACCTCCAGTTCCAATGCAATCAGTTCGTCCTAACACAAATTACTCTGGACCTATCATGCCAAATCCTCTGGCACCTGTTAGATTGCCAGTACCTATGCCAAAAGGAGATCCATCAAAACCAACTAACTTTTCTTTCAGCAGCAATTCACCACAGGCACCAGTAGAAGCATCTGAGAAAGAATTGCCTTCTAACACAGTATGTTTTTCACTTCAAGTTTAGTCATGTTGAATATTAATTTAGTGAGGCTGGAGCTTTTACTTATATATCCCTTGAAAATCTAAATTTTGATGTGTTACATATTTATCCCTCTAAAATCTGCAATTTTAACTATGCCCTTTAAAAGTGTAGATTTCATATAAAGATAACCTTTAGTTGGGGAGTCATCTAAGTCCTAGGGGAAGTTGATTTTGTAATCGACAATGTTTTCAAAAGAAGGCGTTTTCCAAAGAGCATACATTTAATTTCAGATTTGCATGGATATATGTGTAAACAGAGCTTTCATTGTGGTTTTTATGCAAATTTCTAATCTATTTTTTGGATGATCACAGGGAAGCTCAGATGTTGTGGCTTTGGAATCTGGTACTTCCGGAATATCTGTAACTTCCCAGCCTTCATCAAGTTCTGGGACATCTGTACCTAATCCTTCATTAGTCTCCTCTGCTACTACGAGCCATTCAACAACTACAACTTCTCCTAAGAGGCCCTTAATTCCATCTTCTGCTTCTCTGATTCACACTTCAACTTCTCCAACTCCAGTTCTGCAGAATGTTCAGCAGTTTTATCCAACCTATCCTTCTGTACCTGCTGTTATTCCACGTTCACAGTCTCCATGGGTTCACCCTCCACAAGTTGGTAGCTTGCAGCGCCCACCAATCTTGCCGTATGCTATTGGCCCTCCTGTGCCATTTCCCTCACCGATGCATGGTGTGCCTCAGTCAGCTACTCCAGTAAATAATTTCTGGCCTCCTGGTGTTTCCACCAATGTTTCTTCCGAAGAACCAAAATCAACCCCTGCAGGATCTCACCGAATTGCTGATTCTTTGGTTGCCAAATCACCTCGTACAGGCAACAATTTGATGATTTCTCTTGACCAACGACTTTGAAGCAAGTGGACTGCCAATTTCTCATTATTCTGTTTTATGTTCTTTCAGATCATAATAAAGAAACTAATGATCTTCACAAGGAAGAAGGAACTATGAAGACTGAAGATGCCGAAGCATGGACTGCACACCGGACGGAATCCGGTGTGGTTTATTATTACAATTCTGTAACGAAAGAATCCACCTATGAAAAACCTGCTGGCTTTAAGGGGGAGGTAGTTGCACAGAAGAATTACTTTATCAAGTAATATGGCTCATATTCTAGTTTATTAGTTGAAAATTCAGTAATGCTATTTGGTTGATTGATTTTCTTATGTTTCCTTCTGCAGCCAGAGAAGGTATCGACACCGTCAATACCAGTTTCATGGTATGCCTGGCCGAATATACTTTTTATCTCTTTTTTTTAGTTGTATTAGATTAAAGTTTGTACTAGCAACTTATTGTTTCCGAGTTCAACATGCACTGAACTCACATCATAGCAAACTGCTCTTTGAGAGCTTTTTTGTCGCTTTTTTTTTCTTTTTTGTAGCTTTATTTTTTGAGCTTGGGAAACCTTTGTACCCTAAGTTCTTAGGAAACTATCTGACATCCACTATGGGAATTTAGTAAACTTCCTCTTGTTATATGAAAAGAACTATAGTGCAAATTAATTTTTTTCCAAATAATGCAACCTTCTACATGCTAACTTAAAACTTGATAGTCTGATGTTAACCATGATAATTCCAGTCATTGTTTTATGTACCTAGAAAAGGTGTACATATATGGTGGAACGCATTATTTTTGTTGCAAGAGTCACAATTCTATAATCAAATCATTTTTTATTTTGTTTAGGGAGAAGCTGCCTGGAACTGATTGGACCTTAGTGACCACTAATGATGGGAAGAAGTACTATTATGATGCCAAGAACAAGGTAGTTTTTGTTTGAACTATAAATTGCTATGAATGGAAAGAGATTTGTTTTGTCATAATATTGATGATTGTTGTAAATGTGGAGTATTTACAAACAATGTTGTCAATAGTTGAATTGTCTTTGTTCTTGCAAGCATTATCATTGCGTGTCGTGGTGTTGGAGCGTAAGCTTCTCGTCTTAGTTTTCATATCCATCTGTCTGTTGGCATGTGGAGAAATGTGTCTTGCTTCATGAGCAAGTTCGGCTCTTTCTTTAAGTAGGCACTAATATTCCAAGTGTGGCATGGTTTCAGTAGATAAGATTAAGTATCCTTAATATGAAATTACGTGTTTATGTCGTTGGGCTGTACTGTAGCAAAGTATACTTAAGATTTGGTTGTAATGTGAAGGTTGAGATCTGCGTTGATTGAATATTACAGTATGGCAGGAGGGCAAGTTAAAATAAAAAATTCCTCTTTTTGTGTGTGTGTGTGTGTGTGTGTGTGTGTTGTGTCTAATAGATGCTTTGGTGCACTAATTTACCTGAAAATTGTGTCAGCTTTTCCTTGAGGTGTGGCCTTATATAGAGCACTCATGAGTCATATGGAGAGTGGCTTCTTGTCGAAAAAAGTGGAGATGGTCTAATAAGCTGGGTGTGAGTTCTGAATTAATAATTGGGCGCCGTTGTATTATTTGTGCATATGCCATTTTATATGGAAATAAAACAAAATGTTACTGGAGGTGCAGACTCAAGCACTGTACCTATAATTCGTCTTGTTATACCATTATCCCCTGTGGTTGCTTGTATACTTTGGTGCTAATGATTATAATCTTGATCTCTACTGTTTGGTTACTGAAAAGATGCCTCAAGTATTTGCTTCATGATGACATCAAATTCTCATTTTTTAAGTGCACGATGTTTCCTTCAATCCTTCTCTGTAAGTGATGTTGATTAAAAGGCGGAAGCATGATTTGCTGTACATTAATGTGTCTAAGGTTTTGCATTTTTCAATCCAGGTTAGTAGCTGGCAACTCCCACCAGAGATAGCGGAGCTGAAAAAGAGTCAAGAGAATGATTCCCTCAAAGAAAATGTGACCCAACCACAAAACTCTGGCTTATTACCAGATAAAGGACCTGCGACTATCAGTGCGAGTGCTCCTGCTGCGCTGACAGGTGGCCGCGATTCAGTGGCTCTGAGGATGTCAGGTCCACCAGTTTCTTCGTCAGCATTGGATCTGATCAAAAAGAAGCTTCAGGATGCTGGTACTCCCAGCACTCCACCTCTTCCGGCTGTGGGGTCTGCTACATCTGATTTGAATGGCTCAAAAGCAGTTGAGGCTGCAGCTAAGGGACAGCAAGTTTCTAATAACAAGGATAAGCCAAGAGGTACTGATGGGGATGGACTTATGTCGGAGTCCTCATCTGATTCAGATGATGAGGAAAGTGGACCGACCAAAGAGGAATGCATTATTCAGTTCAAGGTAGTGTTTTATGTTCTTCATAATTCTTTGGATTTCTTTATGTGAATTTCAAGGAAATTGCCCCTATTCTTGGTCAGTTCGATGTCTCTGTTGAAAGAGAATGCCTTAGGTATGAAAATTTCTTGCCTGCTTGGTTACAGTGATGCTTTTGTGCCTTTTTTTTAACTAAATCATTTTTGTTGTTCTCGGTTTAAAAAATATGGCCACAGCTTGGCACGCTAAACTTATAAAATCATGTCTTTTGATCTGATAGTGTAATTTTTTTATTGCATAGTCTGAGCTCTGAGATTGGTGCACACAATTTTGCAGGAGATGCTCAAAGAACGAGGAGTGGCACCATTTTCAAAGTGGGAGAAAGAGCTGCCTAAGATAGTGTTTGATCCACGCTTTAAGGTTTGCTGAGTCTAAAGATTATGAATTTTCATCCTTTGCTACACCTGTAACACTATGTCTCAGGTTTGTCAGATCCATGTATATGCTCACTTTGTGAGAGTGAATTTTCTATTTGTTCTTTATCTTTCCCTTGTCGTGCTAGCTTCTTCGGTTTATTAGGAAAGTTTTGATATGTCATTGATTTGTCCTAGCATTGCAAGCATACTTTCCTATTCGTTTTTGTTTTTGGGTCATTTCTTTTGTATGTGCTTCTTGTAGTGTATAAAGAGTTACTATTTTGTCTCTAATCTGAATTAGATTTAATTGTATGATTGTATATGTTTTTGTCCTATCTTTCTACTATATATATAATTCCTGATATTTACAGGACTTCAAATCCTATGAGTTAAATCATAAATAGCGCCTCCTTTGCAGGCTATTCCTAGTTATTCAGCTAGGCGAGCTATCTTTGAGCATTATGTTCGGACACGTGCTGAAGAGGAGCGCAAAGAAAAAAGAGCCGCTCAAAAGGCTGCAATAGAGGCATTTAAACAATTACTAGAAGAAGCCTCGGAGGTTTAATGCTGAATTCCTTGATCTCTTCTCTCTTTTTTTTGTGGAGAAAATGAATCCTTGGATTTCTACTCTAATCTGGGCAAATTTAACCAGTTGGAGTTCCTGTAATATATATATATATATATATATATATATATATATATATATATATATATATGGGGCAATTTTCTATATATCCCTAAAAATTTTTCTGTTTTCAAATTTACCCCTCTTAAAAGGCTAATATTAAAACTACCCTTCTTACGTTCCAACTTTTTTACAAAATACCCTTGAAGTTAAACTCTGTTAGTGTACCGTTTGGAGCTACCGTTATCTGTGTGAAATTACCATTTTGCCCTTTCAAATATATCCTAAACCCTAAATCCTAAACCCTAAACCCTAAACCCTAAAACCCTAAACCCTAAACCCTAAAACCCTAAAAAATCCTAAACCCTAAACCCTAAACCCTAAACCCGAACAAAATAGGTATATCTGATAGCTTTCAACTCCGATTATTATTTAACTCTAGTTTAACCCTAGTTAACTTAACAAAGGGAAATGGTAGGGGTATTTTTAATAACGGTGGAATGAGGGGTATATTGGAAAGAAAAAAATAAGAGGGGTAAATCAGATATTTCTTCAGATTTCAGGGGTACACAGGCAATTATTCCTATATATATATATATATATATATATATATTAAATTGCATTATAGCATATGATGGTATTAATAATGGATTCATTTTCAGGATATTGATCACAAAACTGACTACCGGACATTTAAAAGAAAATGGGGCAGTGATCCACGATTTGAGGCATTAGATCGGAAGGAACGGGAGCTTCTCTTCAATGAGAAGTAGGCTTACCCCCTTTTTTTTTCTTTTTTTTTTGCCGTTTGCCTGTCTGAAGTGCCGTCTTACCAACCTGCACTACATATTCATGGTGTTGTATAGGGTAAAGGCTGCTGAGGAGAAGATCAAAGCAATACGGATGGCTACTATTACTAGCTTCAAGGCAATGCTTCAGGAAAGTGGAGATATAACTTTGAATAGCCGGTGGTCCAAGGTGAGTGGCTGAGTTTTTTTTGAGCAAGTATCTCCTAGCTTTTTGTATTTATTCTCACGGATTATGTCATAAATATTTGGAGGTAATTTGGCTTCTCTATTTGTCTCTGTGATCTTGTTGCCGTCTGTTGGAATCTGTTGGAATCTGGTTCAGTTTAATTCTAATGTACTGCTCTTTTTGCTAGGTGAAAGATAATTTTAGGAATGATCCACGGTACAAAGCAGTAAAGCATGAAGAGAGGGAGGTTTTATTTAATGAGTATATAACCAAACTAAAATCTGCTGAAGATGAAGCTGAACGATCTGCCAAATCTAAAATGGATGAACAGGTATTCATCAGATTTATCTCCTTACTAATGTTTTAATATGGATTTGTTATATGATGGTGACACTGCGTTGATTCTAGGATATTGGGCATGAAACTTGATTTTGATATTATATAATGTTTCAAATATTTTTTCAGGAGAAATTAAGGGAGAGAGAGCGTGAAATGAGAAAAAGAAAAGAAAGAGAGGAACAAGAAATGGAGAGAGTGAGATTAAAGATTCGGAAGAAGGATGCTATAGCATCTTATCAAGCTTTACTTGTCGAAACGATAAAAGACCCAAAGGTGATTTTGCGCTATAAAGTTGCATTTACACATTTGAGTTTTTTCTTTTGGACCATTGCTTTTATACTGTTAACCTTGATGTTTTCCTCCCTTCTATAGGCTTCTTGGACCGAATCCAAGCCAAAGCTAGAGAAGGATCCCCAAGGCCGTGCAACAAATCCAGATCTCGGCCAAGGCGATGTGGAGAAGTTATTTAGGGAGCATATTAAGGAGTTGTACGAGGTAAACTGTTACTGCTTGCATGCATCTGCTCATACTATATAACGACCCGGCCCACTAGCAATAATAACTTGTTAGGCCCACACCACAGCCCAAAATGCTTAAGTCCAGTTATTATTACTAGTGTCCGTGTCTCATATAAATCCAATCACAATTCCATCCACACCCGATGTGGGACTATTGGGGGTGTCACACACTCCCCCGTTTAGGCCTGACGTCCTCGTCAGCCCAAACACACACACACAGCAGTTCAAGATCACCAAGGTGATGTGAGACTTGTCTCGCTAGCCCTGTCATCTAGACCAAGGCTCAGCCGAGACTCGCCGCACACTTCCGGCTGGTTATTGGCTCTGATACCAAATATAACGACCCGGCCCACTAGCAATAATAACTCGTTAGGCCCACACCACAGCCCAAAATGCTTAAGCCCAGTTATTATTACTAGTGTCCGTGTCTCATATAAATCCAATCACAATTCCATCCACACCCGATGTGGGACTATTGGGGGTGTCACATACTATTTGCTCGCCGCAATGTACTGCATTGGAAGCACCACTAAGTATTGAAGTATACCTGTTGATGAGTTTTTTGGTGGTCATTTAAACCATTCCCACTTTATTTCTGCACTAGTTATCCCCAGCAAGTATAGACGCCATCCGAACTAGAGCCTATTTTGAAATGAACTTTATAAGTCTCAACGCCAAACAGTTCAATAACATCAAACTTTTCCTCTGATGGTATTAGTTTGAAACTTTGCATTCGTCATGTTTATGCGATCATGTTAGAACATGGTATGGATTCTATATTCGTGCATTTCTGAATGCAATGCAAGAAAACTCACCGCACCATGGGTTCTGTCCAGCGATGTGCTCGCGAATACCGCATACTTCTCTCGGAAGTCATCACTCCCGAAGCAACAGCCCAAACAGCAGATGATGGTAAGACTGTTCTGACTTCTTGGAGCGAGGCGAAACGCATTCTGAAGCCCGACCCGAGGTACTCCAAGTTGCCCAGCAAGGACCGCGAGTCTATTTGGCGTCGGTATGCTGATGACACGATCCGGAAGCAGAAGCAAAGGCCCGATTCGAAGGAGAAACCTGATACAAATGGGAGGAATAGAACCTCCACCGATCCTTCGAGGAGGTCCGACGGGCGGAGGTAGCTTTTCGTGTAGATCAATCTGTTGCTTTTGTTTTCCGCTGTTGTAGAAAACTGTTTGATATCTGCCGCGAAACGAGAGTAAGATTTGTCAGGCTTTTAGCATTACACTTGCAATTTCGTTATTCGTAGTAGAACGAAAATAATCATCTGAGGTTTCGTCTTAATTATCACATAGGAGTTAAAAAAACTCATCATCAATTTTTTTTTTTTCTCTTCTTTTTTAAAAGGAATTAGTGGTATTTATGTAACACTTTGACATGTTGTTGGAGATGTAACACTTTTGTTAAGCGATGGAGAAAGCTCAGGTTGATATATTCAGATGGACGACATTTGAGAGAGGGGAAATGCTTCGAGGAAGTGCCAGAGGAGCGAATAATTTGATATCCAAATCCCAATTGAAATCAGAATAAAAATGCTCTATCACCACTCCCTTATGATGTTTTATTTAGCTTTTTATTTATTTTTTTTATTGAAGGATCTTATATTGTTTCTCTTTCAATAAAATATGAGATGATGTCTATGAGCTCAGATTTTGTTTTGAATTACAGAACAAAGAATGAAAATATGTAATATACATTTCTGTCCCTTATTTTTTCAAATAATTAATACAAATGCATCCTTAATGTTTTCAAAATTACAATCCGAGTATTTCGGTGGGGCTAAATATTTTCTCAACCTAAAATCTTATTATTTGGTAAGGTACTCTACTAAATTTAGTTTAATTAAAAACAAATAATAAGAGGAAAACACCTTACTTTATAGTATACTATTCGCTCTTATCTCTAGGTCGAAAAAGATCTTACCAAAAACCCCAGAGAAAACACCCTTCATTCAACCATTTCCAAAACGAAAATAATGGCCCCCTCCTTCCTCCTCCGCAGCAGCAAAATAAACCCCCCCTCCGCCGCCGCCGCCATTCTCCTCCGCCGCGTCCTCTTCTCCGCCCTCCCTGAACCCCTTCCCCCTCCTCCATCGTCTTCGTCTTCGTCTTCGTCTCCTTCGCCACCAATTTCTGTGCAGCGCCTCAAATCCTTGATCCGCGCCGAGCCCGACCCGGAGCGCGTGGCGGAGCTCTTCCTCTCGGCAGCGTCCAGCGTCCCGCGCTTCTACGCGCAGCGCCCGCTCTTCTCCCTCGCCGTGCTGAAGCTCTCCCGCGCCCGCCGCCCCGACCTCGTGCGGCGGCTCCTCGACCCGCTCCTCGCCTCCCCGCTCGCCCCCTCCTCCGAGGGCTTCCTCGCCCGCGTCCTCTCCCTCTACTCCTCCGCTTCCCTTCCCGACGCCGCCGCCGACGCCTTCCTCAGCCCCTCCCCCCACCCCCGCTCCGACCTCGCCCTTTCCGCCCTCCTCTCCGCCTTCCTCCACAACCGCCGCTTCCGCGACCTCCGCCTCGCCTTCGACCGCGCCGCCCCTCCGCCCGGCGTCGCCTCCCACAACGTCCTCCTCCACGCCCTCTGCGAGACCGGCGACGTCGCGGGCGCCCGCAACCTGCTCGACGAAATGTCCCGCCCCGACAACTCCCTCCCCGACCCCAACGTCGTCTCCTACAACACCCTCCTCACCGCCTACCTCAAGAACACCGGCGAAGGCGACGGCAGCGAAAAATTCGACGAGATCCTCCACGAGATCGCCCGCCGGGGAATCGAGCCCAGCGTCGTCACGTTCAACTGCCGGATCGCCCGGTTCTGCGCCAAAGGCGAGAGCTTTAAGGCCGAGGAGCTGCTCGACGTGATGCTCGCCAAGGGGATCCGCCCGAACCTCGGCACCTTCAACGCGCTGATTGCGGGGTTCTGCAAGGAAGGGGATGCGGACGCGGCGGTCAGGGTTTTTAATAGGATGAAGGTGATGAAGAGGCGGAACGGGAGCGACGGCGTCGCGCCGAATGCCGACACTTACGTTGCGCTGCTGCGCGCTCTGATTGGGAAGGGGGATTTTGAGGGTGCTCTGGGTATCTGCAGGGAATGCTTGGCCAGGAAGGTCGCGCCACCGTTTGAGGTGGCAAAGGGATTGATCGAGGGTCTGGCGGGGGAGTCGAAGGTCGAGGAGGCGAGGGACGTCGCGGCGAAGATGAGGGCGGTGGTTAGAGGCGACGCCAAGGATGCTTGGGATAAGGTTGAAGAAGAGCTCTCTTTGGAGAAGGGAACCGAGGATTCGGGCCAACGAGTTATTGCGAACGAATAGGAATAGGTGAGATGTTCTTTTGTGCTTTGAAATGAAGAACAAGAAGAAGATGGTTTATGACACATGAAGCTGATGAAACTAAATGCAAGCTCATATTATCGAATGCTTGTTGTGTAGATTGTCTACAGAGGTGCAAATGCTATTCGATCATAAACGTAGTTGGAGTAGAAACATTTGTTTAGTTGTTGATCATGATGATATTGAGGAGATCTGCCGCCGCCACCTAGTTATGAACTGCATCTTGAATTGTTTCAACAAAGATGAATTTTGGAACTTTTGTAGGGACACCTTTTCACGACGAATCGAGTCCATGGCTACGAGGCGGATCTCTTCCGTATCGTCACAGCCAACAGATAATCTAATATTTCTGCTCTGACTAAACTTGATCTAAGATCAGTTTGTCATAACATCAATCCGAGCGCCCCTCAAAGGTCCGATTTTTCCACTCGAGTTCTTCTCTTGGCGTTTCAGAATTATTTTGTTTTTTCTTGCTATAATTGCGTTCCTGTCTTATCAAAACATGTGTTTTTTACTCTAGTATTGTGACTCTGATAATGGTTGATGAAATACTTGGTTGCTGCATCAAAAGACCAATTAATCAATAAAATTATGCATGTATTCCCTTTTGAATTACTCATCAGCTTGGATCTGGAACAGAGTTCACTAACATAGTTTGAAGTTTATGTGAGCATTTTATCTCTTCTTTCATTTCCGTGGCGTTCTTGTAGCTAGTCATCTGCTTCTAAATTTATTATGCTCTGTTAATCGAAGGCGACAGGCTTAGGAATAGTTAATTCTGTTTTCATGTAAAACTGTGGAAGTGAATTTGTGGTTCACAGGTTTGATTGGATTCATGATGTGGAAATAGATATGCATATAATTTGGGCATAGGAAACTTTTCCTTTGGTTGCTTACAGTTGGAAACTGCACTTGGAGATTCATTATTTCACATGCTAGGTTGTGAGATTACCATCAGTATAGAAATTTTATTTAGGAGATGATGAGATGTGTAACATTGTCTTTAAAATATAGGAATGCATGTTAACTTGTATCTAGTTTGGGTGGGGCTGAAGATGCAAGAGCTGGTTCTTCCTGTGTAAAGTGTAGTATTTAGATACATCTGCAGGAAGCGAAAGAAAAGTTTCGATCTTTTTTTTTGTAGTAGTTATAGTGCAGTTAGAGATAAATGCACTTAGAGATACAAGCGACGAAACGAATCGAAACGAACTATGATGGTTCAAGCAAAAAGTAACATCCAAAGACTAACTTAGAAATCTAAGATTCAAATCCAGAACTTCCCTCCGAAAAACCCTAGACCAACAGTTTACTATAACTGTAGACTCCTGACCACAATGCCCTCAAAAGTAATCCCAGGCCCAAATGCTAACACCAACCCCCACTCCTCTCCTTTCACTTCATTCTTCTTCTTCATCTTCAACTCCTCCCTCATGTAATCCATCACATAAAACAGTGTTACTGCTCGCATTTCCGTAATCCATCAATGCCCTCCTACTGCTTTGTAGCTTCTCCGGCCTCAGCCCGAGGCTGCTCTCGACCCGGTTCAGTATCGCCGGCCCGCCGGGGTGAACCGCCCAGAACAGCTCGTTGAAGCCCTTCTTCAAACCGGCTTTTTCCATAAGTGCTTGGCAGAAGCTTTCTATGTGATTTTCTATCATCTGTGGAAGATCCCTCCCTAGTTTGAAGTAGATCCCTTCCTCCGAGATCCGTCCGACGATCACGTCGTGCGTGCCGGGGAGGAACTGCTGGACCGCGAGGTCGAGCTCCATGAAGGGGAATTCGACTCCGGGGACTGGATCGGTGCCGACAATCGCGGCTGCCGCGCCATCTCCGAAGAGCGCGGCGCCAACTAGGTCGTAGGGGCGGGAGGGGTTTGGCGGGCGGAAGCCGAGGATGGTGGTCTCGGAGGTGGCCACAAGGATGCGGCTCCCCGGGTTGTTCTCGGCGATGTCCTTGGCAACGCGGAGGCCTGCGACACCGCCATAGCAGCCAAGGAAGTAGAGCGCCACGCGGCCGGCGTCGGGGCGGAGGCCGAGGCGCGCGGCAAGGCAGAGGTCGCCCCCGGGGAGGCGGAGCTCGCTGGAGGAGATGTAGACAACGTGGGTGATGTCGGCAGCGGGGCGGCGCCACTCGGCAATGCAGGAGAGGCTCGCGGTGGCTGCCATGTCGAGCACGGCGGCGTTGGCGATGTCGAGGCGCTGCGTGATGGTGGGGGAGCCCTCTTTCGCAAGCTCTGGGTACTTGTCGAGGATCTCCCGAGAAATCACCGTGTATCTCGTCTTCACGGTGGTGTTCTTGCCTGTAGAAGAAAAAATACCTTTGCTCATGATCAAGGATATCTGTAAGATTACCGCTAGTTCTGCTTATGAGTGCTTCCTAAGTTTACCAACTCTCTCAGATCTTCAAATCATCTAAATGGTTTATCAATTTTTTCTACAATCTCAAACATCCTTCTACAACCATGATAAATAATAAGTTTGTTAGAAAAAAAAAAGAAGAAATGCTTACAGAGGCGTTCGAGCTTCTCCCTCATGACAGGGTCATCGCAGTTAGTGTCGCGGAGGTAGCTGTCGACAAGGCGCTCCTGGAGGAGCACTTGATCTGGGAAGGCCTTGCCGAGGGCCAACACCGTCGCCTTGCCCCTCCTCGCGCCCCCTAGCCCACTCTCCTCTTGCCCCCCATTCAGATCCATGTGTCCCGCGGACATTTTGCTCGGAAAAACAATTTCGCCGTCTAACTTAGTTATAGAGCTTCATCTCCTTCATGCTTTGGGGTTTTAAATATGGAGGGGATTGTGGTGAACAGGAGACTGTTTGGTTGAAAGAGATTAAGGCATGAATAAAAATGGCTATGGAGGGTTGGTGGAGAATAGGTGAGGTCTGAAAGTCTCATGCAGTTTAGTTTTTCAGTAGATACAAGTTCTAAAACATGCTTTGTGCACCCAGCAAATAATCCATAACATTCAAAATACAAATTCTCTTGCAAATCAACCATGAAGACCTACTACT
This sequence comes from Tillandsia leiboldiana, assembly GCA_029204045.2. Classification (NCBI taxonomy): domain Eukaryota; kingdom Viridiplantae; phylum Streptophyta; class Magnoliopsida; order Poales; family Bromeliaceae; genus Tillandsia; species Tillandsia leiboldiana. Next base: position 46,705,633 of record CM055069.1, on the reverse strand, counting down.
TTACAGACAGATTGAGAGAAATTCCCAAGTTTAACCATATCCATACTGAATTTTGCTTCTCAGATACTCCCAAAAGATGAGAGATTCTGCCTACAAGAAGCGACTAATATCTTCATCTTCTCTCTCAAATATTACTACTATATTTTCATGAAGGGCATCCACTTCTTTCTTGTGCACAATGGATATTAGAACACTTGATGTGATTATAAAAAGCATTTCCATTACAATTATAGAAATTTCGTAAGGAGAAAGGATTGAATCCTAAAATAAGAATGACATAAAAGTGCATGATTGAAAGATCTCTGGTGACCACCAAGGAGTACAATATACATGAAACATCAGTTACTGATCATCAAAGATGCTACTTTTTAAGTGCTTCATAAACTCCATACCTCTGAGAATCCTCTGAGAATCATGCAGCATTGATCCAAATTACAGGATTTATGCACTCTCCTCCTCCTCCTCCTCCTCAGGATTAGCTACTTCGTCCTCGGAGCTCAATCCAAGCTCCTTCTCCACCTTCTTCCACCCGCCAACCAAATTGTCGGGAAACTTCTCCGTCACCGCCTTGATCACGACCTTCGCATCCTCGACCTTCCCTTCCTTCGCCAGCCCCTCTACGAGCACCTTCATCGTCCTAAAGTCGGGCACTTTATTCCTCCTCAAGCTGTCTCTAAACACCCCCAACCCTCCTTGGAAATCCCCATTTTGACACAAATAAGCCAACAATGTCTTGTAGGTGGCAGCATTAGGAACACAGCCCTTGTCACGCAGATGCTTGTAGAGCTCCTTCGCCTCGTCAAAAAGGCCATTTTTACAGTAGCAGGTCATGAGGAAGTTGTAAGAGATGGTGTCGGGTCTCACTCCGGCGGCGCCGTCCATCTCTTTAAGGAGCTCCAAAACCTGCTCCGGCGTCCCGTGGAGCGCGCGGTGCATGACCCTCACATTGTAGGCGGGGAGATCGGGGACGCAGCCGCTCGCGGCCATCTCGTTCCACAGGTCGTCGGCCTCTCGATCCTTGCCCTCCTTGAAGAGAGAATCGATGAGCGTGGTGTAGATCACAGCGGTGGGCGCGATGCTCTCCTCGTGGCGCATTTGCTCGAAGGTTTGGAAGGCCTTTTGGGTTTTGCCGGAGAGGCAGAGGGCCTTGATGAGGATGCCGTAGGAGACGGCGTCGGGGGCGATGCGGAGCTCGGCGGAGAGGTCGCGGAAGAGGGCGGGGACGCGGCGGTGGCGCTTGGAGCGGACGAGGGCGGAGAGGAGGGCGTTGAAGGAGAGTGGGGAGTGGGGGGAGGAGGTGAGGCGGGGGACGTCGCGGAACGCGGCGAGGGCGTGGTCGGGGAGGGAGGCGGCGCCGTAGGAGGAGATGAGGGCGGCGAGGTAGGGCTCGGAGGAGGCGAGGGGGTTGAGGGCGGGGTCACGGCGCGCGTCGAGGAGGGCGGCCGCGTCGGCGAAGCGGCGGGAGCGGGAGAGGCGGCGCGCGGCGAGGGTGAGGGCGTGGAGGGAGGATGCGGGGTGGGAGGAGGGAGGCTCCGACACGGCGGAGATGAGCGAGAGGGCGCGGTCGGGGTCGAACTCTCGCCGGAGCCGGGAATTGGCGGCGGACGCCGAGAGCGTCGTCGTCTCCACGGCGGCGGCGGCGGTGGTGGTGCAGAGGAGGCGGATGAGGCGTAGAGAGGATGAGGAGAGGGACGTCGCCATTGTTGGTAGGAGTAGGAGGAGGTGGCGATGTAGAGGGAGGACGGAGACGATGAAGGGGTTTTTCGATTTTTTATTAGGGTTTTTCGAGCGTGGGGAGAATTTGATGGATTCGGGGGCCGGTGGGCTACGGTCCAAGGCCCACCGGTGCATGAGACTGGCCCAATAAGTTGGAGCATTTGGTGAAAGTACTTTGCTCGGTGGACGCCCAATTATCCAAATAATTTTTATGCATGTATAATTATAATTATAATTATTTTATTTTTTTGGCAAATAGTAACTTTATTTTAGAAAACATCATTCCGAAGAAGATCTTTCGAATCGCACTAGAAATTTCTAGAATTTCAACATTATTACCTACATACTCGGTTTGGTTCTAAAACAACTCGTCTGCTTACAAACTATTGCTTTCACTGCAAGTCTTTTGTAAGAATATTGCGTTCTAACCAGTGCGCAAGCATATGCCAAGGTAGTAGTAACACCCTAATAATAAACATACAACAGATCGATTTCTCAGAACAAAAGTAATCCGTCCCAGATCATTACATCTCAAAAAGTCGCATTACTTAAGTAACAGGAGCAGCAGCAGCAGCAGTAGGGAGTAGTAGTATCTCTTGCTCTGTACAAAAAAAACAAGCACTCCGTGTCAGTCACGTGACCAACCCGGGCCCCTTCCCTCCCCTCACGTGCGGGACGCACGGGGCCCACTCCATCCTCGTCACCCTCTCCCACCACCTCCCCACGGCGCCGGCCCCTCCACTCCTCCTCGCCGCCGCCGCCGCCGCCGCCGCGGAGAGGCGGCGGTTCTCGGCCCTGAGACGATCCGCCTCGGCGCGCTCCGCCGACCTCTCCTTCTCAGCAGCCGCGGCAGCCTCGCACCACGCCCGGTTCCTACGCTCCAGCGCGTACACCCGCGCCTGCAGGCCCTCGATCCGCCGCCCCAGCGCGCACACCCGCCGCTCCTCCCGCAGCTCCACCACCGCCCGCGCCATCTCCGCCGCCCTCCGCCGCACCCACCCCAGCTCCGCCGCCGCAGCCGCCGCCTCCTCCTCCGCCGCCACCGCCCGGAACCCCAGCCGCGCGTTCTCCCCCAGCAGCACCATCCGCTCCGACTCCAGCACCTCGACCAGGCTCCCCTGCAGCTCGATCTTCCGCGCCGCCTCGGAGCGCCGCCTCTCCCCCTCCGCCGAGGCGGCGACCGCGAGGTCGCGCTCCACCGACGCGGCGACGAGCTCGGCGACGACGAGGTCGAGGTCGAGGACGGGTGCGGGGTCGCGCGGCGGTGGTTGGAAGGAGAGGGCGCTCTCGGCGTCGGAGATCTCGGCGGAGGCGGCGTCGTCGTCGTCGGATTCGGAGGCGATCGGGGGGCGGAGATGGAGGTGGTGGTGGTGGGATTTGAGGAGGGATTGGGAGTAGCGATCTGCGAGGTGGAGGTATCGGAGGTGGAGATCTTGGAGGAGGGCGAGCAGTTGCGGCCTCTTCTGGTAGTAGTTCTCCGCCCTCTCCGCGAACGAGTGCGCTGCGTCCTCCTCCTCGTCCGGTAAGCTCACCGCGAGCGATCGCACCCTCTCCTCAATATCTTTTTTTTAAAAAAAATAAATAAATTATTTTTTCATATTTGAAAACAATAATAATAATAATAATAATAATAATAATAACAGTGCATCAAAAAATTATTATACTAAGAAGATTGGTAACCTAAATTATTATATTTTTATTTTAAACATAGGTAAGAATGGCTTTGTCCAAATTCATTTTGACTAAAGAGGTAATAGTGATGGCTTGGTCCCAAGTCCATGTGCCACTACAAAACATCACAATTCAAATTTCAAACAATGAGTGACAAACAATAAATAAATAAATAAATAAATAAATAAAAATATATTTTCCTTTATTTTTCGCATTGCAGGGGGAACTGAATAAGAAACAAAGATCTCGTGAACAGTATTGCGATCTAAAGTTGCAGAAATAGATTTATCTTCTCTCAGAAAACGTAGTCCAAAGATATACTCCCATTTAATGCCATTTACTGTACTCCTCGATCCTCGTGCAGTAAATAAGAAAAATGCATGTGGGAGGTGTTTAGATGGAGAAAATTTATATACGTTTTAATACTACTGTATAACATTTACAGAACACAATAAAATCAAATCAAATAAAAACACAATAATTCAAAATTCTCACCATCCAAATTACAAAGAGAGAGAAAGAGAGAGAGAGAGAGAGGAAGAGACCTTGGAGCGCGGCCTGCAGCCAAAGAGGACAGTGGGAGGAGGAGCGGAGGGGATGGCAGGCTGCAGCTGTGGTCGTCGCCATGCGCGCAAGCAGCGATTTTTGGCGAGGAGAGGAGATGATGGGGGAGTGCGATAATAATGGGCGGTGATGATAGAGATAGTAGTAACGAGTAATAATATTGTGGACGAGGGATGGGTAATGTCGTTTCGTACCCACACTCTGCTGCTGCTGCTGCTGCTGCTGCTGCAGCTGCTGATGATGATGCTGATGTTGCTGCAGGTGCAGCTGCTCCCGCGGAGACAGAGAATACAAAATTAACCAGCAAACATAGACACAGCTCAGCACCCTCTGAAATCGATTGATCGTGACGCGATATAGGCCAAAAGTGTCAGCGGCATGGCTAACAGTAGCCCCTATATAGGGACAATTTAAAAACAACCCATTTCCATAAAATCAAAATATCACATCTCTAATTTTTTTTTAAAATAAATAAAAAAAAAAAAGTAATAAAAAAATTGATGTTAAAAAATTTCAAATTAATGTCTAATCTAGTTTTATTAAAAAAAATAAATTTCATTTCATTTCATTTAAATATAAAACAATGCAACCTCTACCCTTAATTTTGGATATAAATTTTACACCCTAATTATATAAGGGTGAAAATTTTTTCATCCATCATTTCAAAATAATGGATAAAATTCATCCCATCTTAAAATGGACAAAGTATAAGATGTAAATCTCTTTTCAAGGTGTATACTTAGTATTTTTTTAAAATAAAATTTAAAAAATAATTTAATATTATTAATATAAGTTTATATATTAATTAATTTTTATTTTTTTGAACTCACTTTCTAAATATTAATAACTTTATTAATTTAAATTATTATTATTATTATTATTTTTATTTAACTATATTATTAATATTATTAAATATTTAATAAAACTATTAAGTTAAAAAATAAAATTTAATATTATTAAAAATAAATATAATAAATATAATAATATTATTATTATTATCATTGGAAAATATTACTTGTACATGTACATCACACATCCCACCCATTGGGGGTCACTTCACAATTTATGAAATGACCCCCCCCCCTTTAAATGGGTGAATGTAAGATGTACACCCTCTTTGGGGGTGTACATGTAGCATTGCTCATTATCATTATATTTTTTATATAATTAAATATTTAACATAATTACATATTTAACATAATTACACGCTAAATATGATATATAAATATAAGTAGAAATAATATACCTATTCGCACTCACAAAATTAATTATTTTATATAATTATATACATAACATAAATATAACTAAAAAATTAATAAAATATTAAAATAATATAATTATACACTTAAATACATAATGTTTTAAAAAATAATAATAATAATAATTTATTTTTTTTAATTAATATATAAATTTATATTAATAACATTAAATTATTCAAATAAAACTAGATTTTTTTTTTTTTTTTTGAAAAGAACTGGATTAAAAATATTTTTTAAAAATAAAATTAGATTAGACAATTAATTCAAAAACCTAATGGCTGAAAATCGTGTGAAATTATATAAAATCTGATATTTTTAATATTATATTAATTATACAATAAATCTAGCAAAATTTGAATTTAAAATCAGCTATTCAAATATCATATAAAATTATATGAAACAATAGTTATATTTTAAAAATTTAAACTTTAAAAAAATTAATATTTTTAATATTTTAATAGACTGACTTCTCAAAAATTTTCAACTAAATTTATTTTTTTTTAAAAAAAAACGAAATTTATTTAAAAAAATATATAGATAAAAAGAGTAAGACATTATCTTTCTCTTAAAACAGATAGTATATTTTACTTGATAAATAAATATTAATAAATAATTTTTATCTAAATTTATTTTTTTAAAAAAATAGTGTTAGCGTAGCATAGTATCGTTTTCTTTTTTTTTTTAATATTAGATATTAAGAATTTTAAAATGTACTTTTTAACTAGTAAAACAGGTACTATATTTTACTTGATAAATAAATAATAATAATAATAATAATAATAATAATAATAATAATAATAATAAGGAACAAAAAAAAATTGTGCGCGATTTACTAGGCAGGGCACGGTCAAACAGAGAAAAAGGTGTTCGTGGTGCAGCGTCTAATTAATTTAGCTTGAGATAATTTTGAAAAAAAAAAAAAAAAAATTAAACAATGTTATTAAATATAAAATATCTCAGTAAAAAAAATTATGTAAATAAAATATATACAAACGTGAACTTTGTGCGTAGACAATTTGAAAACACGTATATATATATATATATTTTTTTAAAGTTAAAATATTTGGCACATCGAGGTCTTAAAGTCACCGTAAGCAAAAGTAAATTGTAAAAAAGTACCCAAAATTTAGTAATATTTCAAATTCTTAACCCGCCGAAAATATATTATTGTTTAAGCATCGCAAAACGTAAATTTTTTATTCGAAAATCCAGTAAAAAAAAAAAAAGGAGACAAAGAAGTAAATACCTTTTTTTTTTTGTTTTAAGTCAACGAGAATTAAATAAATGGAGACATAGAAATAAATATCATTTAATAGGAAAAACAATTACCGTATAAGAGATAAATGTAATAGGAATATTAAATGAGCTACTATTTATATTTTTATCTCATTTAATGAAAATTTTATTTGAAAATTTTAAATACGTCAAATAAAACACGCAATCTGAAAAAAGAAAAAAAAAAGAAAAAAAATAAAAAGAAAAAGAAAAAAAAGAAGATCATCACCTGTTTGATGAAGAGCGAATTACTCGGCGACTAGGAATATAATAATCGGCGATTATTTCGTGGAATCGCCATTGGAGAGATGTTTGAGGAAGAGAAGGAGGAGGTGGAGGTGGAGGTGGAGGTGGAGGTGGAGGTGGAGGAGTAGTGTTGGGAAGGGAACGATTAGTCGTACTGTAGGGGACATATATACAAGTAGTGGGTCCCATTGCTCATTTGGTGAGTTAGCTAAAACAGAGAACAGGCTCTCGTCGAATCATTAATGTCCACGTGTCCAAAACATGAAACATGGAGGGAACCAAAGAGATCAGGCCACGTCACTTGCTTCTTTTTTTTTTTTATGTAATAAAATTATTGTATCTTTGAAATCAATTGTTTGATCTGTATTTTTCAAAAAAAAATCATATCTAAATATAATTTTATAAAATTTAATATTTTATATATTTTTTAAAAAATATTAAATTATTATATATATATATATATATAAAATTAATCATAAATTAAATATTTAATGTTGATTAGTGAATAAATTAAATTTATTTTTTTATCTTTTAAATATTATAATTAACTATAAATATATTTTTTTAACATTTAAGACTTTTAAATGAACATATTTATAAAGATAAAATTAACATTTTATTTATATTCTATTAAAAATAAATAGTAAATTAATGGTAATAAATTAGAGAGATACATATGAACAGTTTAGAACTTTTGAATGAATAAATTTGAAAAGTTAAATTTTATATAAATATATTTATTATTCGATATGTTTATAGAAAATTATATGAAATTAGTCTTTTTTTTTTTTTTTTTTTTTTTTTTTTTGGCTAATCAGTTATCCTGTATGTATGCCCATGGAATCAGTTCTCCTCTCTCTCTCTCTCTCTCTCTCTCTCTCTCTCTCTCTCTCTCTATATATATATATATATATATATATATATATATATATATATATATATATATATATATGTATATAGAGAAATAAGCTACTACACTATTAATAACACTAGAATTTATTGGTGCTATTGAGTTTTTGACATTTGAACAAAAAGATGTGCAATTATAATGATAATGAGCATCTAGGATTTAGCAGATGGTTGGAAAAATAATATGATTTAAACTGTGAAAATGATAAAGGGGATGGATTTAAAGGCCAAAAATTTGGTATCACTAAGTGCTTGGCGTTATCAATAACCATAGTAGTCAGACTCTCTCTCTCTCTCTCGATGTATATATATATATATATATATATATATATATATATATATATAATTGAGCTTTTATATTTTTAAAAGTACCAAGTCATTGGTGTTTGTAAGTTGTTAAACTTTGGATGAAAAGTTGTGTGGTTAAGATGATAATGGGCTCTTTGGATTTACTGGGTGGTTGATGGAATAGTATAATCTAATGGTTGAAATTAGTCAAATGGATAGATCCAATGGTAGAAAATTTATAAACATCAATTGCTTGATACTTTTACAAATATAGTAACTGGACTATATATCCATCTATTATATTATCAATAGTACCAAATATTTTTATGCTATTAAGTTTTTCACCGTTTAATTTATCTTTTTGATCATTTTCATATCTTAGATCATACTATTTCACTAACTATCGATTAAATTTTAGAAGATCATTATCATTCTAATAGTATATTTTTTCATCCAAGAATAAAAAATATAATAGGATTAATGACTTGATATTATATAAGCTCTACTATATATATATATATATATATATATATATATATATATATATATATATATATATATATATATATATATATATATATATATATATATATATATATGAAAAAAGTTAAGTGTACATCCCAAATGTGGTGTACATCTTACACTCCCATCTATCCAAGGGTGAGGTGAATTTTACCGGTCACTTCGAAGTGTACGGTAGATAAGCCCCCACCCTTGGATGGGGTGGGGTGTATGATAAATGGGGTGTATATATGTAGCATCTCCATATATATATATAGGCTAAATTACAGAAAACCCCCCTCTAATATCCCGCTTTTCCACTTTACCCCCCTGTCTTTTAAAAGTCGACAATTTGCCCCCTCGTAATTTCAGAAATGTGCAGTTACCCCCCCTGCCGTCAAGAAACCGTGAGGAACCGTCAACTTTTTGAGAGAAAATTTTTAATATACCCAAAATACCCTCAAGTAATGGCGGGAAACAATATAAAAACTCTTCTCTTTCCCTCCCTGCTCCTCCATTGTTCTGATTACGCCCAAAAAAAAAAAAAAAATCGCCTCAGCCCATTTTTCTCTAACAGAGAAGCTTTCTGAGAAGGTAATTTTGAAATTTTTATGTTTGAATTTTTTCAAACCCCTTATATGTTTGATTTTTTTTTCTTCTCCTGTGATTTACAATTTCATCCACAAGGTAAGTTTGAATTTTTTTATGTTTAAATTTTTATTGTTTGAATTTTTTTTCAAACCCAACTGATTTTTTTTCAAACCCAATTTATATGTTTGATTTTTTTTCAAACCCAGATTGAATTTTTTTTCAAACCCAACTGATTTTTTTTCAAACCCAATTTATATGTTTGATTTTTTTTCAAACCCAGATTGAATTTTTTTTCAAACCCAACTGATTTGATATGTTTGATTTTTTTTTCTTCTCCTGTGATATGCAATTTTCATCCACAAGGTAATTTTTTGGGTATTTGAGTTTCTCTCTATCTAAAGATCAATCTCTGTGTTTTATTATATTAAATTGCATACCTATTTTTTTTAAAAAAAAATTCTTCATTGGTGGCTGCAGCACAATGTCCACCTCATCATGTAGTAGTTGCACAGCTGGGAAATTAAATGTGGATAATCCTATTTGCTTCTGTGGATTAAAGGCGCCTCTGAGAACATCACTAACAATCGATAATCCCGGAAGACGATTTTATGGTTGCGTAAACTACAAGAGAAATGGTTGTGATTTTTTTCGTTGGCATGATCCAGAGATATGCAAGCGAGGAAAGGAATACATCATCGAGCTCCATGAACAAATAACCCAGTTGAAAAAAAAATTAATAGCATTGGAAAATGAAGTCTTGGCTACTGCTGAAGATAAGAATGCTCTTAGTATTAAGTTGACAGATGTTCAAAATTCGAGAAAAGCGCTTCGAGAGGAAATGGATAGTCTAATAGACAAAATGATATTGTACGAGATGAAGCTAAAGGAGAAAGACAATAAGAAGAATCGCAAACACTATATGTTTCTTATTTTTAGTTTGCTAATTGTTTTATTGTGGTATGTACTAATATGAATAGACTCGTACTACATAGCATAGTGCTATGTGTGTTGTTATTTATGCCACCTTATTTTGTTTTCCACTGTGTGGCATATTATGTAATATATTGATATGTAAGCTATGCAAGAGATTTAAGCTATGCAAGATATTTTGAATGCAACATGGTATTCAATTCTGAATGTTGAATGTACACTGAAGTAAACCCAGATGCAGTGAATAAGTAAGCACTGAAGTAAACCCAGATTGAAGAACTAAAACTAAACACATGCAGTTAGTTTACTACATGTAGTATAGATTCACTGCATGTAGTTCACTGCATGTAGTTAGTTCACTACATGTAGTATAAATTTCACTACAGATTGAACTAAACACAGATGCAGTGAAGAACATACAGTGAATTGCATGTAGTGAAGAACATACAGTAAATTTCACTACAGATGCAGTGAAGAACATACAGATTCCCAGATTCATACAGTAAATTTCACTACAGATGCAGTAAATTTCACTACAGCTGAAGCTTGACAGCTTCAGGTTGACTGGACATGACTTCACTGCAACCTGAAGCTTGACAACTTCAGGTTCACAGCTTCCAACCTAACTGGACATGACTTCATTGCAACCTATATTCACTAGACACAGATTCAGTACTGAAAAACCCAGATTGAAAGCAGTGAAATAATAGCAGTGAACTAAACCTGCTACCTACATTCACTACATTCACTGCAACATGCAAAGTGAACTGCATGTAGGTGGTCCCAGCAACATTAGTATAAATTCACTGCAACCTGAAGCTTGACAGCTTCAGGTTGACAGCTTCACTGCAACCCGAAGCTTCCCAGAATCAAGAATAGATTCACTGATTCACTATCTGCAGCTTGAAGCTTCCCAAAATGAAGCTTGAAGCTTGAAGCTGTCAACCTAAAGTTGAAGCTTGAAGATTCACTGCAACCTGAAGCTTGAAGCTTCCCAAAATGAACAAGCTCTGATTCTAATCACAGATTACTTCACAGATTTGTAGTATAGATTCACTGATTCACTATCTGCACACAGTATAGTTCACTACATGTAGTATAGATTTAACTAAACACAGATTTAACTAAGCTCAGATTCACAGATATGTATGCTTCACAGATTTGAAGATATATATGCTCAGATTCACAGATATATATGCTTCACAGATTTAACCAAATTGAAGAAGTAAACAGAACTACACACAATAACAGTGAAGTAAACCTAGATTTTTAGTGAAGAACATGCAGCTAGTGAACTAAACAGCCAACTACACACAGTTTTTTAGTATAAAATTCACACATTGAACTAAACACTGATTTAACTAAGCACAGATTTAACTAAGCTCAGATTCACAGATATATATGCTTCACAGATTTAACCAAATTAAAGAAGTAAACAAAACTACACACAATATCTGTTTTTTAGTAGCAGTTTCACTAGATTTATATATGCTTCACAGATTTAACCAAATTCAAGAATAGATTCACTAGCAGTTTCACTATCTGCAGCTTGAAGCTTCCCAAAATGAAGCTTGAAGCTTGAAGATTCACTGCAACCTGAAGCTTGAAGCTTCCCAAAATGAACAAGCTCTGATTCTAATCACAGATTAGTTCACAGATTTGTAGTATAGATTCACTACATTCACTGCAACATGCAAAATGAACAAGCTCTGAATGCAACATTCACTGCAACCTGAAGCTTCACAGCTTCAGGTTGACAGCTTCACTGCAACCTGAAGCTGCCCAGAATCAAGAACATGCAGCTAGTGAACTAAACAGCCAACTACACAGTTTTTTAGTATAACATTCACACATTGAACTAAACACGGATTTAACTAAACACAGATTTAACTAAGCTCAGATTCACAGATATATAAATTCACAGATTTAACCAAATTGACGAAGTAAACAGAACTACACACAATAACAGTGAAGTAAACCCTGATTTTTAGTGAAGAACATGCAGCTAGTGAACTAAACAGCCAACTACACACAGTTTTTTAGTATAACATTCACACATTGAATTACACAAATTCAATGCTTCACAGATTCACAGCCTTGTAACACCCCAGCCATCCAAAATGATATAGTTCAGTCTTCTACCACCCAACTACACAGTTATCTAACTTGTGTTCTAAGAAATATTTACAACTTGCTGCAGCTACTGAAACCAAAACACAAAAAGTCTCAGCAGACAAAAAAATCACCTGCCCTGTCCTAAACAGGCTTACTAGTAGATTCTTGAGTTGGCTCCCCTATCCTTCTATTGATCACTCCCTATAAAAATCAAATCAAATATATATTGTGATATAAGTAAGTAACAAATAATAAGTAAGAATCTATATATATTAAGATATAAGTTAGAAACATACAGTCCCATAAGGTATTCTTGATGCTATGCCCTGTCCCAATCTTATTATAACCGATTGTTCATTGCTGTTAGATGCTCCACCCATTGCGCCACTAGCTCCACTAGCTCCACTGGATGGATTTTGTATGGAGCCCGTGCCTCTCCCAACTTGACTGGAAGATGCAGACTGCATTGGCCTCCTGCCTCTCCCAGCATGTATGGAACCCCTGCCTCTCCCAGCATGCATGGAACCCCTGCCTCTCCCAGCATCCACTAGCCCACTGCCTCTCCCAGCATCCACTGGCCCACTGCCTCTCCCAGCATGCATTGGACCCCTGCCTCTCCCAGCATGCATTTCCCCTCCCCTGGAAGCAGCATGCATGGACCCCCTGGTAGCAGAATGTCTTCCTCGACTCACTAGCAGTTTCCCTCTTTGATTCAATGGTGGTCTCCCTCCTCGCTTCATTGGTTGTCTCACTTCCCTGAATTGACTTGTTCCCTCACCAGATATTTCCTCTCTAGATGCAATGTTAGTGCAAGATCGAGTATTGTGTCCAAACTCTTTACATTTCTTACATTTATACTTCTTACCTCCTTTCCTAATTACACCTTTCTTGGGCTCATCCGCTGCCCTCTTTCTTGATTTTTTAGGTCTACCTGGTTGTTTCCTATATGGAGGTGGCATTATAGGCTCAATCCCAACCTTAGGCCACATTGAAGAATCAGGTATAGGCATGATCATGTGGCTATAGGTTCTAATATAAGTCTCCTTTAGAAAATATTTGTGAACAAAGTCCTCGGGATCCAGTTTATGCTTGAATATAGCCGAGACAGCATGTTTGCAGGGAATACCAGTAACATCCCATTGTCTACATTCACAAGTTGATGCTGCTAAGTTAACAGTGAATTGCCTTCCTGTGGAATGAACCTCAAATATAGTATCTCCAGCCCAGAAAGCCTCACAATGTCTAGCCTTATCTTTTATTTCTTCTAATTTTGTTTGCACTTTAGGACATAGCAATCCAGGTTGACTTTCCATATATTGTCTCTTCTCTTGAAATCTTGTCATCACTTGCCTTCGAATCTTCTCCAATAAATCAAGAATTGGTTGCTCTCTTGCATCCATTATTGCCCGATTCCATGCCTCACACATATTGTTACATAGAAGATCACATTTGATTTCAGGTCTGAAATGTGATCTTGTCCACAATCTTGGCGGCACTTTCATGAGCCATTCATATGCAGCTATATTTGCATTCTTAATTTTCTGCATGACCCTTTCCCAATCTTGCACGGTATAAGATGTAGCTGCCTCCCAAAGCAAATCTTTTAGTAATTTGCCTTTAAATTGCTCTTTGAAGTTATTGTACATATGTTGCACACAAAACCTATGGTCCACCCCTGGCAGTAGGACATCAAAAACCTCTACCAGACCCTAAGACATAATATCAAAAGCGAATGAAAGTTAGTTGTTTACAAAAGACTAAACAAAAGTTTAAGAGAAGAGACAATTGGAAACTAAACAAAACTGAACTACAAGTTAGAAACTTAGCAATTGGCCCATTGAGTGGAATACTAAACAAAACTGAAAAACAATTAGAAACTTACCTTCTGTCTGTCAGATATGAAGGTCCATCCATGGACCTCTAATGGGCCAATTGCTTGTAGCAAATTGGTAAGAAACCAATTCCATGAATCCTTCAGTTCAGCCTCTACAACAGCAATGGCCACTGGAAACATCTGATTGTTTCCATCTCTACCAATAGCACTGATAAGCTGTCCACCAAATTGTCACGCCCCGAGGGTTTTCGTTCAGCGGAAACAGTACACAAAAACGGTCATTTGGCTCGAAATAAACCCCCTTTTTTTTTTTTGAAAAGCTCTCTTCCTCGGTGCGTGCCCAGATCCGCCGCATACACAGGGTCACTCTGCACACGGACAGAGTCTCCCCTGTATATGCACGGCGTCGCGATCAGTACAGTGTCCAAACACAAACCACAATTCAATCACAACAGTTCAGCGTTCATTCATACAAACATACGAGTATTACAACTAAAGCATTTTAATGGCCGGTTGGTTTGAAAGGATAAATCCACAATTGTTAAAAACGGCGCCCACTCGACGCCTAGAATATTTTGAAAAACGGTTTCGAAAGCCACATAAAACCATAGGGTTTTGAAAACAGTGCCCACACGACACTCAGGTTTGGAAATCCCCTTTTTAAAGATCCATAAATCCACAAGGTTTGAAAACAGTGCCCACACGACACCTAGATTTTGAAAGCGGTTTTCGCAATTCCTTTTGGGTTTGTTTTTTTTTCTTTTTCTGTTTGAAAGCGGCCAACAAAGAGATAAAGGAAGGTTTATTAAATAAGCAGAAGTTGCCGACATCCTACCGACCCCACGAGGGTATCGAGAACCACACATAAGACTACCGTAATAAATGGAAAGCGTCAGTAAGGAGGAAAATACAATACGGGGTCTCCGTAGACCCGAAAACTCCAGCCTCGGCCTCACCGTCGCCTATCACTCTCCCCGGAAGGATCCTGTCACAGAGTGGGAAGTCAGCGACAATATAGAATAATAAGGAAAGCAGGAAAAAGAAGTGTGCCCAACCATAAACTATCCGGAGCAACATCCTCCCAAACTGGGAATAACCACGCACACCTGCATAACCTAATCCGGGCACCTACCCCGGCGTCCCCACCGAGCACCTACCTCGGTAAACCACGTCGGGCACCTACCCCGACGGGTCACACCGCTCGCACCTCGGCGCCTCAAACCCCCCACCTGCGGGGGCCCCCACTACGTCACCTCGTGGGTTTACACGGGTCATAGACCACTTTTCCGGAAAAGCACACCCTTAGCGGTGGCCAAACCGCGGGTGCGCGTGCTGCAGCCTCGAGCCAAGTAACCAACAATAATAGTATACGAGATAATAGTGACATAAGGACTACCAGATTAGTGTCAACAAGTACCTTGCAATTCTTCTTAATTTAACATAAAACAAAATAACTCGAATTGTTTAAAGTTGAACTACAACTGTCGGGAACCCGACGTTTGATCCCAAAATAAAACCCACCTCAAACACGAAGAAAGAGACGTGTGGAAACTCCAACCAAAATACCCTCGCCGCACGCCCGAGCAGCTACAACAAAATTTATTCGTTAAAAACATCATCGTGGTTTAAAACACTCAAAAACGGGGCGAAACGGACTAAAAACGGAGCTTCTGGACCCTTTTTCTGAAAACGGGTGCACGGGTCCAGGCGTGGACCGGGTCCACGACGGCGGGCGGCAGTGGCGCGGGCCGGGAGCACGCGGCGGCGGTGGACCGGGGCGTCTTGGGCCGGGCCGCGCACGGCCAGGAGCGCGCGCCGGGTCCACGGTTTCCCGCGGCAGCAGTGCGAACCGGGTGCACGCCCAGGGCGTGCACCGCGCGGCCTGGCGCACGGCCCTGTGCGCCGGGTCTGCGCCCCCGGGCCTCGATGGCGTGCACCGGGTGCACGCCGGCTTGTGTGGACCGCGGCCAGAAATCCCCTCCCGTGAACAGTGATTTCGGCTCCGGTTGCGACCCCGCGATCACGGCGGCTCCGGCGGTGACCCCGTGAACACGGTGACGGCGGCGGCGGCCTCCCGTTTAACCACGGCGGCGGCGGCCTCCCGTTTGGTCCCCAAAATCGCCTCGCACGCGGCACGAGACGAAGGAAAACCCACCCCGACATTACAAAGGATTTCCCCTCCCCGTTGCTCGAAACAAGAAATAGCAAGAAAATAAATTCACCGCTTACCTTGGTCGCGGCGTCGGGGTTGCAAGAAGAGGGATCGTCCCGGGGGGTGTGCGATCGTTCCTCCTCTCCTCGATCGCTTCGCCGTAGATCCCCGCACCAATCAAATCGCAGGGAGAAGAGGAAGAGGAAGGGGAAGCAGTTCCTCGTCCGCGTTCGGGTACGGTTCGTCCAAGGTGGGGGTAGCAGAGAGTTATGAGGGTCGAACCCTAATTCCCCAACCGGAACGAATTAATTAGCTGGTCTGGCGCAACAGGGGCTTAACCCAAAATCCCCAAACTACCAAAAATTTAAACGATCGCGAAGAGGGTAGCGGGAAGAAATAAACCCAAAACCCCGGTCAACAGGAAATGAGGATTTCGAGTTCGAACCTGGGTTCGGCGTGCCTCGAAAATCGTGCCGGTCGCCTGGGCTGCTAACAAACTTCCGGAATTTATTGTGGGAGAATCCGGAGTCGGAAAATAAATCCGGTCGCGCCGCCGCGCTCCGTTTCGCGAGCTCTAACGCCTAAAAATACCCGCGAGCCCCGACGGTCTACCAAGAAGAGAAGAAGAAAAAGATCACGCACCGGACCCCTCAAGCGCACAAGATGCAAATAAAACCCCAAATAAAGAACACCAAAAAAAAACACTAAACCGGCGGTTACTACACAAATGGTCCCTTTAGAAAACAGCCATCAATGCCAATTATAGGTCTACACCCTTCCTTTAATCCTTTGATTTGAGCATCATAGGATACAAAAATCCGTTGAAACACTGGGGCTAACTCAAGTTGTGGCCTTTCCACAACTAAAAATGCAAGGCTGCCTGGATTTTTTATCCTGATGATGTTGCAATAATCCCACAATTTCATGAATTGCTCATGATGTGATCCCATTATAACCTCCTTTGCCTTTCTCTTAGCTCTATATATTTGGCTCTTAGACACATCGATGCATAACTCCCTCCTCACAGTCTTTTTCATTGCTGATGTTGACCATTTAGGATCATCTCTCAATTGCTCCAAGTATTTATTTGCAATCCATGTTGAATTAGCTTGGGAGTTTGTGAATATCCTACCACAGTTATGCTCAGGTTGCAAAGACTTGATTTGGAAGCATTCCTCATATGCATTCCAAGATGCATGCACCCTCCATCCACATTTTTTTCCCTTCTCACCATCTTTTTTGCAGATCGCAGTAACTCTATTACTCTCATTCTTCACAAATTTGAAGTCGTATCCATTTGTTATTGCATGCTGCCTCAGCAATGTTCTAAACTCTCCAGCTGATGCAAATTTGATTCCTATTTTAAGTTGTGGACTCTCTAGATCTTTTTTGTTAAAGACAGGATACTTTGGCCATGAAGTACCATGTTCATCTGATGAGGATAAGCTACCGAGATCTTCACTAGGGTCATAGTCTGAACCCTGCGCAGTATCTTGACCATCTTCCAAAGCATGTGTTGGTTTAGAACTAGTGCCACCTCCCTCACTTGTCCCATTATTGTCATCCAAATCATCTTCCTTGTTGGTATTAATGCAGAAATCACTATCATTAATGCTATCCTCATCACTATCACCAAAGTTGCTCCATTCATACAAACTATCACTATCACTTTCAGATTCATCCTCAATATCAACAATGTCTTCTTGAACCCTTTGCTTCCCTTGCTCCCCTTGATCCCCTTGTGCATCTAAATTCTTCACTTGCTCCCCTTGCTCCCCTTGTGCAGCCATATTTGGTGGCAACTCATTTACCAACTCATCACTAACCATTTCTGGAGAAATAATATAGAGTGTAATGATACCCAAATCATCATGGCACATGAGCATCTCTAGCACTGATTTGTCACCATCCACTAGCTTCAAACCATTAGTAAAATCTCCAATTGGGTTAGTGTAGTATATCATGGACTCTTTTGTCAATCCAAGGTTCTCAAGCATATCCCATAATTCAATAATGGACATCAAATCTGGGTCCACATTATCGGCATAGGATATTTTGTCTCCACTATATTCTGTTATAGGATCACCTTTAAAAAATCCCCCATAGTGAATTTCTAACGTTCTCAATTCCATCTGGTACAGAAATAAAGTTGGAATTGATCAGCAGAGGTCAAAATAGAATTGCGAGGATGATAATTTCAATGACATAAAAGTACCCTACTACAACTCAAATTTAATTCACTTATATGGTAAAATTATCCTACTGCAACTCAAATGTTATTCATCTATAAAGTACAAAGTTTAACACATAGGGACCACAGGTATTAAATATTTGCTAAGCAACTAATTAAATATTTGCTAAGCAACTAAAACCATCCAGTAGAGGGACCACAAGTATTAAATATTTGCTAAGCAACTAATTAAATATTTGCTAAGCAACTAATTAAATATTTGCTAAGCAACTATAACCTAAAGTAGAGGGACCACAAGTACTTCCAAAAATTTATATAACATCTTATCTACAACCCAATCTTATCTAACACCCCAAGTAAATGAAACAGATAAACCCTATAAAAACCCAAGTAATCAAATCCCCAATTGTCCAAACATACTGTAAAATAATTAAAAATCAAAAAATATATGAACCACAGATGGCAATATTTGTTGGAATCACCTCGTTCGACTCTCGCACCGTCCTTCTTGGCTCAATGGCGGTCGCCTGAGTCTGCTGATTCGAATGAGGCTCGGCTACGTCAGAGTCTTCGACTCAAGCTTCGATGATCCTAAATGGAGTTTCGTTTCCGCCCTCTTCAGCCGAATCCGGCTTCGAATTAGGGCACAGCGCAGTTAGATCTTCGCTCTCTCTCTCGTTCTCTCTCTCTCTTCGAATCAGGCGATGGTGTTTTGTGCGACAGAGAAAGTTCGAATTAGGGCTTGTAGGAATTTTTCGTTCTTCTTTCTCTCTTCAGTTCTCCCACTCTCTCTCTCTCTGTCTCTCTCTCTCTCTCTCCAATAGCAGTAAGGGCATAATGGTCATTTCACCCATCCCGTTAACGGCGTTGCCCCCTACAGACATTTCGAAAATTACGAGGGGGCAAATTGTCGACTTTTAAAAGACAGGGGGGTAAAGTGGAAAAGCGGGATATTAGAGGGGGGTTTTTTGTAATTTAGCCATATATATATATATAAAGTAGAGCTTATATACTTTTAAAAACATATAAGCCCAACTATACTTGTAATTTTATTACTATTGAATTTGTATTGAGATTTGTGCTTTTAATTTTATCTTTCTCTCTCTTTAGTTGACTTAGAGTAGAGGTTATATAGTTTTAAAAGCACAAGCCCAATTATGCTTGTATTTTTTTTTTCATTAGAATTGTATTAAGATCCGTGTTATTGTACATTTTATTTATCTCTTTTTAGTTGACTTAATAATATCACAAAATTCAATGCAAATATAATGATAAAATTTTTTTAAGTATAATTAGATTTTTGCTTTTAAAAATAAACTCATTTTCTCTCTCTCTATCTATATATATATATATATATATATATATATATATATATATATATATATATATATATATATATATATATATATATATATATATATATATATACTATGTATAATTTTAATTCGTATTTGACTCGTTAAAATATTAAGTTTAAAAATTTAATTTATATTTAATTTATTTGGTAAATAAATAATTAATTTCGATCTCGTCCAATAAAGTGAGCTGGATTAGCAACTCTATTGTATACTATCAAATTATTTCACGAAATTAGAAAAAAAAAAGGTGATATCGAAAAGAAAAATGATTTATGAAATGAGTATGTGGTATTTTATTAGATTTCACGTATTTATATTATCAAAATTAGTAAAAATTTAATAATTAAAATCTAATTAAAATAAAATATTTAGCTTTAAAATCTAACATGTAAAAAAGAAAAAGAAAAAGAAAAAGAAAAAGAGAAGCAATTTAGTGAAATAAAAAGAGGCATAGTCGTTTTGAGAAAAAACCCCGTTTGGATTGGGTACAAAGGGGGATATCCCCCTTTGTACCCAAACCCTTTTGGGATAGGGGGGGATGGAATATCCCCCCAAACCGGGTATTGGGAGGGGGGGGGGGGGAATCCGGGTATTGGGAGGGGGGATATCCCATTCCAACTCCCCCCCTTGTAACTATCCGCCCCTTCCCAAGGCAGAGGCTCTGCCTTGGGAAGGCGTATTTTATTTTATTTTATTTTTTTTTAATTTTTTTTTCTTTTCTTTTATATTTTTTTTTTATTTTTTTCTATTTTTAAATTTTTAAAATTTTTAAATTTTAAATTTTATAAATTTTAATTTTTTAAATTTTATATTTTAATAAATTTAAAAATTTTATTTTATTTTTAAAAATTATTAATTTTAAAATTTATATAATTTTTTTATAATTTTTTAAAATTTATATACATTTTAAAATTAAAATTTTTACTAATATTTAAAATTTTAAAATTAACTTTATTTTTTTTTGTTTTTACTTAAAATTTTTATAAAAATTAAAATTAATAAATATTAAAATTTGAATAAATTTTAAAATTTTAATTTTGAAAAAATTATTAAAAAAAAAAAAATTTTAATTTTTTAACACAAAAGTTAACTTTTTATTCCTCTTATTTTTCAATCACTACCAAATATTTTTTTTCTTATACCTAATATAAATATAATTTTACATTATATCTAACTTATACTTAATTTTATACTTATCTCTAGTATAACTCATTCTCTCTTATCCCCAAACGATAGAGCAAACATGGCGCGACAGCTCCTCTTGGGAGCGCGGCGAATCCTCCCATCGTCGTCACCAAACCCATCACTGCTGCTTCTCTCGAAGCTTCTACGCGCTCTCTCCTCTAAACCCTCGCCCACGCCGACCTCTCATGGCGATCTCCCCCAACCCTCGTTCCACTCCCGCGCCATCCAATTCCCCCAAATCGTTCCCCCTCGTGGCGAAACCCTAGCGAGCGGATTCGACGTCGAGCTCGTCGATTCCGATCTCTGGGGCGTCTCGTTCGGCGTCGCCGAAGCATCGGATCGCTCCGAAGCCGGCGCCGCTGATGCGCTCTCCGATGGCTCTCCGGTTGAGGAGGGAGAGGCCTCTGATTTCGACGACGAGATCGAGGATTTGAGGCTGCGAAAGAAGCTGTTCTATAAATTGGATAAAGGGTCCAGAGAATTCGAAGAGAATAACTTTGATTTCCACCGGAAAAAGAAGCACTTTTTACGGAAAAATGGTCGTGAGAAGCGCACGCAAGGTGTTCGACAAAAGGAGTGTAAGAAATTGGAGAAGAAGAAGAAGCCGTTATCGGATAACAATACTAAAAGCCACGAAAAGGCGAGAACTTTGATTGAGAATGTTGAGGTGGAGAGGAAGAGTAAGAGGGTGCGGGTTCCGACGTTCAATCAATTGACCGATCCTTACCATTTGCCGTTCTGTGTCGATATCCATGTAACGAAAGGGTCTGTTAGAGCTTGCATCGTCCACCGGGTCACCTGCAGGGTGGTTGCGGTCGCGCATTCGATCTCGAAGGACATGAAGTTCGATTTGGGTTCAAGGAAGGGTTTGAAGGCTTGTGCCGCAGTGGGGGCGGTTTTGGCCAAGCGCGCGATCGAGGACGACATCCACAACGCAGTGTACACGCCTAGGAAGGGTGATAAGATAGAAGGGAAGATAGAGATCGTGCTTCGGTCTATCACCGAGAACGGGGTCGATGTTAAGGTTAAGCTCAAACAAAGAAGACCAGCGAAGGTGTGCAATAATTCTCTTCGCGTGTGAGTTATTATATTGAAGAGATTCATTTGCGAAACTCTAGCTAGCTAATGAGTTACCTCATTTGATTTGATTCTAAACCTTAGAGTAAGAGGGTGAAACATCCTCGAAGAGGATTTTGGACATTGGACAATTTACAAATGCGAGAATTATAGGCGTAAAGTTTAAGCAAGGCATGATCAGCTTGGCTTTTCCATGTTAGCATCAAGCTTTGTTCATGTTCATCATGGTTTGGAAAAATCGATAGAAATTTGCGTCCTCTTCCCCCTAGTAGTGACCTCACAAATTAAGTTTATGATATGTACTTACTGCCATTTAAAGCAAATTAGGAGGAATCAATGGATTATTAAGCTTGTTTATCTCCACTGCATATTTCAGTTCCTGCGTTCGTTCTATTGCATTGAGCTAACTATCTTTCTTTTTGGTTTACAGAAAATGCCACCGTCTCCACTCGATGAACGGTAATGATGATAATAATTAAAAGATCCAGATTCTCAGTGGTTCATTCTATCAGTAGAATCGACGGTATGGGCACTGAAATGGCTACCGCGACAAATCTTTGATTCCTCTTAGATTTGATTGAGAACAAAGCAGCCACTTTTTTCAACAAATGTGTAAAAAATTATCATGTATCTCTGGAAATTGTGGAATGTTGATGCTCTCTCTCTCTCTCTCTCTCTCTCTCTCCAATCCAATATTTGCCACATCTTCAATTGTAAGAGAGGGAGATTATAAGGGGGGCACTAAATATGAGGGCAAGGGTGGAGGAGAAGAGCAAATGCGAATGTGGTGACTTGTAATGTGCTGATCAAGTACTTCTGCAGGAACATGGGTATCTTTCTGGTATAAAGTGATTTTTGTGTAGAGGCAGGTTCACTCTGATGTTGTCAAAACCATTGATGTAACTTGGTTACCAGTTTTTTACATTCCAATTGTATTTTTTTTTCCCTTTTTTGTTTGAATCTTTGAAGCAAGTTTTGTAATAAAGAATTGAATTGTTGCATATGGAATAGTTTGCAAGCTATTTAGCTAGCTTGGTGTTACTTTGCAGTGCTGATTATTGCATGTACATATCTAGAATCTTATTTACTGGACCCAGTGACTCGCTACCGATGGATTCTGATCCAATAGATTGGACCATGGCGAACCCAACCCAATAACCCTCTCTCTCTCGATCCGTCACGAGGTTGAAGAAGCGCACCGTCGTAGGTCGAAGAATCCTCTCCCGATTCTTCAAAGAAGGTGAACAATCCTGTTCTTTTTTTGCTTTTTTTTTTTTTTGTTTTTGTTCTTTTCAATCTGGTCTTTTACATTGATGCATCACGAACGCCTTTCACCTGTTTGATGAAATGCTTTGTTCACAAACAAATCGTTGCTTTGTGCTATACTCCATTACTCAATTAACTGCGTTCATGAATTGAGATACACCATCATCATCTTTGATTCACCGCTCTCATGGCGATTCCACTGCAACTACTCCATCGTTCCCGATCCAAACTATTAGTACTACTACCACCACCACCACCACCACCCGTTCTCTCCTTTTCCCACTCTTTCTCCAACATCTCCTCCTCACCCGACCCCGCAGCGATCTTCGCCCTCATCTCCCGCCACCGCTGGTCCAACCTCGAAACCCTAACCGGCGCCGCCACCGCCGCCGCCGCCGACGACCTCCTCCGCCGCCTCCTCTCCGTCCCCGACCCCGACCCCCTCCTCCTCCTCCGCCTCTCCCGTTGGTCCCGCCGCCGCTTCCGCCGCCCTCCTCCTCTCCATCTCCACTCCCGCCTCCTCCTCCTCCTCGCCCACCGCAGGCTCTACTCCCGCCTCCGCTCCGAACTCCACCTCCTCGCCGCCTCCCGCGCCCACTCTCCTTCCTCCCTCCTCCACTCCCTCTCCTCCTCCTCCTCCCCGCTCCGCCGCGATCGCCTCGCCCTCCTCGCCGACATGCTCGTCCTCGCCCTCGTCAGAACCTCCCAAACCTCCTCCGCCGTCGAAGCCTTCCGCCGCTCTGCAGACTACGGCTGCCGCCTCTCCGTCCTCTCATTAAACCCCTTGCTGAGCGCTTTGATCGACGAAGGAGAGATTGGTGCGGCGGAGTCGGTCTACAAGGAGATGATCCGGAGAAAGATCGGCCCGAATTTGATCACTTTTAATACCGCAATCAATGGTCTTTGTAAATCCGGGAAGCTTCGTAGGGCGGAGGATCTCGCCAAGGATATGAGGACTTGGGGGTTCTCGCCGTCTGTTATCACTTACAACACCTTAATTGATGGATATTGCAAGAAGGGCCGGGCGGGGAAGATGTACAAGGCCGACGCTCTTCTAAGGGAGATGGTGAGCTCGGGATTACGTCCGAATTTGGTTACTTTTAATACGCTGATCGATGGATATTGCAAGGACGGGAATAGCTCTTCTGCAATGAGGTTCTTTGATGAGATGAAGCGGCAAGTGCTTTGTCCGAATGTGGTCACCTATAATTCATTGATCAGTGGGCTCTGCAGTGAAGGGAAAATGGATGAAGCGCTCAGATTGACGAAAGAGATGGAGAGCTCCAACGCGGTGCCCAATGTGATTACTTTCAATGGAGTCATTAATGGTTTCTGCAAGAAGGGGATGCTTGTAGAAGCAAACGGTTTGCTTGATGATATGATGAAGAGGAAAATTGAGCCGAGTGTGGTTACTTACAATACTTTGATCGACGGGTATTACCGGTGTGGTATGATCGAGGATGCTGTCGAACTAAAGCGAGTGATGGGAGAGAAAGGGATTAGTCCCAATGTCTCGACTTACAACTGTATGATATTGGGCTTCTGTAGGAAGGGTGACATGAAGAGCGCTGCAGAGCTTTTGGACGAGATGGGGGAGAAGGGTGTCAAAGCTGATCTTGTAACTTATAATGTTCTTATCAGTGCCTTGTGCCAAGTAGGGGAATTGGGGAAGGCTGTTAAGCTTGTAGATGAGATGTTTGATGTTGGTCTTCAACCCAGTCATGTAACTTACAACACTTTGATTGATGGGTATTGTAAGAAAGGGAATATAAGGGGGGCATTGAACATGAGGGCAAGGATGGAGAAGGGCAAAAAGCATGCGAATGTGGTGACTTTTAATGTGCTGATCAAGTACTTCTGCGGGAAAGGGAAGATGGCGGAAGCAAATGAGCTTTTGAATGAGATGCTGGAGAAAGGGTTGGTTCCAAATAGAATTACCTATGAGATAATTAAGGATGGAATGGTGGAAAAAGGGTATGTTCCTGATATAAAAGGATATCACTCTAATGATTCTTCTTAAAACTTAACTTCGATGAATATGGTGATGGGTGGAATTGTGGAAGCGGAGATGTATTCTAGATAAAAACATCTCTTTTGGGAATGTTGGTTTTCAAGAGAAAATGAGGAGGTAATTTCTGAGATCTTGCATGGTGATACGAGGCGGCGGAGGAATGTGAGGGAGGTGAAGAAGGTATTCTTTGTTGTCATCCTCTTCTTCAACATCGATGCATCATGAACGCTTGTCAAATATTTAGTTTGCATATTATTGCTTGAGGCAAAACTTTTATCGTGTTTTCCTTTCTATTGGATTCCTTGCTGGTGACTATAAATTTTCCTTTTTGGCCTAATCTTAGTGATGATTTAGTTTGGAAGTTGGTTGAAAAATGTTTGGTTGATTACTAGATTTTATCGTATTGTAAATATATGACTAGAAGAAAGTAATCCATTCCCAATTTTATCTAGTGCAAATATAGGACAGGAGTATAACTCAATCAGGTCGTATCCCAGTCAAATCCGCTCCAACACTGTCCCTTTTAATTCTACCCAATCCAATCCTATTTGCCAAACAGGTCCTTTAGTTACTTCGTGTTCCTGCTCAAAAAGAGGAAATCCCTTGTTTAGTTGCTGCACCTCCTAGAATTCCATGGAATTGGAATTCTGTTTTTCTCAGTCCATTAATGGAACCTTTAATTGGTGGGATTCACTTGATCTGGAAGCAGTTGGTGTGACTTCACTTCTCTTTATAGTTTATGCAACTAATCGCACAATTTGAGGTCCCATTGTTTCTCATATAAAAGTTAATCTAGCTCCAACTTATTCCAAACAGAAAATTCATTTTTAATTCAATTGAACTTTTCTGAAAAGTAGAATTCCGTTTTCTTAAAATTCTAGGATTTAAGGCTAAACAGGGTAGAAATGCTATTAAATGAATTCTAGTCAGATTTGACTGCAAACAAAGTGTATATATCTCGTTTTAGTCTTTTGGCACTTACTCGAATGAGTCTCCTCCTTTTCCCATCTGCAGGTCGTTGCAATGTCGACCAACTTTTTCAAAGTCCGAAAGTTCCTAAGGTGAGAGCACTCCACACAGGTTTTCATCTTTTTAATTCATGTCTTCCATGAGTTATCTTTTCTGGAATCGCCTCTGCTTCTTTCACCGTCTTAAATTTTTTGGACTCAGTTTTACTTCTTTTGACGGTGATCTGGGATTTAGGAAAATTGGGTTCGAAAAGGAGGATATGTACTTCGTGAAGCAGATGGGAAAAGGTATGCTCTGCACCTATACTCTCTTCGGAGCTGCTTGGTTGTGGAATGAAACTTCTCCTCTCGGTTGGTGGACACTTAAACCTCGGCCAAAGGTAAGGGCACCATTTACTTGTACTTATTTGAAAGAAACTTGTTTCTCTCTTGTGGGCAATTATTACTTGTTTCTGATACTATGCAACAAGTACTTTTGGGTTAAGTTTTCAAAAACCTTCACGAGAAAGCAATTTTTTGTAGTTGAAGACATAGTATAGCTATACAAAAACCTTCTTGTTCCGAGGCTTCGAATCCCTTTCAATTCTCTTATGCCAACTATTCATGCATTTTGATTGGTCAAGGCCTGGCTTTGCAGGTATTAATTTTCTCAAGCAGTTTAATATTGTTTAGTCGAACTAAACCGATCGTTTTAAGCTGAACCACCTTTGGATTTGATTTGATAAGGCCTAATCAATCAACTATGTTATGCATTGCTTATTTGAACCAGAGTTTTAATTGTTCAATCACACTATCAATTGTATGTATATTCCTTTGTTACATCTCTGGGGTGCTGAATTTATTCCAAGACTATTGTTCTCACAACAGGGATTGAATCTCCTTTTCTTCTGAGAGTAAACCAAGTTGTTGCTTGTAACCAGGAAGAGAGAGAGATGGCGCACCTTTACGAGCAAAGAAGATTCCCTTATCCGGGCGACACAGAGGCGATGGAGGAGTTCGTAAGAAGCGGAGGCACCCTCGGCACCACCATTGGCCCCAAGGGGTTTATCGACTCCGAGATGGATCCCGACAACATACAGACACAGTTGCAGAAGCACAAGTTTGAGCAGGAGGCTCAAAAGCTCTGGTTTCGCATGAGGAATGAGGTCATACAAGAGCTCCAAGAGAAGGGCTTCGATGTCGAGTGAGAGATAGATAGATACCTCCTACCAAAAGAACAAAGACGCAGATGATTTTCGCAAAACCACTACTTTTGTTTGACTTGTATTTATGTTCTTATGGTTTTGGAGCTTCAAATTGCAGGGGAATGTAATTATATACACCCTATTTATAACGCGAACATATGTAATAAAATTACAGAAAATTCTCCTATAATATTCTGTTTTTTCATTTTACCCCATTATCATTTAAAAGTTTATATTTTGTCCTTTCGTAATTACGGAATTATGCATTTATCCCCGCACCGTCAGTTGACCGTGAGTTGACCGTCAATTTTTTAAGGAATATATCAAAAATACCCTTCTCCCCTCCCTTCTCCCTTCCCTTTCTCTCTTTCCATCCCCTTTCTCTCTCCTCATAGAAGCGGCGGCGCCGCAAGAAGCAGTTCCCGGGGATAGTGCCCACGGCGCGGCTCCGCGTGCTCCCCCCCCCCCCCCCCCCCCCCCCACCCGTCCCGCTCCGCTGCCCCCATCGCCCATAGCGAGAAGGCCCTCGACGACCTGCTGGCGATCCACCTCAACGAGGCGGCGCCAGCATCGTTGGCGCCGCGGCCACCCCCCTTCATTGTCCTCCCTCCGGCTCGCCCGCGAGCTCGACGTGGAGGCGCTCATCGCCACGGCCGTGGGCTTCCCCGTGGACTCCCTCACGGAGGAGGAGATCGACGCCAGCCTCCATCGTCCCCGCCCTCGGCGGCGCCGCCCAGTCCAACTACATCGTGGTCTGCAACCACATCGTCGCGCGGTGGCGGTCCAACCCCTCCGCGTGGGTCACCGAGTCGCACGCCCTGGAGTCCATTCGCGCTGAGCACCGCGCCCTCGTCGCCGCAGCCTACGCCTTCCTCCTCGACCACGCCTACATTAACTTCGGCCTCGCCCCGGCCGTCCTCTCCGCCCCGCCCCGCCGAGCCCCCTCGCTCCCGGCCCCCCCAGTCCTCGTCATCGGCGCCGGCCTGGCCGCGGTGCGCCACATTCTCTCCCTCGGCTGAGGCTCTGCGGAGCTGCGGATTCGGCAGGATAAAGCACAGGGAGAAGAGGGCATTATCGTCATTCCGCATAATTTTTTAACCCTGTTGTCCCCTAAAAATAATTTCGTAATTACGAGGGAACAAAATGTAGACTTTTAAATGATAGGGGGGTAAAATGAAAAAGCATGATATTACAAGGAGGTTTTCTGTAATTTAGCCTATGTAATAACTTCTGCAGTTTAGGACTAGATGATTGATTGAAATAATTATATTCAGCATATGTTTTAACTCATTACAATTTGTATTGTGGGAGCTGCTCATAATTACTCTGAATAATGCATCCTCAGATCGGACGGTTGGGATCAGATCTCTGTTTTGGTGGAGGGTTCACATTCGAATGGAGAGCCGTTTGATTCGCATCACACGTCCTTGAAACAATGGAGAACAGCAATGGGTGCACGTGTAAAATCTCAATTAAAAGTAAATATTTGAGAAAAATATAAAATTATATTAAAAAATTTATGATTTTTGACACAGCACTGTGAACCGGGTTCATGCACTAATTTCTTCCACTGTTTCAAAGGTATCGCCACACCTCTCATTTCGATTTAATTACGAACTTAAATAAAAAATAATTAATAAATAAATAAAATCAAATCCCACCTCCTCTGTGGTCGTCGGCGCTCCTATTCCCAGAGTGCCCCTGTCACCGCCAAACCCTTCTCTCTTTCTTTCTCTCTCTCTCTCCTCAGTTTTCGATCTCAGAGAAGAGAGGGGACATGGCCGCGTTCACGAAGCTCGAAGACTCTCCAATGTTCAGGAAACAGGTGCGTTGCCGCAGTTTTCCCGAATGCCCCCTTATCGCTCTCCCCTTTTTTTTTTTTTGGCTATTTTATCTTCTTTTTTTTTGGTTATGAGCTCGGATCTCATTAGGATTTGGTGTTTTTGGTGCTCATTGATCTCAGCTTTTAATGATTTCATTTCTATTAGGAGAAGAGATTATAAAAGGTAGTTGTTTGATTGAGAGAATGGTTTTTATAGATAAATGAGAATTTGGAGACATGTGTTGTTGTAGAATTGTGAGGATTTTTGATGAAATGGATAGATCTAAGTGGGGATTTTCTATATGGAAGGCTAAAATGTGAGTCAAAGATCTGACATCAGAAGATTAGCAAAGGCATTAATACGTGGTGTTATATTTTTGGCCCCTCACGCGCTAAATTGTCAGAGAAAGCTCACTCGAAGAAGTTAAGATTGATACCCAACAAGTGTTCAATTGAAGGTCTCAACACATGATTACTGCTTCATCGATTGTCGATCGATTTCTAATCGATTTAGCTTGCTTCAGATATCTGTTCCATTTGATCTCTATTTGTACAAGTTGGTGAATGAACATCCAAGTTGCTTTATTAGTGTTTAGTTGTACTGCAAGTGTTTTATTCATTTTCAAGTTTTTTTTTTTTTTTTTTTTTTTTTTTCGTGCTGATGAACAGGGGTGTTGTTGGACATGGAAACTTTTTATTTCCATGGGTTGTTATCAAGGTTTTAAGTATCCATCGGCACGGGCCGTATCTACCGTGCCGTACCGTGCCAACAAGATACCGGCACGATACAGCTCCCGTGCCGATGACACAGTTCAAAACCCTTTTTTCTTAAAATTACTAAGTAATTTTCTTAATAAAGTGTAAAATATTTGATAAAGATACATAATAAGCAATTAAAAAAATTTGTTGCTAAAGAAATTAAATATTTCATGCCATTATGTGTCGGCACGCATGTATTTTTTGTGACCAACACTCATCGGCACGGCTCGGCACGCACCGTGTCGTACCGTGCCGGCAAGTTTTCGGCACGACCCCGTGCCACGGCACTTAAATCCTTGGTTGTTATTCACTTAGTTATGCTTTAGATTATTTATCCCTTATTGAATCTGCTATTCTTCTTTCAGTCTTTGTTTTCTCTAGTCCTTTCTTTTGCTTTAATTTCTTAATGATTCGGTGAAAGTAGTTGAAAATCTGAACAGAATTCTTTCCTTTATGTATTATATTTATTATATAGAAAAGGATTCTATCATATATTTTTTTAGATTTGAACTTGGTTTTTATTGCGGTCGGTATCAAATCTATGAAGATGACTATTATGGAACTCATCACCGGTCTGTCTTTGCTTTACCTTCTTGAAGTCCTTATTTTTTAGCTTTTGTCCGGATCCTGACCTTTTACCTTGTTTATAATGAAATGAACTTGGTTAATTTCACAATTGCTTAAACTTGTGTATTTACTCTGTGCTAACTGAGGTGGGTTTTTTTGTTTTTTCACTTTGATTGATTCGAAGATGTACTCTTTGGAACAAACAACTGATGAGTTGAAAGACCGCTGTCAAAGACTACATAAGGGGTCTAAAAGATTTATGTGAGTATTCCCTGTTCATTTAATATGTTAAGCAGTTTTTATTGTTTATACTCATCATTTTCACAACGCACATGCCATTGATGTTATATCTAAATTTACTTTCGGGTTGCACATGCTATTCATGGAAATCAGTATGCTCCTTTTTTCTTTTTTTTTTTTCTCTCACAAATTGGTGAATTACTGAAACATGAAACCAGGAATGCATCACAGCAAACTTCCTATGCATGTATATTATATTCATATAAATATCTTAGTTCTTACACATATAGAGACATATGTCCTATATTTCCAAAATTCGGGATCATTAAAATCATAAAAAAGCTGATTAGTTTCATTTTCATACTTAGCACTCCTTCGCTAAGCTATAAGCATTGTAAGCTAATTAGGGATTCTAAAGTAGAAATGGAGTTGACACCTGAAAAAATCACTTCAAAAATCTCATATGCTCGTTCATGTCTGAGTGCAAATACTAGACTTGAATACTGTTGCATACATATTTAATTTTCTTTTATTACAGGGTATCACTTGGTGATGCATATGAAGGCGATTTGTCCTTCGCAGATTCTTTGGAGGCATTTGGAGCTGGACAAGATGACCCCACCAGTGTGGCCATAGGAGGTTAGTTCATCAAAGCTTTTGTGCAGTTCTTACTATTGATCTATGTAATCAAAAAAAATTTCTATTGTCATCCTGGAAATAGTTAGGTAGTATAGATTTGATCTTATCTACTATATTTGGGAGTTAGGTATCATATAGTATTATCATGAGAGCTGAGAATACAATCATACTTCTAAGTGCCTAGATTTCTCCTAGAACGCTTGGGAATGAGAGGTTGCCTAGGGTTTTCTGAGAATTATACTTTAAATATTAAATGCTTGCATCTGAAAAAAATTTGCAAGTAGATGAGACGACCGCAAACTAAGAAATCTAGGATTCTTCGTGATTATTCTCATCTTGTTTAATCTCTAGATGGCCATTTACTTAGTTGTTCCATACTTTTATGAGCTAGATTGAACTAAGTTTGTTGATAATTCTACACTAGAGTGGCTTTATGAATTTTATGGAAGCTCTCCCATGTCTGATGTTGCTTTTGACTGGATTTGGCACCATCTTCTGGAAAGTTGACATTAGGTTGATTATTGCCCATAAAAGAATTGTCATTTCTTCTAGGGACATTCTCAACTGTAGGTTATTTTCTAGCCCTTTTAACTTTACATATGCATTGCGCCTTACATTATGTTAATTTGCAAAAGATTGGTTTTATTTGTTTGATGTAAATCATGAAATAGATTCAGAATATTTAGTTTACTTGTCTTATTTGTTTATTCCTTCTCCTTTTTCAGATCAACCTGTTTAAATTCTTTGTTTTGATCCATGTAATATACAACAGTGAATTACTTTGCACAGATACTGTTTGACGTTTTCAATTAATGATAAATTTACTTTATTCTTTGATGATTAGTTTTGGTATATGTATTTATCTTACAAGGTAGTGGTGTGTTGTGGTAGGTCCTGTAATGTCCAAGTTTACTACTGCTTTTAGGGAACTTGGTATGTACAAAGAGCTTCTTCGCTCTCAGGTAACTATCCTTTATCTGTTAAATACACGTTCATGTCATTTTCTTCCGAGTTGAGCTACAATACTGGCAAGTAGTTGCTACTATCAACTTTTTGGCCCTTGGATCTATGCATGATAGTGCCGTCACTAAAGTCTAAACCCTAGACCCTATTGATCCATGGGTCAAAATGTTGATAGTAGCAACTACTTTGCTACTATCAATAGTATTCTAGCCCCACTATTTTCTTCCGCCTGTAAAGCATAACTTATCTACACTATGATTTTATATGTCCGTACATATCCTTGTAAATACTTATTTTTTTCATGCCAATTTTTTCACCTGGCCATGTGTGATGGAGTAAGTTGGCATGGGCAATACATATAATAACATATGTGCCCCATATCTAATTCGGTCCCTTTCCTTGCCATCATTAATCAGCTTACTGCCTGCTTGAACAGGTGGAACATATGCTTGGTGACCGTCTGCTTCAGTTTTTAAATGTGGATTTACAAAATGTAAAGGTGAATTTTCTCGGCTATCATCAATATTACAACGAACAGCCAGATATTTCTTGATGGACTTCTATCTCCAGACTAAGTTACTGTTGTAACAATAAGAGATCATCATTAGATTTTTTTATTTTCTTTTCTCTTCTGCCCTTCAAAGTTTGTTTGAAATGCCAAACAAATATTGACAGTCAAATGTTACCTTAATGGCCTAGTTAAGTGTTATTTCTTCTATGTAGAATGCAAATTCTAATAGACACAACAGTTTTAACGCCTTTGCTAGATGATTGAGGGGCCGAGGATGTAAAAAGTTTGGTTAGACTTAGACAACTTACTGCATCATCTTACTGCATCATCTCTATCGGATGTAGAGAAATTCTAAATGAAAGTAAGCTTTTAAATATACTTGCAAGATGATCTAAACAGGTGGTTATGAATGCAGGATTGTCGTCGGCGGTTGGACAAAGCTGCAGCTGGGTATGATCAGGTACTGTTTTCTAATGTTTTCTTTTCATTTTTGCATTGTTTTTATGCTATTGCGTAACTATAGTTAAGATCCTTGTTTTGGGGTCGTCAAAAATCTGCTTTCACTAATCTCAATCTCCTATAATAACTCCTTTTCTGTATTGGCTATTGAGGGAACTAATATTTCTGAAGTTAGTACAATGTCACTCTTGACATTTTGCATAAAATTACTCCATTTGTGACTATTTAATTTGGAGAATAAGTCTCTACAACTACTAAGCAAGTTGTCAGCAAATTGGCTGTTAAGTATGCACTTGAGCTGTAGTGAGCTTGCTGGAACCTGCAAATTGTTTGTGTTTAGAATCTTTAGATGCATGGCAGGATACTTCTATCTTGTAAATTCCTTAGGAGATGATATGTAAATCAACTCACAAAATGTTGGAGGAGAAATGGCGATCAATGAATTATTAATCATCTCAATCACAGTAAACATAAGTTGTTATACTTTATTTGATTTTTTTGTCTTAATGTTTGTGGTTAGGCACGTGAAAAATTTATGTCAATACGGAAGAGCACTAGGTCAGAAGTTGTTACGGAATTAGAAGAGGTAAATTTCACATAAAAGATTTCAGCTGTTTCTTTTATACACATGTAAATTGATGTTCATAGATTTTCTCTAATGTTCAACCTGACAGGATCTTCATAACTCGAAGTCAGCTTTTGAAAGATGCCGATTCAATCTAGTATGTATTGATTATCTGCTTCTGTTGCTTGAACAATCCAGTATATTATTTATTATTCCAATTGTTCTCCATGGTCGTAAGAATTTCAGGTTAATGCTCTTGCAAATATCGAAGCGAAGAAGAAATATGAGTTCCTGGAATCCATCAGTGCAGTAATGGATGCGCATTTGAGATATTTTAAGCAGGCAGGTTCTGTTCTTCGTCAAGAGTTGATGTCAGATTTATCTTTATTTTTATTTTTTCATTTTTTTTGGCTTACTCAGATACTTCAGCGATCTCAATCTTTTTTTTTCGGTATAGGGGTTTGAGTTATTGAGCCAGCTGGAATCATTTGTACACCAGGTATGCATCATTGAACATCAATTTACAGCGTACGGAAGTATGGAAAATATTTTCCAGGTCTTATTTGTAAGCAAGCTTCTTTGTTCAGGTTTTGACATATGCACAACAATCAAAAGAAATGGCCAATAGTGAACAAGACAAACTTGCAAAGAGAATCCAAGAGTTCAGAACTCAGGCTGAAATCGCAAGCTTGCGATCTTTAAGCAATACGGACACCTCAACTAGTGGTGATGGTATCCACGTAGTCGGTGTTCATCCATACAAGAAGATAGAAGCTTTGATGCAATCTACTGCAAATGGAGAGGTAGTAATTATCAGTGTTCGACTCTCTAATTTTAAGATATGTTTGTTCTTCTACTGACCTGTTTGTAATATTGTACTTTCACTGTTTTAATCAGTTGATTCTCCTCCATATCAGTGTTCCTTAGATGCCTATTTCTTCTCGTATTCCCTTTTTTTTAAAAAAATCACTGAGCTCAGTTTGTTCCTATTCCCTGGATTCAGTTACATATTTGAGCTAAATTTGGATTGAAACCTCATGTCCTTGATACTGTGCTACTTACTAGCTAATTTCTTTATTTTCTCTCAGGTTCAAATAATTAAACAAGATTATCTTCTCAAGCATTCATCAAACATGAGAGGAGACTGGAAAAGGAGGTTCTTTGTTCTTGATAGCCATGGGACCTTGTACTATTACAGAAATAAGTTGAATAAGCAACCAGTATGCAGTCTGATTTGCTTGACTATATTCTCTACTTGATCATTAAATATTGGACATTGGAATTCTTTGATTCTGTTCTTTTGCTTTGCCAGCCTATTTTGTTTATTGGTTTCTTTCTTTTTTCAAATTTATTTGCGCTTACTAAGTACTGTTGATTATCTTTTATGTGACCTTGTTTTATGTTGTTTATCCTTCAACTCAGGACAGCAAAAACTAGTTTTTGATTTTTTTTTTTTCATGATCTCCTAAGCAAGGGTCTCTTCTGCAACAATCAGCTAGTTCGTCGGAAGGTTCTGGTGTTTTTAGTAGATTTAGATTCTCGCACCAAAGAACATCTTCTCTGGGTGAAGATAACCTTGGATGCCACACCGTTGATCTCCAAACTTCAACTATCAAGATTGATGCAGAACAGTCAGATCTGAGATTTTGCTTCAGGATAATATCTCCAGTGAAAACTTACACATTACAGGTATCTCTAAGTCTCGAACTTTCTAGATCTTTCATGTGAGAAACTATCTTTTGGAGTTCTCCATGGAACTATTAATACTTGCTTCTCGGCAGGCCGAAAATAGGGCAGATCAAATGGATTGGGTTGAGAAAATTACTGGAGTTATTGCTTCACTTCTTAATTCTTCCTTCTCACAGCAGGTTTTCCTCTGAACGCATGTTTTCTTTTCCTTCATTCCTGCTTCTCCTTATAGAAGTTTTCAACCATACAGAAGCATGCCCTGTGAGAGTGTCTACTAGTTAGGTTAGACTGCATTGTTTTCATGTGACATGTTAACATATATTCTTGTGTAAGATTATCTGTTTACTTGTATATTTCCTCAAAATCTGAATTTTTAGATTGACTGCCAGCTCAAGATTAGGTTTTTGTGAATAAGAAACTAAGCTTTTTGGGGGTTTTTATGGAAAAATCAGATTTTACAGGAATATGTAAGTAGATTATTGGGATATGCATGTGAAATCCGCTTACGAATTTATTGTAGAATGTTGAGTAAATAATCTTTACCAGCTCGAAGACCAAGTACAACAGTGCCACCACTTTCTGCAAAATGCTAAACATATAACAGTATAACCTTCACCTGACAGTTTTCGATGGTTAACATTTATTAATATAGTGTCATTACCAGCTTAAAATTTTGAATACTGGACTTATGCTTGTGGTGTAGCAGATATCTTTTGGAAATTCGGAGAGACAAAATCTCAATTCTGCTGACGGAAATGATTCTGATTCTTTATGGCTGGAAGATGGCACTAAAGCTAAAGGACATGATAAAGTCTCCCAAACTCTCAGGAGTATTCCTGGAAATGATATCTGTGCAGAATGTAGTGCACCCGAACCTGATTGGGCATCGCTGAATCTAGGGATTCTTGTGTGTATTGAATGCTCTGGTGTTCACAGAAATCTCGGGGTTCACATATCGAAGGTACTATTTCCTAAACTCTGTGGTTAAAAAGTTTTATTAATTTTCGTGTTTACTCTAATATATATACTATGCTTACTGGAGGTAAGATATGATATAAATAGCAGTGTTTTGCCTATTAGTTGGCCCATTTTATTCAGATTATCTTATATTTTATCTATTGGACAAATTATTTTATATGTTATCTATTGGACACAGGTGAGGTCCCTAACACTAGACGTAAAGGTTTGGGAACCTGCCATTATAGATCTATTTCGTGCTCTGGGTAATTCTTATTGTAATTCGGTGTGGGAGGGATTGCTTCTCAATCAAGATGAAAGGTACGATACAGAAACATTGACAAAGTATCATAAATAGGTTTTTAAGCAGTTTGACTGATGCATAGTCACAAAACATGTGGTAGCATTATTCTGTTCTTCTATTTCATTATAGTTTTATCCATTTTGTAAATTGACAAAAAGAATTTCATAAACATAATGTAACAACATGGAAGCTTTTAACTGCTCTATTTGATAAAGAAGGATTAGGTTGAATCTCTGTTGAACAAGCTTGGGTTTCTAGTGATCATGCTTTTCTTTTAGTTGTAATACCTTGTTGATCCTAAATAACATCCTTTCTTCTCTGTTGTGTCTCGACTGATTATCTTCATGCAGTATGGATGAATCGGAAAAAGCCATTCTTTCCATGGAAAAGCCTAATCCCAAGGATTCCTTTTCAAGAAAAGAGAAGTTCATTCAATCAAAGGTAATTTATCTTTTTTGGCTCCTGCCTTCTCTGAATGATTCGTCTTTCGAAAATATCTAAACAATGTGCTATTTATGTATATTCTGGCACACAATGTAAGGTTGGATCTATATTTGTTGGAAGCAGTGTCACATTCTTGGATGTATCATTCTGGTGATCCTTTTGTTTAAACAATCGGAAAATGTGTGAAATACTATCCCCTATTCTGTGTGTTAATTGGAAAATGGGTGAATTCTTTCTACTCTATCTTCTCCTTTCATCAGTTTGTATTCATGGTGTTATTCTTATCTGGCAGTATGTGGACAAGAATTTTATCATCCAAGAAACAATCCAGCCCGATCGTCGTCCTCCAAGTGCCAGCATATGGGAAGCAGTCAAAGATAACGATATACGAGGAGCCTACCACCTACTTGTATTATCGGGTGTTAGTCCGAATACAAGATATGATGACTTAAACAATGAACTTAATCACCTTTTGGATACACCAAAATCAAACCAGGGTGGGTCTACCGATAGAAAGCAGTTCGATCCAGCAAATTGTCAGAAAATAAATGATTCTGGTCAACAAGAAAGTTGTCTACAGGGCTGTTCCTTATTACATTTAGCTTGTCATATTGGTGATCCTATAATGCTGGAGCTGCTATTGCAGTTTGGAGCTGATATTAATTCACAGGATTTCCATGGTCGGACACCTTTGCACCACTGCATCTTCAAGAAGAACGATAATCTTGCTAAGTACCTTCTCAGGAGGTAAGCGCGCAATGGCTTCTTTATGGTTGTATTTTACCTTAAATCCAGTATTATCCATATATCGTATTACTTCTTTCTTCTTATAAAATATAAAAATGTACATTGATTGAATGATTAATAAGTTAACAATAGTGTTACTTGATCAGAATTGAACTTCTGTAATGATGAAAATGTAGTTCATATGCTCAAACTCTCTTTCTATCTACTCTTCGAACTTTATTCCTTGTTTTTTTGTTTATAACTTAAAGCTGGAGCAAATCTCTTGGTAACTTTTTTTTACGCTGTTAGATATCAGGATGGTAGTGCTTGTTAGATTTTGACGTCTCAATTTTTGTTATTTTCAGGGGTGCCCGAACAACGCCAAAAGATGGTGGGGGCTTGACTACTCTGGAAAGAAGAATGGAGCTTGGAGCAATAACTGATGAGGAACTATTTATATTGTTTGTTGAGCACGAATGAGGCAGATCCCTGTACTCCCCAAAAATTGCTGCTTGAGCAGGTTTGCTTTTTTTTTCCGTTGTGTTCACTTCTTGTCATGCAATAATAACTATCACGAATATGTTGCGATTCTCAATTATTTCGCCGCCAGTTTAGAAAGTAGAAGAAAAACATAAAATGCCCCCGGGTACCTGTCATTCTCGACACGAAACACTTATTAACATTCAATGTCAGCTTATTAGGAAAATTTCGACGAATAAATTATGAGACATGAACTTATACATGGATGCAATTAGTAGAATTCCTGATTAAATAACTCAAATCATTGTTTAAATTTGTGCAGGGGATGCATGGTGAAAACTCAAACTGGTGCGACCGTGTTAAACTTTAAACTTATCGGTACTAACATATTCGAGAACTACAGATCTAATTCAGTGCCGCGATGTAGAACTCCAGTTATCTGTATGTTAAAACTGCTTATGCCCGTTGGTTTTCCTTTAGTTGTTTATGTGGTGTGATTTTTACATGTAAATCAGAGGGAACTGCTTCTCCCTTGCTGACTTGTACTTGTTTCTCTGGGATGTGTACCATTTGTTCTTCTTGTTCTTGACTCAGATTAAATTCCATTTCTGGGAGAGCAGGAGAGAAAATGGAACAAAAGGAAGAAACTTATTTGATTATCATACCATCTCATTTTGAACATTTGGAGAGGTAAAAGCACCACTCTGTTATACTCTGCTGGGTCTTCGATGTAATAATGAGACAAAAGGGGAGCTACCAAATCATTTTCACTAACAAAAACAAAATCATGAGCACATATGCAGTAACATTTCAATATCTCAAATTTAAAATTTTAGTTTGGTCGTAAAATTGTAATTAAATTTTGAGTTAAAAAAAATGATTCAAATTCGGAATGAGTTTGAAGCCGGGTCCTAATGTAATGGAATTTGTGATAACCCAAAGTCCAAAATAAATATGGATATATATGATTTAAAAAATTATTTGATATTTAATATAAAATATTTAGAATAAATTATAAATTATTATAGAAAATAAAGTTCGTTTGGGTCAAGACCCGACTTTGTGGTCCGTGGGTCGGGTGGGATTCGGATTTCGGACCCAACAACCCAAACCTCACCCGGGTTTCTCCCTCTATTTATAAGTAGGTGTGGTGCATTTAAACCCTGATGAGAAAAGAGAGGAGAGGGGGAGAGAGAGAGAGAGAGAGAGAGAGCGAGCGCGAGGGAGAGGGGTTAGAGAGGTCGACAATGGCGGAAGCAGCGCCTGCGACGGGGCTCCGCATCGTCCTCCACCAACACGCCAAGGAGCGGAGCATCGTTCCCGTATCTAGCCACGCCGATCGAGATCGTGTCATCGTACGCCCACCTCTCTCTCTCTCTCTCTCTCTCTAACCCTCTCTCTTGCTCTAGAACCCTAGAACAAGGAGAAAGGTCCACAGTTTAGAGATTCTCGATAAACGGTTGTGACAAGTAGTTCTTGAAGATTTTAGGGTTTAGAAACAGAGTAATTTTAGAAAAATTAGTTAGCAAATCAAATCGTAGAGATCTCGCAAGGAATTGGATTCAAAGAATCTTGTGAAGCACGCGAAGTATCGTTCTTGCGCCGATTTTGCGAGAACGCGCTCTGGGGGTAAATTGGTCGGAGGTTGAAGAAAAATCCTAGGGTTTTTTTAGGGAAGCGATAAAATCTGTTGGGGCTTGTAATGCCAATGTTTTGTTAGTATCAGTATTCTTGATTAATCAAGATTTACTTTGCTTTTGCCAAGAAATTTACTTTTATAATTTTTTTTTTTTAAACTCAGGATGTATTTAGAAAAGTGCTGGTGAAAAATGAATCCCCAGAGAATTTTGCACTACAAGTGGTGCAAGAAGCTATTAAACCTCAGGTAACTGACATATGCATTTAGACTTTCGGCGACAATGGATGATGTTGTTCTTTATACTATTGGTATAGTTATAAACATGAACCTTTTCAGTTGCTCTTTTTCTCCTTGGTTTCTTGATTTGTTATCTATCTAGTATTGATATTATTTCCGAACATGGTGTTATAGATGATATGTATACAATTCGGACATGTTTAAATATTTTGATATATTCTGTGCAGCGTATGATGTGGTTTCATTCTGTATTCTTCTGCTTTATACACATACAATGATGTCTTCACGTACCATTTGACAACTTATCAGTTTATTCTAATTTTGGCACTGATGCAGAAACAAACTGTATTGGTTCTAGATGAGAATACATTTCTGGAAAATGCTCTTCGAACGCTACTGCAGGAACTGGTGGTAAGCTTCTATATTGTGCTTATTGGTTCAGTGGTTTTCATTCTCTGATAATCACCTGAGTTTTGATATGTAGCAAGTATATCATTGTAAGTAGCATCACTTACTTCAATTGGAATCATATATTAAAAGTAGTCACTAAGTTTAACAATGGCATTTAACTCTTAGTAAGATTTCGCTATTAATATGTATATTACTATATTGGCAAATATTATACTGTTGGCATCTCAATTCACATGCTGATAGGACACTAGTGTTTATATGGTAGTCATCTGCAGTTCAATCGGGTGAAAGAATGATGCAATACGGACAATTACTCGGTGAGGAAAATGCTCGTGGACAGATCCCATGCCTTCTAGGTCTGTTACTGTCTACTAATAGCTCGTCTCTCAAAATTCTGGTTTTTTGCATATTCTATGGCTCTTAGAGCACTTATAAGGTGCTTTTGAGATTGCATACAATGCTCTGAGATTTAGCATCATTTCTATGACTTGTTAGACATTGTGTTGTACCTTTGTGAAAGAGGGCATGTTGAAGGTGGGATGATATTCCAGCTGTTAGAAGATCTGACGGAAATGTCAACCATAAAAGATTGTAAAGAAGTTTTCGGTTACATTGAGAGCAAGCAAGATATTTTGGGTAAGGTATGAAGTAGTTAAACATTGTAGTTGTTGGTTTTCTTGATTATGAGTTGTCCACCATTGGAAGCTTTTTTCTGTAGCTTCCTAGAATTTTTAGCTATTTGACTAATTTGCTTTCAGCAAGAGCTCTTCGGACGTGGGAAACTGGTGATGCTCAGGACCTGCAATCAACTTCTTAGAAGGCTGTCAAAGGTTTGGGCATGCAGTTATCTCTTCTTTAGGAATTTCATTTCTTCTGAAGGCTCAGCAACTTGAAGTTGTAGGCCAATTTTGTAGGATATTTTGACATCCAAGAATTGATCTGTTTTATTATTAGTGGACGTGTTGTTTTTATGAGACAATTGAACATAAGATCATTTGTCAATCACCTGCTATGGTGAACTACTAGTAGCTTTTTGTTTGGCAAGAGAGAGATTGATATTCTTGGTCAAAGTGCTAACAAAGACACTATGATGAATGCATCGTAGTGACTTGAATTTTGGATTACCGTGTTCTTTCCTGATTATATTAGTGCTTTATTTTCCCTGTTTCATACTTTAGTTTCTTTAATGTTTCAGGCAAATGATGTGGTATTCTGTGGGCGGATTCTTATGTTTCTTGCTCATTTTTTCCCATTATCGGAGCGCTCAGGTATTTTATCTTTTTTTCGCTTCTTTTCATTTAGTTAGCATATATTTTTCAGTCACATGGTTCTCTTGTTATTCCATTTTTACAGCTGTTAATATCAAAGGAGTTTTCAATACGTCCAACGAGACAAAGTATGAAAAGGATGCTCCTGATGGTATGCAATATTAGGTTGCTGAGATTTTTCTTCCCTCTTAGGTTAACTTTTCAGTGGCATGTTGCTTTTGTATTTAAAAAACTGTGTGAAGAATGACTTTGGATTTCTTGTTCTAAACATTTCAGGAGTTTCTGTTGATTTCAACTTCTACAAGACCTTTTGGAGTTTGCAGGTTGGCTATTCTGCATTTCTTCATCATGAATTGTAACCAGTTATTACCTTATAGAGTTTTACTGCTTGTTGCTTTTATCTTTTATGTCTGGGCTTTTTTATATATCTATAATCTCCTTGAAGAAGATTTCATAATAACAAAAAGAAAATGCAAAAATATTGACAATTTTAGCTGTTACTCTCTTGTTGTATCACTTTGTGGATCTGCTGTGCATGACTTACTACAGTGAATATTGAGTTTGAAGGAAAATGCACTGGGTAGCTACAAGACTGCCAGAACTTTCTGGTTTTGAACTAGTGTTTTTTATCTTTTCAGGAGCATTTCAGTAATCCGGCTTCAACCACACTTGCTCCATCGAAGTGGCAAAAATTTGCTTCAAACTTAATGGTACATCATTGTTTTTTTTTTTTTTTCATGATTAGAAAGATTAGGTCCTTTTCTTAATGCAAGGCGTCTGATTATAATATTAACTAGTTGTTATGAAATCAGATTGTGTTGGATACTTTTGAAGCTCAGCCTCTTAGTGATGATGATGGAAATGTGAATAATCTTGAACAAGAGGAGGAAGCTGCCTTCAGCATTAAATACTTGACGAGCAGTAATTTGATGAGTTTAGAGGTATAATATGATCAAAATGATAATGTACAAAATTCTTTGTGGATTATGCTTGTTCCATAAAATAAATAACAACTATTTCTTCTGCAGTTAAAGGATCCCAATTTTCGACGCCATATTCTTGTTCAATGTCTTATATTATTCGACTATTTAAAGGTATGTTGATGAAACTGAGGCTTTCGACTGCCTGTACCTTTCCATAATGAGATTTTTCAGCTGAGATGGGATGCTTGTGTTTGCAAACAAACCAATGCTCTAATGGCTTGACTAATTCACCCTTTGGCTGCAGACGCCTGGAAAGAATGACAAAGATGGACCGACAGAAAGCATGGTTAGCACTTGTGTAACTTAACACCTTTTAGTTCTTTATTTTGCATGTCTATGTTTTCTAAAATGATGGAAATTTGGATGCTTCACGCTTTTGTTACCTCATCTGTACCAGCCAAGCACATAATTTCAGTATAAGATCTTCCTTCTGTTTGTAGTGCAACATTTCCTCTCCCTATTTTACATTTCTGTGTCCATCTACATCTTACTACGCGAATTTACAGTAATATCAGTATATGTGTGAGAGTGTTTGATTATGATGCAAGCTGAAGGTTGGTTGGTTTGTTTGTTTTTTTGTTATGTTTTGTTTTGTTTTGTTTTTTTTTAAGGTATAGTTATTAGATTAGTATAGCAGGACAGGAACTATCAGCCATTAATTTTTTTTTTCCTTAAAGCATCACTTCATCATTGGTAATTTTCCATGATCTTACCCTCCGAGATAAGGGAAAGAAAGATGCATGCTCAAACACATCATGCTAACGTAATGGATTAAGAGGGAGGGCCATTTAATGGATGGCCTTGAGTTAGGTACTTAAACATATTTAGAATAATTTTTAGCGTGTTATGGTAATGCAGATATAAGCGTAGTTAGTTGGGCAACTGCATTGACAAATTTCTTAGATTTTTATGATGAGTCAAAAGACTGTAGTAGCATTAGTTAATTTTCCAGCCTTTTGCAAGCTATTTGTCAAACCTTTACCCTATGGAAGAGACCATAGATTATCCACAGCTTTGCCTGGTTTAACAATTTATAT
Organism: Tillandsia leiboldiana; assembly: GCA_029204045.2. Lineage (NCBI taxonomy): Eukaryota > Viridiplantae > Streptophyta > Magnoliopsida > Poales > Bromeliaceae > Tillandsia > Tillandsia leiboldiana. The sequence continues at coordinate 46,661,642 of CM055069.1, read as the reverse complement.
CTTGGGTGCTTGTGCTTAGTATTCGTTAATCTAATTTGTAATAAATGCTTTGCTTGTCTCCTCTACATTGCTTGCGCTAGCATGTTTCCATTTATGTCGTTTTGTGTTGATGCTTAACAATCAGAGGCTTTTACACATTAAAATAATTTTCACCATAAGTGTTCTTTTAATTTCTTCTTGTGCTGTTTTAGCACAATGATTGGTTGCTTGTTTTTCAACATATCAGAAAGAAGAAATCAAGTCCTGTGAGGAGCGCGTTAAGAAACTCCTAGAGATCACTCCGCCAAAAGGGAAGGAATTCCTTCAGAGCATAGAACATATACTAGAGCGAGAGAAAAATTGGGTGAGCAGTTCTTAAACTTTGTAGTCTGTTCTGCATTGTTGAAATGGGTATTCCTTCTAAAAGTAAAACTTCTCTTGATTTGAAATTTTGCTTGAATATATTTGAATAAGGTTTGGTGGAAACGAGATGGCTGTCCAGCATTTGAAAAGCAACCTACAGAGAAAAAGTCAGGTCAAGATGTAGTACGAAAACGGTATGTAAACTAGCTTTGCATTTTGAATCTGCATACTTTTCTGTATTTGAAGCTTATAATGTCTTGCTTTTTTTTTTCCTTTGTTTTTTTTTTTGGACTTTAAACCCTGAGAATATCTGCCTTGCTTAACTGAAGAACTGCAGAATAAGTAACATTTAAGGATTAATTTACTACTATATAATCTCTTCCACTCCAAATTGTCTTTGTTTCCTTTACATTGTATAATTCTCAAATTTATAAAACTGAAAGATCAGTTGACTGCAGAGTCTGCTTACATTTGATATGCATTCAGAGTTATGAATTACAATTTATAGATCTAATGCATTCATCCATTACATTGTCGTAGTAAGCCAAGGTGGAGATTGGGGAACAAAGAGTTATCACAGCTGTGGAAGTGGGCAGATCAAAATCCTGTACGTAATATCGGCAATTTGTTTCTTATTATCTCATTCGACAGTGTAATATTATCACCAACTTTTAATATTTGTCACTTGCAAAGATTATTCATTTCAACAATTTAGCTTATTATTGTTTTTTTTAAAGCGTGGATGATTTTTTCTTGAACAGTTAGGATACTGATTTTGCTAAGTTGCTTTTGCTTGATGTTTGTTTTGTCTAATCTGACTTCAATCACACAAACCTTATAACTATGTTGCATGTTTTTGATGAAAAAGCATGAGCAGCAGATTTATGCATATATTGTCATTAATTTCAGAAGTTCTGAATTCGTACAATTAAATGGGCGTATGCATCAGACTTTGAGGATGCCGTGTCGCACAGGGCTCCTACCAATGTGGGGTTTTGTCCGGGCAAAATTCACACTGCCTTACCTTGATAAATGGAAGGCTATTTTGTCACCTATGTAATGAATGTTCTTTGGACAAGCCTCAACTCTGAACTATCACACACAGTCGTGATCTTGTTATACAGGATCTCAACTATCACACTCAGTTATGATCTTGTTTTACAGGATCTCAACTATCACACTCAGTCATGATCTTGTTATACAGGATCATATTATCAGGTTTATTTTATTATTTTATTATTTTTATTATATTATACAGGATCATATTATATCATTTTTATTTTTTTTAGTTGTTGTTGCCATTCCATTTCTGGTGTGAATGTTTGGAGAATCTACTCATCAAGAGAAGGCAAATCATGTTATGCTTTGTCCATTTTGTAAATGCCGGTGTGAAAAATAGCCAAATAATAAAGCAATCTCATGTATGTTGGTGCTGGAAACGGAAAACAAGAGCTAAATGAAGCTTTGAACAATATGCCAGTTCTATTGTTTTCATTGTTAATCAAAATCTCTTCATCTCTTTTACTGTGTAGTCCAACCTTTCCGGCTGTTCTTTTCTTTTAATTCTATAGTGCACAGTTTCTTTTAAGACTCTGTACCAGTGCTGTTATCCAAATACATTAATACCTTGAGTTTCTTTTTTAATCCACATTGTGGGAAAAATGCAGAATGCTTTGACTGATCCTCAGCGTATTCGCATGCCATCAGTTACAGAATACTGGAAGCCACTTGCCGAAGATGTGAGTACCTGAGGCCTTTATTCTGGTCTAAGTTATTATTAGTGATCATTGTAAGCGTATTCTGTCTCATTCAGTGTCCTCCTCTTACTCCTCTTTTGAACAATAACACTTCATTTGAAGGCGTAAGTTACATTTCACATTTCTTTTGTTATTTTATCTTAAGTTAATCTAATTTCATAGTTCTTTTCTCTTTGAAATTGTAGATGGATGTTTCTGCTGGAATTGATGCTGAATTTCACCATAAAAACAATCGTGTAAGTATGATGTTTTGCAGGCTACTACTATGTCAAGACTGGTAAATATAGAAACTACCATACTGTACTTCTAGCTATGTCTTTCAATCATTCCCCGACATTGCTAATTGCTCAACATGGAAAGTCGGAGTGATAATAATTTCTAGCACTTTCTAAGGAACCATGCTTCCTGGCAAAAGCTCTGTTGTTCTTTTTGGAGTAATATGTTATTGCTACTTTTGGTAATTACAGGTGTACTGTTGGAAAGGACTAAGGTTTTCTGCCAGACAAGACTTGGAAGGATTTTCTCGAGTATGATGCATATAACATTAATCAGCAAATACTAGTGATACTTTTTCTTGTTTTCTACCTCCTGAACTTGAGGGCGCTCCGTTTTGCAGTTCACGGAAAATGGGATTGAAGGAGTTGTACCTCCGGAGCTGTTACCACCAGATGTTCGTTCTAAGTACCATGCTAAACCTTCTGAGAAGGCAAAACGTGCTAAAAAGGAAGAAGAAACAAAAGGCTCTGCAACACAGCCTGAAGAAAACCAGGTACGATGCAGCAGAAATAACTCTCTGTTTCAGATCAATGAACTTATTGTATTATTATTTGAAGGTGATTTATAGCAAGAGGTGTGCTTGAAACCAAATCGGTAGGAGGGAAGACCGAAACTGTAGCTGGAACAAAATTCTTTATACCGTAATTTCTGGCATAAAGTTACTGAATGATGATGAATTCATTCTCTGATTATATTGCTGATTTTACATCTCGAAAGGCTACTACGCCACCAGCTGAGGGAGACGTCGGTGGAAGTGGGGCGGAGGCAGAAGATGGGGTGGCTCCTATGGATTCTGATAACGCACCACTGGAGGAAGGCCAGAAGGAGAGCCCTGAGGACTCTGAACTAGAAGCTGGACAAATCGAAGGTGAAGCTGAAGCTGAAGTAGGAGATCCTGAAGCAAGTGTAAAGAGTGAAACTGAAGCAAGAGATGCGGATCCAAACTAAAGAGAATAAAAATGGTGCACGATCTGGTGATTGAGATTCAATTAAGATTCGAACCTAATAAGTGAGTAAAAGGTACACCCCTAATTAAAGCTGGTTTGTTAGCGTCTCCTCCTGACCAGTCGGCTTCAAATATGATATTCTAGGCAGAGGTGGCATCAGAAAAAGTAATATTATGTTTGCATGATGTCCGCATATAAGTATGCTTGATGTTGCTTTCTTTGTTATGTAACTTTAGTTCCGTTGATGATGAGATATAAGACGATAGGTTGCGGGTGCTGCTGAAACTGCAATCGTAGAATGAATCTGTATGTGTACCTGCATACTTATTCTTATTGTTCAAGTATCCTTTCTACGATATTTCTCGAGAGCCTATTAAAATTTATAGGCTCTCGAGGTTTGTTTTTATTTAATTTTTATGTTGGTACGTCTCTTACAATCTTGATTTATTCAGGCTAATGTAGTTTGATATTATTCTCTGCTTGTCAATTGCCTTGTTGAATTTTGTTATTACTGGATTTTTAATTGACTTTTTAACTTTCATGAAAAAGAGTGAAAACAAATTATATTGCATCCTAATTTACTATACAGTATAATAGCATTAGACGAAGGCTGAGATGTTGTGAGTTGACGACTACATAGGGTAATTCCTACGCCTGCTGATAAATAATAATCCAGCAAATCACATAATCTTACCGATCCAACAAAATTTTAATAACCTATCCATACAACCCTAACAATAAAATATAAATTAATAATCCACTACAATTCAAACAATCTAAATATATATATATATATATATATATATATTATAAACAACGATAACAATTTAAAAACAAAAAATGTATATATATATATATATATGGAAAATGCTAGATGTACACCCCAAATGGGGTGTACATCTTACACCCACCCCATCCTAGGGATGGATGAATTTCACTCGTTACATCGAGTGACGAGTGGATGAATACCCACCCTAGGATGGATGGGTGTAGGATGTACACCCCATTTGGGGGTGTACACCTAGCACTTCTCTATATATATATATATATATATATATATATATATATCGGTAACAATCTTAAAACAAAAAATAATTCACTGGACAAAAAAAAAAAATGGTCAAATAAAATTTTAAAAAATCATTATTTTTAAAAAAGAAAGCCCGAATAAATAGGCCATAGAAAATTAACCAAGCGAGGGCTAAATCAGTTTGTCAACTAATGCACTTAAGTGTTTTTACGTACAGATATAATTTCCCAACAAATATTTTGTAAGTAGATGCCATATAGAAGAAGATAGTTAAGTACATAACGTAAGTTGTACTGCAATGAGGTGACGAAAATTAGTAAAATCCTATAAAATCCTACCATTAAATCGACGAAAAGGGCTAAAAAAATATCCAAAGTAATTCTTGTAACAATACAAGGGTGTCAGGTAGAAACAAAGACAACGAAAATCAGCAGGCGCCGCATCAAAATGGTAACCAGCCTTTTCAAGTTACGATTCATAGCAACAAAACATGTCTCACTCAAAATGTTGTAAAGATAAAAAAGGATCCATGAGGAAATTAAAAACCAAGCAAAGCAAACAAACATCAGCTGACTATATATATTTTTTTCAAAAACAGAACTAGAAGACTGGAATCACAAGCAAAATTAAGCACACGAAAAGAGGTACTACTCCCTTTAATATGTCGAGCTTTCAATACAAGCCGCATGTAAAGTAGAAGCCACCTTCCGCATCGACGTGAAAAAACTAATATTAATCAAGATCTGCTTGTTAACCTGCAGAATTCTGCTAACAAAGCACAGTATGAGATACAAATAAAATAAAAGGCTAAAATGTTGGCCATAGCAATAATATTTGGTTGAATCACACTCCAATCCTGTTAGACCTAAGATGAGCCCTAGCAAAAGCTCGCAGCAAATTTTTTCTTTTCCCTCCCTTCCATGCTAATTCAATTGTGTACTTCAACTGGTATCAAGAATTCCAAAGAAAGAAAGAAAGAAAAAAAAAAAAAAAAATCATTTGTGCTTCCACTTGATGCTTTGGTTCAAAATACACAACTTTGCAAACCACGACCGAGCAAGGTGAAAAAGCTAACAACAGAAATGAATTAAAATTTGACTGGCCACACATGTCATGGAAAATGCAAATATGCAATTTAAAATTATGAAAATCAGAAAATAAAAAACTACAAACAAGTTCAAATACCTCGGTAGAAGCTACGATCAGCTTAACGATGGATTAGGCAAAAACTAAATATGTCAGCTAGTATTATGAAAACCAAATATCAGTAGGTTGGTAACTACTCGACAGAAATAGCTAGTTAACGTATGTTCAGGTTAAAGCCAAATAGCTAATGTAGAAAATGCTGGCCGCAAAAGATGGACTGTTTTCAAATAAACCCCTAAAAAATTTGTAATTTGCCAAATGACTCTATCAAAATTTTACTTGGCCAGATAACCCTATTTTGTCCAACTGAGCGCCGGGGTGGAAGAACGATTAGGAGGAAATGGTGAATCGTTAATAAACTTTAAAAGATGATGAATCATTTACCGTCTTTTTCTTTACAAAGAAAGCGGTAAACGATTCACCGTTTCTTTCTATTTTCTATATAGAATCCTAATAATCACATAAAAATTCTAACAACCTATCTATACAATCCTACCAATCAAACAAAAATTTCAATAATCCACATACAATTCTAACAACCTCACAAAAATCCTCACAGCCCACAATAATCTAATAGGTATTTCCACTCGAGCTCCTGTCGAACCTCATGAGAGTCAAAAGCAATTCACTCCCTAAAAAAGATGCAAAGCAAGAAACTAATCTGATTGACCTGCAAATATTTATTTGGCATAATATGAGTCGATACAATCCATAAATTGTCAACAATGACCAAAGAGATATGCAGAAGAAAGTGTTTTGAAAAAAAATCATTAGCAATGCAAATAAGGGTCTAAGTTCACTTTCCAAATCATGGGTCTACCTGTTCATTCTGTTTGATTTTGCTTATATTTACAACTGTATTTCACTTAAGGTCCCTAGGTTGCCTCCATGGCTACGAGTTAAACTATTCCATTGTGGGTGAAGCCTATTGTAACAGGAGGGAAAGAGGGCAGAAGGTGACAGCCTCAGGGATGGTTCAATGCAAGACTATGAATATGAAGTATCTTCAAATAGTTAAGAATGGAAGAAGTCAGCTGTAAGTAAATTTGGATTCTAGGTACTGAGATTGCAGCAGGCATCGAGTTTCTGCAGCTGTTTTTCAGTCAATCAAAAAATAACAGAGACAACTGAAGGAGATTTAAGTTTAGCATATAGGCTAGTGCAGGAATCTGAAAATACCCTTTAGAACAGGAAAAAAAAAAACATAAATTTATAAGGATTAATATGTATTCTTTAAATTTATAGTGATACATATATGCAAATGTCCATGTTACAAATGGCGTCACGAGTAACGAGCTGGCCATTGGAAAGCATTAAATGACAGCATTATACCGATCAGAACATATCTTTCTTCAGAAGAAAAAAAAATGCATTTATAACCTCGAATATTATCCTCACATGCAAACTACATTAGCTAACAACTTTACCAGATCATTTCACAACTAAGGTAGCACTACAAGAAATAATTAATCATCTATATCAGCATATAAGATGCACCTAAGGTACTCAAAGAACCAATTTGTTAAAACTGTGCATCCCGCTAGAATGATGAACTCACACCTTGCCAAAATGCTCAAATGAAGAAGACAGAATATGGTGATCAGTAGACCAATATAATATTTCAGATGTTTGATACAAGCCCAGATTTGCCAAACCTCATTATGAGGCCCTGCAGACTCTGTTTGAAAGCAATCCAAACATTGACAAATTCCATGTAGAATCAAAATGCATTCTATGATTCAACTATCCAACCGTTTGTCGTGCCATAATCAGATACTCTAATAAAGAAGTATCTGCATAAAAACAAGGCTTAAAGACTTTCAACTTTATGCCATCTAATTTCCCCAAAATAATTATCAGTTTCGCAATCACAACAATACAATCTTATGCAATTTCTCCTTTTTTAAGAATATTACTTGAGGACTCAAAAACAACTTTAATTTCACTGCTGCTTCGCTATATACTGGAGAATAAATGCATATAAGATTCACAAGAAGAATATGGTTAGATCAGAAACCATACAAACAAAACCTGACAGCTTCGAATACATCTATGATCTCTGCCTCCTCGATTCCTATACCAATCATCAATGTCAGTGCTCAAAGATAAGATCAAACCGTACAACGATCTTATAAACTCCTAAGAACAATAATTTACATATTCTATAAGACCTTCATGACAGGAACATCAAGCAGAGAACACTTACATCACAATAAAGTTAAGCCAGTTAGATAATCTACAAAACTAGCAAACATTAACCGAGGAAAACAATAAAAGAAATTTCGAAAACCTAAATCAATCAATTCATACAATAAAATTCACACTAACACATTATTCTAAAGATATTCCATATAAGTGTACTAAGAACAATCGAAGTTTCAAGTCATAGAGTCAAAGACACAACACGTAGCCACATAAATCATAAGCTAAAGCAGCACAAACATTATACGCTGTAAATATAAAATTAGGGAAATATCATATATAAAGCATAGCACCACCAAGATTCCTTGAAATTCACAATGAAACCCTAACCCTAATTCTTCTCATACCCTTCTTTCGCAGGAGCGGGGTCGGCGGCGGGGATCTTGATGTACCCCGCCTTTTTAGGGCTGTCGATTGCGTACTCGTCTTCCTCCTCGCCGTAGCCCTCGGATCCGCAGGTCTCGTAGCGGTTGGTGGCGACGGACCAGGCGAGGTACATGGTGGCGGCGGTGAGGGCGCCGCACCCGACGCCGAAGAGGAGCCCGACGACGACGACGAGGATGTCCTTGGCGCGATCCTTGAGGGAGCTCACTCCGAACTCGGCGGCGGCGGCGGCGGCGGCGACGCGATGGGGGCGGCGGATCTCGACCGGATCGGCGGGTAAGGAGGCGAAGGCTGAGGGGCGGAGGGGGCGGAGGGTAGCGAAGGGGGTGATGACGCGGTAGATGGTGATGGAGGATGAGGGGCGGCGGAGCACGACGCCGTCGCCGGAGGAGGAGGATGACGAGGAGAAGGTGTAGGAGATGAGGATGGTGTTGCAGGGGTGGAAGGGGACCCCAGGCCTCGCCATGGCGGAGGCGACGAGGAGGGAGAACACCATGGCAACGAGGAGAGCGGAGGAGGAGAGAGCCATGGCGAGGTCGAGGGTTTTCTCTCTCTCTTTTTTTTTCTTTCTTTTTTTTCCGTTCTAGGGTAAACGCACGATCACATGTATGGAGGAGCCCTTATTTATAAACTTTGACTTCGGAGTCTTCCTCCGGGACTGCGTTCGGTGTAACGCTCTCGTGTCGCGGTTCGCGAGTTGGGAAGGCGCGGCCCAACAAAAACCCCAAATCGCCCGGTTCGGCCCGGTCCTTTTTTTTTTTTTTTTTTTTTTTTTTTTTTTTTTTTTTTTTCTGGGATCAAATTTGTTATCCTCTTACACTGTTTCAGTCCCCAACTTCTTTAAATTTTTGAGTCTCAAACTCAAATATAGTCTCCCTTTAGTTTGAGCTCAGTTTGATATTAGCTATAGCAGGTTGAAACCTGAAGCCACTGAGCAAACAATTGGTCCTTCTTAATCTTGATGGGCTAAGACAGATCTGCTTGTTGGGCTCCGCTTATCGAAGTAGCGCTTTGGCCCAAAAATTGTAAGGTCTAGGTATCAAAGATTTTGGGCTTGAGTGTGTGATGATCTTAAAATGAGTCTTTTCATAGTTTCCTTGTTTGCAGTTTTGTTTTAAGAGTTGCCATAGAAGATTAGAAAGATGAGTTGGTGAGAGGAAAGTACCAGATTATACTGAATAAATGAAAGCATATATAGGTTATTTTCTGCTTCTATTTTCAGCAATAGCTTCAACAAAAACATGTCGTAGAGAGAAATATCAAAGTTCTACTATAGTGAATATATATATATATATATATATATATATATATATATATATATATATATATATATATATATATATATATATATATATATATTAAAATACTTTGTACGTGAGTCCCGTTCTCTTGTGTATGTGTGGCAGTAAGCGGGCGCAGGCTTGACTGGACCCTATGAGGCAGTCAGTTCGATTGGGTCGATTGAGCACCTTAGGTGCGAGTAGTTGCATATATTTTTATCTGTACCACCCTTTGAGCATTTAGATAGAAGTATGGTAGCTGTTGAGTACCTCCAGCTTTCTTGTTCAGTTTTTACTGCATTTTATTTTATGCCTCTAGTAGACTTAGTGGGCAGATCGTTGGGCCTGCCGGTGGTACCCACTGAGAACTCCCTTTTTGGTGTAGTTTCCACACTCATTGGGAGTTTTCCCCCTCCTTTTTCTTTTCTCTCCTTTGTTTTGCAAAGTCTTAGCCGATGTTGCTGATTCTGCGGTTGCTGTGCGAGACGAGGGAGTCGCGAGCTAGATCCCTACCCGTCTGTGGTGAGTAGCGGTACCCCTACATTGGAGATCCTGAGTACAGTCAGTAGATTATTTATTTTTTCACTTTTGAGAGATCATTGTATTGTGAGGATCTGACTTGTACTGAGAGCCTGTACACTGATGTATTATTTCAGTTTACCTCCCTATTGAGTTCTGGGTTATTGTATTTGAGAATATTGTATTATGATTATTTTTGGGAGATGGATATTATATCATTATTTTCAGTTGTACATATGGTTGGTTTTAATTTTTGAATCCTGAAAACAACAACTTAAATTTAGTACTTTTAATTTTACTACAAAGTATTTTAATATATATATATATATATATATATATATATATATATATATATATATATATATATATATATATTATAAAATGAGTTTAGTTATGGTACTTTTAAAAATACGAAGGTCTTCGTGTTTGTAAGTTTTCTGTCGTTAGATCTATCTGTTTGACCATTTCTATTTTTTAGATCATATTATTCAATCAACTACCTACTAAATTTTAAAAGACTATTAACATTTTAACCGTGCATTCATAAATCTAACAATCGAAAACTCATAAGCACTAATAATTTGATATTTAAAAAAATGCGGGAGCTCAACTCGTATTAAAGTTACTATATACTTATTTAGACAGTGTTTTAGCAGTCTTTTGGTATTGAAACTTATTTGACGATATTAATTAAACAAAACAGAATTGGGGCAAAGCATGTCACTATATGCTTTTCTATTTTTTACATTGAATTATAAATTGTTGTGACAAAAATAAAAAAAGTAATTTGTTGTGCACAAAAATACTAAAAAATAATCGAGAAAGAAAGAAGAAAAATAAAGCACATAAATATTTACATGTTTTGACCACTGGTTTACGTCCATGAGCAAAAACGAAACAGAAACTTTCATTATAAATAAAGTGGTATACAAAATATATATTTTTATAAAACTCTTGTTTTAAAAATTCACTCATACACCTTCTCAGTCGCCATACCAAATTAATAAAATAAAAATATATATATTTTTAATAATGACTAATTCTTAATATAACTAGAAATATAAATCCACTAAAATTAAAAATAACCTCAATAATATTACACGTAATATAAACTTAATTTAATAGAATAACCAAAATATGATAGAATTTAAAATTTTTATAATTTTAGAATTGGAAACAAATTTAACATATTTATCAGACTTTCAACAAAATCTTTTCGTAATTCTAAGTAGATACTAAATCTCTTATGTTCAGTTTTGAAGGATATGTCCTACATGAATAGACAATGAATAACATTACATGAAATCTGGAGGACAGTTCTAAGTACACAGTTCACACTACCTGGAGCATTTCCCCCTTCATTAATAATATAACCCTATGCGGAAACTAGATCGAATGCGAAGAGGACTATCAACATCCTCTTCTATGCCCACATTCCAGAATTCCGGAAACGTGGATATTCAGAGAGAACGTTTTTTTTATGTATCGTATGTTACATTTTAACATATAAGGAAAGAAATTTTATTTATAGATTATTAGGATCCCTTCATATATTCTCTTTCTCACGTAAAGATAAGAGAATATTAGTTATGATATGGGCTAAAATATGTTTCTTAATCAATAAGAAATATATTCTTATTTTTAACCCATAAAAATAAATTCTTAGGCTCCGTTTGATTCGTGTATAAGAGAGAATTAGTAGTATCAGGGATAAGTATAAAGTTAGGTATAAGTTAGGTATAATGTGAATTTGTGTTTGGTTGGGAATTAGGTTAGTACTCGGTATAAGAAAATTAGTGTTTGGTAGTGATTGAAGAATAAGAAGAATAGAGAATTGACTTTTGTGTTAAAAAATTAAAATATTCTTTTCTTTTTAATATTTTTTTCAAAATTAAAATTTAAAAATTTATTCAAATTTTAATATTTATTAATTTTAATTTTTATAAAAATTTTAAGTAGGAGCAAAACAAAAAAAAGGTTAATTTTTAAATTTTAAGTAGGAGTAAAAATTTTAATTTTTAAATTTATATAAATTTTAAAAAAAATATAAAAAAATTATATAAATTTTAAAATTTTAAAATTAATATTTTTTGAAACAAAAAAATAAAATTTTTAGATTTATTAAAATATAAAATTAAAAAAATTAAAATTTATAAAATTTAAAATTTAAAAATTCTAATTAAAAAAAAAAACAAAGGAAGCATAAAAGAAGAAGAATAAAAAAATAAAAAAAAAAACCAAAGTGCCCCTTCCCAAGGAGCCTTGGGAAGGGATCAGAACTGGGTTGTTCCGGGTGGAGGGGGGATGGGATATCCCCACCTTACCGGGTTGTACCCGGTACAACCCGGTAAAGGAAGGATATCGGGTACAACCCGGTAAGGGGATATCCCATTCCCTCTATCTCAATGTTGTTTGGATACAAAGGGAGATATCCCCTCTTGTACCCAAATAAAACGGTAGCTTAATATATAAAGATAAATTTCGATCTTATCCTTAATATAAAAGAATAAAGCCTAATTCATATGTGAATTGAGTCAAAATATAATAGGCAAATGTAAACACACCACAAGGCAACATACATAATAATATCTTATTAGTAATATGCCCCTCTGCATAATAATGTGCTCTATATTTGTTATCAGCTAGGTTGGCCAAAGCAAGTGGGGGGAGTTGGAGTGTGGGCCTGTGGGAAGTATCAAAACCAAAAAAATAAATAATAATAATAATAATAATAATAATAATAATAATACTAAGCACTGTTCACAAAAATAAAACAGCTGTAATTTGAAATTTTGCGTGTAGTAGGTGTCCCAGGACTATGTATATAATAATATCACACTATCGAACAAAATAAAATTGTTAGAGTGCCCAAGCAATATCTGAAGATCCTGGGCATTTTTATCCTCTTCAATTTTTTTGGGATGTGGAGAATAATTTAATTTTGTTTCTTGTACATAATTACTATATGCAGGGTATAATTGGTGGCAGTTAAGGGAGGAAGCATATTCACTACAAATCCGTGCACCAAATTTTTCAATTTAAGCACCAAGTTATCTTGTCGGCGGGATGCATTCTCCCTACTACCATGCCCAGAAAATTTACTTGTTTTTGTCTTCTTTTGACTTACGTTATTATTGAAATTGTTAAAGATAAGATCAAATTATTAATTATAGAGTTAATTTTGTACCGCTGCTTCTTTCTGTAAATATATTAAATAGTAAATATATTTCTACAAAATTTAATTTTTAACAAATTTTAAAATGTTTGTGTATGTTCCTATCGTTGTAAATTTATATTTTTATCATTTCAAACGTTTTTGTATTATTTTAATAGTTGATGCTTTCAGAAAAATATATTTGAAAGAGCAAAACTGACATTTTACCTATATTCTATTAGAATAATATATGTAAATAAATATATATGTTAACAAGAAGCTACATGTAATTAACCTTTATGAAGTTTGATATTTATATAGTTATTCAATATGTATACGGTGTACTTTTTTTTTTTTTTCATTTATATCTACAAAGACAAAAACTTAACAACCAATAATTTCATAAAGTAAAAAAAAAAAAAAAAAAAAAAAAAAAAAATTAAAGAAAAAAACAAAAAGGTGTGTTGTCCTTTGTAGGACCTGAATCTGCAAATACGCATCCTAGTCTCACCAACAGCAGACATTTCCCGCAGCAAACATTGTACCTGGGGCTTCTAGTACGTCCCCACTCTATAGATCTCGTATCTCCCTCGAACCCAACAATTGCACACACATCTATACACCTACATTACAAATTAAATAAAAAAATTAGGCTAAATTACAGAAAACCCCCCTCTAATATTCCGTTTTTCCACTTTATCCCCTGTCATTTAAAAGTCGACAATCTGCCCCATCGTAATTTCAGAAATGTCTTTAGGGGGCAACGACGTTGACCGAAATAGTAAATTGACGAAAATGCCCTTCCTTTTTTTTTTCGAAGTCTTTTTCTTTTTTTTTCTTTTTTTTTTCGAAGTCTTTTTTTTTTTTTTTTTTTTTTAGGGAATATTTTCCAAGGGTATTTTGGATATATGAAAATATATTTTCAAAAAAACTGACGGTCGACTGACGGCGGGGAGATTATTGCACAATTCGATAATTACGAGGGGGCAGGTTGTCGACTTTTAAATGACAGGGGGGTAAAGTAGAAAAGCGGGATATGACAGGGGGTTTTCTGTAATATATATATATATTTCTGGTACACTTTAAATGGGATGTATATCTTATATCCTATCTATTTTGAAATATAGTGAATTTTATTGGTAATCTCAAAGTGACGATAAAAAATTTTTCATCTTAGAATTTTGAATGTACATATAGCATTGCTCATAAATAAATAAGGAGTAAAATTGTATGGGTAGTAGTACTCTTTGTGCTATTCCTTATTTTTACTTCAATTTATAAATTGGATGTGGTAAGTGTAAAATATATTGCATAATATATTTTGAAATATAGTGAATTTTATTGATAATTTCAAAGTGATCGATGAAAAAATTTTCATCGAATGTTGAATGTACATACAGCATTGCTCATAAATAAATGAAGAGTAAAATTGTATGGGTAGTAGTACTCTTTGTACTATTCCTTATTTTTACTTCAATTTATAAATTGGATGTGGTAAGTGTAAAATATATTGCATAATATATTCCAGTAGTAAAATCAAAATGTTTATCAAAATAGTTTTTTAAATATTTTTAATTTTACTATTGCGATTTATTATACACATAGAGATCTATCCGAATTTATGTTTACAAATTTAAAATAATATTTTTGAACGATAGAATACGCAGAATCCGAAAAAAAAAATTATAATCATATTAAATATATTACAGTGGCATTAATTAAAAAAAATATTGTAATTAGCAAGAACAATCAACAACCTTCTATATATGTTGTAGAAAGGAGTTTTCATGCTAAACCACACATTTTGGCTTTTATTCATCTCATACTCCTAGTAGAAAACTTAGATAATTTATTAGCAGCTATACAATAATTATATTATATTATAACTTGCCACAGTTATATTGAACATAAATATTAAAATTATTCTTGAATAATAATTATTTCTCATAATTTAATATAATATTATAAACAAAAAAATTAAATTTGAATTTCTTAGATTTTTTAGTATTATTATTACTTTCCTTCCATCTATATGTTTGCGTACATAATATTATATGAGCAATGCTACCTGTACACCCCGAAGGGGTGTACATCATACACCTCCACCATTTTAATGGTGACGATACTTTTTACGGGTCAC
Source organism: Tillandsia leiboldiana (assembly GCA_029204045.2). Classification (NCBI taxonomy): domain Eukaryota; kingdom Viridiplantae; phylum Streptophyta; class Magnoliopsida; order Poales; family Bromeliaceae; genus Tillandsia; species Tillandsia leiboldiana. The sequence continues at coordinate 46,646,465 of CM055069.1, read as the reverse complement.
ATCAAGTAACCCATCATCACACCCCCACCCTTAGATGGGTGGGGTGTATGATGTACACCCCGAAAGGGGTGTACACATAGCATTTTCCATATTATATTTCTTTGCATATTATAATGAGTAAGTTATAATATAACTCAATATAATCTCACTACCACCAAATGAACTCTTAATTTAAGTTGACAAATTATTAAAAACACTATATTATATATCATCTTAAATAAAAGAACATGAATCTCAAAATTTGTTGACAAATTATACAAGCTTGTAGTAGCTAGGGATATACATATGAGACAATATTCAAGATTAAGAACAACATGGGAAGTATAAGGACTTGTACTTGTTTCACATTAAAATAAAAAGACTAGTGTACCAATTTTCTCTCTCTACACTTTGCCCATGCACCTCCCTTTAAATTCCACTCAAAGCCAAAAATATATCTTAAAATAAAAAATGACAAAACAAAATAAAGAGCAGGATCACAGAATACTCTCTCTTGCACCTTTTTTTTTTTTTTTTTTTTTTTTTTTTTTTTTTTCCCCCTCTCATTGCTTGTCTATGTACCTATGTATACATCTTCTATTGTTTTGTAGATAGGACACAGTAGAGAAGATCCAGCATACATAACATATATCAAATGGGCAATGCAGTAGTAGCAGTGTAGACTCTTGGGAATATTCCCTGGCCCGGGCCGAGGATGCAGTTCGGGTCGAACCGCGACTTGCGGTCGGCGAACCGGTCCCAGCGCCTGCCGAAGTGGCTGCGCCACTTCGCGGGGGACGGTTGGTGGGCTAGGTACTGCTTCGCACCTGCGAGCTCCCCCGCGGCCTCTACGATGCGGCGGTGGCCGCAGAGGATCTCGTGGAGCAAGCTTGGGCTCGCGGAGCGGAGGACGCCGACCACGTACATTACCCGGTCGGCTCGCGGCGCCTCCGGTAGCACAACTGATGTGTTGGTGTCCCACCTGAAGGAGTTCACAGGATGATGCAAAGCACATCAGATTTTAATTGCGAATTATGTTAAAAGGAAGTTTAAACAAACAAAAGAAGAGTTCAAGTTTAAATTACTATAGAGATTTGCACATAATATTGTGAACTAATACTTTTTTGCATTTCACATGCACCCTAACGAGAAGAAACAAAAACATTCTTTCGAATTTCGAATTCGTACTATTTTATTCCATGCATGTTGATAAATATACAACACAAATTCAACAAAGTAAACCATTTGACCAAACTTATAAACCTGCTCCTGAAGGGCTCTGCAAAAAGTCAATCCTAATGATACTTCTAATGTTTAAGGATACTTCTAATGTTTAATAAAGCTTTTTAATTTGGTGTTTGATTAATCCTTCGAATGTTATTCTAATAGATACAATTAATATACAATGAGCGTGAATCGCGAGTCATGATCCTAATGATCTTTTAAAAGATCAAAAGCATGAGTCAAACCTCGAAAATTTTCAGATGCGCGAGCACGCGGCGGAGTTTTGACTTTTAATTTAATATTTGAAACCATACATGTGATCCATTGCATATCTCCATAATCTCCATAAAAAATGAAGCAGAACTTTTTAATCATAGGTCAACTCTTAATCTTTCAAAGGGTAAAGTAGTTTAGGTTTGACCTTATGTTAAAAATATGTTGGTTGATGGAATGTAAAACCAATTATAAATCTTGGAAACTAAACACCTGATCGTAACAAGGACATGTCCTTAAATTTTCTTACTAGTTAATCACTCGTTATCTTTGTTACTAACAATATTTTCGACCCCGTCTCCCACCCACCATTTTACTTTATAAAAGTTTCGAATCAGAGCTTCTACTTTCGAACAATCAGTATAGATGGAAACCAAGTACCTCAGCATCAAGTAATCACAAAATCAAAAATACTAAAAATCTATTTTCTATGATATTTTTTTGAGTGTTCTTCATGGGCCAGGGTCCATGCAAAATTAAGTTTCTCCCAGACCATAAAGATGGTCATAAGAAAGGGAGCAAGGAATCAGAGGTGAAGTCCATATGGCAGTGACATTATTGATGGGAGTAAAGGACTAAATTGGCAGGGAGAGTTAAAAATGAGAAGCCACAAAAAAAAACAGGAGCATTAAATAAAGCTCCACAATCTTCTGATCTTATTCTTCTGCCCAGGAAGAGAAGAAGAGCATTTAACAACAGCTGCTATTGCTGCTGCAGCTCTGCAACAAGCATATAAAGGAATCTCCTCTCCCCTATATTCCCCACCATTTAGGTGGGAAATAAATAAATAAATAAATAAATAAATAAATAAAAGCTGTATAGCAGAAACTAGTAGCTAGACTCAAAACAAAAGAAGCCAACAAGTAATAAATGGAGATGGGGGAAAAGGTTTGGTACTCATAAAGGAGAACAGGAGGTGCCCCATTGTGAGATGCACTTAGTGGGGTGTGGCAAAATGCTATTGGTGCAGCAAATGGCAGGAAAATGGGCCAACATGTTGACACTCTAGTGGGGCAACCCATATTTGGATGGAGTAATTAGTTGGGGTGGCAAAGATCAAAATGTGGATAGAGACCTTAATTACAGTGTCCTTGTGTCAGCATGCACAGTGAAAACAATCTATTGGGAGCAACTAGAGAGGAGAAAAGGAGTGCAATACAATCTACAAGTGCAAATAAGGATAAGTGGGTGAGAATAAGGATTTCTTTTGCTTACTTGTCCCTGAGAAGTGGGTAAATAAGGATGAGTCCCTCAAAATGATCAGGTGAGATGATGGTGTCCATGAGAAGGTCTTTGAACTGGGTAATCCCAGATTTTGGCACAAACATGTTAAGCCAAGGGTGAGGCACATCCCAGAGCCCCCTCCCTCTTAAGCTCATCTCCTCCATCCTAACCCTATTCAGGAAATCAAAGTAGGAGACCTCCACACTGTATATACAAGAAGGCAGGTAGCTCATTTGCCTTGATACATCCTCCACAACCTGAAACAGAAACACCCATTTTTAAACCTCATTCCTTTACTCAACTCTCTTTAATAAAAGTAAATTAAGGGTGGAGAGAGGTACTTGTTCCACATTGGTGCCCTTCATGTTGTAGTCATGGACTGCAAACTCTATGCAGTAGTAGATTTTGGGGTTTGCTTTGGTGCCAAAGTCTGGGTTGAAGTCCATATGAGCAGGGAAAGCAATAGAGGAGCCATGAAGAGAATGCTCATTGAGAACTATGAACCCCTCAACATAGTCCACCAGGTGTGGCATGGAGACCAACATCTCCTGATCCTTAGTGAAGGTGTGGAAATCATGATAGAATGCTCTGACCCACTTCACCTAAAGATGCAAAGAAACCAATCTTTTATCCATCAGAAACCATACCCAAAAAAAATGAAGTTACATGTAAAAAAAGGAAAAAAGAAAAAAGAAAAAGTAGGAAAATTTATGAGCTCACCTTTTCAGGGGCTTCTTGAAGTAGGATCCTTGCCTTAGTAATAATGCCAAATTGGCCCAGCCCACCAAGAACTGCATTGAAAAGCTCTGTGTTTGTGGTGGGTGAGCATGTCACAAGCTCACCTTTCCCTGTTGAAATAGTTGCATAAAACCCATTAATCTCTTTTCCTAGAGCAGGGCAAAAGATCACAAGGAACCAAACAAAATGTGTCCTTTTTTATTTACCTGTCACAACTTGTAGCAGAAGGACATTACTAATCTGAGGCCCATGTTTGAAGGTTTGGCCACTAATCCCACCATTGGAGAGAGTCCCACCAATAGTGAGATAGAGATAATCAGTCCAAGACCTTGGAGCAAGCCCAAGCTTCAAGCTCTCTCTCAAAAGCTCTATCCAAAGAGCCCCACCACTCACATCAGCATAGGAGAAGAGCTCCCCATCACTCTTCTTGTGGATTTCTATGCTGGGTGGGAGAGAGTCCATCTCAATGACTATGCCATCAAGGGCCTGTGCTTGGCCATGAACAGAGTGCCCTGCTCCCCTTGCTGCAACTGTGACTCTGCTGAAGGATGAAGCAGAGAGGAAGCTGAGCAGCAAAGAGATGTCCTGTGGGGACTGGGGCCTCAGAACAGCAGAAGGGGAGTTGAAGAGGATCCTGCCAAAGTCAAGGGAAGCTGTTTTGGTGGCCTGGTGCAGGTTCAGGGGTCCAAAGTCCATGGGACTCTGGATGAACTTGTATGGAGCAGAGAGTGATAGGAGGAGGATGAGGATGTTAACTTTGGTGCAGAACAGAGCAAACTCCATGGTGGAGAGAGGAGAAATGGATTCAAATGTGTGTGTGTGTGTGTGTGTGTGTGTATGAATCTGTGTGAAATACTAAGCACTTAAGCAGGGGAGGAGATGCAGGAGAGTATATATACTGTGACCACCCCTGTTTGATGATGATAAAGAATCAGCTACTGCTGCAAAACAGGGCATAGTGGTACAACAGCTTGTACCTCCAATGAAGCCTCTTTTTTGCTATACAACAAAATAGAGAGTCAGGTAGGTATTGGAGAAGGGTCAGAGCATGTGCTTCCTGGTGAAAAAGAGAAGAAAGAAAAAAACAGGAGGGAGACCCAAGAACAAGAGGAGAGAGATGATGACTAAGCCCTGAGAGATGAAAAGGAAAAAGATGGGGGAAGATGAGAGAAAACAAAAGGTGGTGGTGGTGGTGCTGCTGATGTTGGTGGGGTTTTAAAAGAGAGAGAGAGAGAGAGAGGTTGTTTTCTTTCTCAGGCACCACCCATCTGAGGTTTTGAGGGGTTTGATGAGGAAGAGATACAAAAGGATGACATAGAAAAGAGCCCAAAAGCAGAAGCTGTCACATACCCAAAAAAGCTCCCATGTGATCTTCAACTATATCTATTCCCCTCCTTTTAATATGCTCTCTCACCTGTACCAAAGAAAATCCCAAGTACCCACCCTCCTCTCTCTCTCTCTCTCTCTCTCCCTATATATCTTTTTCTCACAAAGTAGCAAACAAAAGAAGAAATGGTGATGGAACAAAAACCCACAACAACAAAAAAAAATGAGAAAAAAAAAGGGAGGGGCAATACAGGACAAGAAACAGAAATCTCCTGTCACTAAAAAGGGTAGAGGGATTAGATCTCACCTCACTCCTTTTTCTGTAGGTGTGACTGGATTTATAGCAAGGACTGTAAGGGGGTGGTGTAATTAATAAATTGATCAAAATTTAAATTTCAAAATTTTAAAATCAAATCTTAATTCCAGTTCCTGCTCTATACTGCTCTATAGAATCTTATGGCCACCAAATCCAGGCCAAAAAGGCTGCATGTGAGCTTCACCATCTCTCTCCCCCTCTCTCTCTCTCTCTCTCTCTCTCTCTTGTTTTTTACATAAAATTTGGTAGTTAATAAGGACAGGCTTGTATGCAAGTAAAAGATCTCACTCCTTAGATTCTCACATCCTCTGTCTTTTATTAATCCCTTCCCTTCTGCCCTCTTTAGATTCTCACTCCTTAGATTTTCACCTGCTTAGTATTTCCCTGTTCAAATTTTATGAGATCTCTGTTTCCCTGGCCCTCATATAGAGAATATTTCAACAGTAGCACAATCAAAAGATCACTGTTGTGATACATTCCAGATTATTTTATTCTATAACTTATCCGAACGATTAAATTAGTGTTTCTGCTGTTGAGACTAATATTATTTTCAGTTTTCGCTGTCACAGAAATTTCTTATTTTTTGTTCGTTAATACTTCTGATGAGTTCAATTGGTAGCGAAATCAGAATTATTGAGATAATATTCTTGCTTCTTTCTGTCACGCGTCGTTGTTGCTTATACAGACATTTGAAAGAAGTGGAATCAGAAATTTCTCATCTTTTGTTCGTTAATGCTTCTGATAAGTTCAATTGGTAGCGAAATCAGAATTATTGAGATGATATTCTTGCTTCTTTATGTCACGCACTGTTGCCGTTGATACAGACACACTATAACAAAATTAGATTATATGGACACATGTTTGTGACACTTTTGTATAAGTGTCCTATTTATATTCCATCTATATTCAAAATTATATTATATGGACACATTTTTGGGACACATTATAAAAATATGTCACTATACACTCTAAATGTCGATATTTTTGTCAGCGACACTTTTTTAAAATTTTAAAAATACTTAAAAGTATCACCATAGCATAATTTTGTTATAGTGACATTTTGAAAAAAGTAAAATTAGAAATTTCACAAAAATTTCTTATCTTTTGTTCGTTAATGCTTCTGATAAGTTCAATTGGTAGTAAAATTAAAATTATTAAAATAATATTCTTGCTTCTTTCTATCACGCCCTGTTGCCGCCGATACAGACATTTTGAAAGAAGCGGAGCCAAACAGGCACTGTTGCTCATTAACAACATCTTGATCATTAAATGGAGGGCCAGGATGTAACTGAGAGAAGGAGGAGACTTAGATGGAGGGCTAGGATGTAACTGAGGGAAGGAGGAGACTTAGATGGAGGGCTAGGATGTAACTGAGGGAAGGAGGAGACTTAGTAAAGGGACCCAAAAGGAACCAAATCTTTTATACTGTTCCCTGGGTGGATACTATGTACATGGCCCCCAGAGCCATTGATGATGATTGGCCACCACTCATCCAAGGAGGATGCTCATAGATTGTGTGGTCGGAATCTGTGGGCATTGTGCTATTAAGCAATTGCCATCTTTTTTTTTAAAAAAAAAATTGTCTTTTTTTTCTCCAGTTGCCTCATCCATTTCTTAATTGAAATTGCTTTTACCTTTTTTATGATTTTTTTTTTTTTTTTTTTTTTTTTGGAGGGATTTTTTTTTGATGCTCTGAGCTGTATAAGGATACTGTTATCATATCTTCTATCTGTGTAATGACATAGAAACAATGAGTGTGTGAGTTGTCCAAACAGGACATGACAATTAAAGTGCAAAAGAATAAGGGTCCTTTTATTCTAGATTTTGAACAAAATAAATTTTGTATAATTAATTTTGATTAAAAATGGTAAAGTATTTTGCTAGTTTAGATAAAAAATAATTTTTCTAAAATAATTTTATAAGTTGTTTAATAAAAAAATTTCAGTATTTGCAAATAATAATTTTTTACCTAATTTTACTTTAAAATAATTTAAATTTAAAATTAGAATTAAATTTTTAAAAATAAATTTTAGCTGCTTCTGATTCTAAAAACGATATAAAAAATACTCTATAAAACTCAAAATTACTTTTCAAAAATTAAGCCAAACACTCACTAAATTGCATTGCTTTTGACTATTTATGGAGTACTCTTTCTTTGAGAACTTGGATATTATTATCTAGTACTAGTATGATCTTTGTAAGAAAAAGAAAAAAGCAATAAATTTGTTTTGAATTAAAGGAGTCCTTTAGTTTGTATGGCAATATGTTAAATAATCCAGCTTTTGATTTTATTTGGATATTATTTTTTTTCTTAGGAGATTTGAGTACTATGATTCCTTTCTAATTCAATCTTCTTCTTAGATTTGGCATCAAATGAGATTGCATGAATTGCCAAGATATGTAGTACATTAATTAGTAGTTTAGCATGCAGGAATAAATTGGTTGAATCAAAAACTAAGGGAAGGAAAGATACTGCTTTAAACAAGTAGAATTGTTGATTTTGTAATCTATAAGCATTTTTCCGCAAGTTTACGCTATTAGCGAGCAATTGTTGAGACCTATTGTGACACCTCCGGAATGTGTATTAGTCTTATATATAAATGATATAATAGGACTAAATTTTTTAATCCGGCTATAGCATTTTGGATGGTAGCAAAATTCAAGAGGTTATAAAAGTTAAGTGTGCTAGAGCTAGAGTAGTTCTAGAATGGGTGACTCTCTGGGAAGTGGAGCGTCACAGTTGGTATCAGAGACATTCACCAGTCGGAAATATGAGATGAATCTCAGTTGGAAATATGAGATGAGTCTCGGCTGAGCTAGGGTTATATAGCGGGTAGAGGGAGGCTTCCCGACTAACGATCGTTGTGAGTGGAGTGTAGCTCTCCACAAGGTCGACTAAGGCTAGCGAGACGAGGACGTCAGGGCTTAAAGGGGGAAAAAATGTAACACCCTCGGAATATATATTAGTCCTATATATAAATGATATAATATGACTAAATCTCTTAATTCGGGTATAACATTTTGGATGGTAACAAAATTCAAGAGATTATGAGAGTTAAGTGTGTTAAAGCTAGAATAGTTCTAAGATGGGTGACCTCGAAGTGGAGCGTCACACCTATGGCAAACTCAATGAGGATATGCTTCGTCATGCTAAAGTTTTTATAAAAATGCTATCCAAATAAAATATAATGCAGCAACTAGCGATTTTAAAATAGATAGAAAATCGAAGAACAAGTATTCACAAGTAGGATTAGACAAATCAATTTTCTACTGAAAATCGCCAAAACAAAGAATTTTGATTTGGATGCCTAATGATGCCCTAACTTGTTTCAGCATTACCCCTAATAATTAAATAAAAAGGTTTTTTTTTTTTTTTTTTTTTTTTTTTTTTTTTTTTTTTTGTGGTAGTTTCAAATGCAATAATTTGACTTGTCGCGCGCCGCAATAAAAACCATAATGAGTTTGCTGTTCGGAACACTAGACCAATTCTTTGTTTAGGAACAAGATCTATTTAAAATGATTGAGTACTATTCCAAAGAGATTAAGCCATAAGCACAAGGATTAGAATGGGTAAATGAAAACTTAGAACAATTTTGGAAACTTGGCTTAATCACTTTTCTATATCTTAATATTTAATTAAAATTAAGTAGTCCGGTTACATCATCTGAATCTTCATCTTGATCACAAAATATCTTACAAAATATGATTGATCTGGCACAATATTCTTTCACATTTTGTAGATCTTATGACAAAACTAGCATGACTAACAACTCCTTAAACAAAATCTACAGTAAATTTTTTTTTTTTTTTAAAAAAAAGGTATTTGATCCTTTCATATATTTGCCTCATGATCTCCCATCTAAAGAATGATTATACAATGTCCTGAACATTCTTTTTCGTAGGATTTGCCTAATTTGTAAATAATTAAGGACACTGTCACTTGGTCACATGAGAATCTACAGAATCTTAGCTACACATGCTCATTGTATTTAAAATTAAGTATTTACAATCACATCCTCTTGTTGTTGTTGCTTTTTTTTTTTTTTTTTTTTTTTTTAGAAAGATGCTAGGTGTCCACCCTTTTAGAGGTGTACATCCTACACCCCACTCCATCTTGGGATGGGTATTATTCTACTCGTCATATCGAGTGACGAGTGAAATTCACTCAACTCCAGAATAAAATGGAGTGTAAGATATATATCCCTAAAGGAATATATATTTATATATACTTTTTTTTTTTTTTTTTTGGTCTAGAGGAGTACTACCAACAATAGAAAATTGAAGTGACCCAGTAAACATATCTTATCTTTTAGGTCAAAATACTCTTTCTTCTTTAAAGGTAAAATTAAAAGCTCACCAAACTTATCTAAATTAGGAATATTTTGAATCGATATATTTATCTTTACATATTTAATTTATATATTTTATTAAAATAAATAATTAGTTTAATTTTTGAAGGTAGAATATTATTGTCCGACTCAAATATTAAATAAAGTGAAATATTGGATAGTAAAGTTAAAATTTTAAAAAATTAAATAGTCTAATTTTGAAATGATATGTAGTTCAGTTCGGGTAAGTGCAGCACATTTTTACTTTTTTTTTTTTATTATTTGGTAGGAAAGAAAGAGAAAAATAGTAAATATTTTTTTTAGCAAATAGAATTTGAACACAAAATATAGTTTTTTCTAATTTAGAGAAAGTCTATTGTAGGAATATTAACTCTATAATGATTTTTTAATAGCAATACTTAACGAAAAACTCATCAAATAATACTGTGTCATACGCCAAGACCAAACAAACCTAACTAGCCATATTTCGATCACACTTGAACTCAGATCATTTGGTTTTGACCCTAAACCCTAAACGCTAAACCCTAAATCCAAAATCAAGAATGGACCAGTTAGTAGTGTTGTTATTCTTTTGGTTTTGCCACTATTCAAAAAGAGAGGAACTCATTTATGGAGAAATGAAGCAAACTCAAAATAGAATCCATCCTAAGTTGGCATACAATAAAGTGAGGAGAGCATGCACATATATAGTACACATTGTAATCCCCATATGGATTTGTACCCTATGCATAAGCACTACTACTATGAAATACACACTACTCTCCACAACATGGCCTATATATATAAGAGAGGTGGAACCAAGCACTAGTCCTTCTTAGATCTTCTATTGTCCCACTTTTAAGAGCCCAAGGACCTCCACAGATCCTCTTTGTTTTTTAGGTAAATCAATAGGAGTACACCACCTTTTTTACAATTATTATTATTATTATTTTTTTTTGCCTTTTGCTTTTGGAACTACTCAAAAAGTGGGAGGATGAAAACCTTTGTGTTGGGCCCAAGGAGATTCGGACTTTATTAGCTGAGCACACAAAACCACTGCTGTGGTTGTTAACTTGTTATAGGCCATATATAAGGGTGGTCCATTTATTAGTGTCCTAGCTAACCTTATCTACTAATTTTAATATAATGCATCTGCTTAGGCTTAGTAAAAAAATAAAAAATAAAAATGTAATCTATGTAAAGGAAAAGTTTATTTAGCATCTTGATTTTTGATTTGCAGCCAAAGGAGGACAGCCTCCAATGAGCCAATCATTGGTCGACAAGTGTCCATCATACAAAAAATAAATTTAAGTGAAAAAAAAATATAAGAGAAAGGACTGATGAAGCGAAGGATGCGCTAACAAATTAATCTTAAAGATAGTCTGAATTATACATCTCAGCTATTCGAAATAAAATACACAACTTACACTATAAATATTTTTTAATATAAAAATATTTTTTAGACGACACTTGAGAAAAGCTTCGTGTCGTCATATTAACTTTCTATTTTATCAAACTAATTTATTAAATAATAAAGTGAACTATTTTTTTTAACTTTTCGACGCTTTAAAGTGTCAGAATTTCAAATAATCATGACGCTTTAAAGCGTCCAAATATATTTTACCGACGTTTGGTATAAGCGTCGGTATATATATGATGATTTTTTATTTACAGACGATTTAACCGTTGTTTTTAAATATGACGGTAAATTATATTAGAACGCTTTTAGGTATCGTTAAATATATAAAAAAAAGGGTCTTTAAATATATATTTTTTTTGTAGTAAATTAGATGAAATGTTAAGAGAATAGTTTGTTATAGCTGAGATGTATAATTTACTTTCCATGCATTGCGTAAATTATTACTCTTCATCAATTGCGGACTCAGTTGATAAAAAAATTATCTTTCATACAGAAAATAAATCAGTAAAGTCACTTTTGTTACTAAATTTAAGATATCATTCCTTTCCGATAATGTAAACAACTCAACACCCTTCAAAATATACCGCTATAAATTGACTAAAATGATGCCCTTATATGGACGATTCAAAAAAAAACTGATAAAATAATTTGTATATTTTAATTTGTATATAATATGCCTTTATAAAATAGAGGCTTTTAATTAATTTGTATGTACAGTAAAATATTATATAAGTTTACTAACATATTAGTTACACGACAAAGTATTTCCTCTCTTAAGAACATGATATTATTAATTATAATTTATACCAATAAAAAAAATAAAGATAGCAATAACAAAGATTATATATTTGTTGGCATTTCTTTTTCTCAAATAACAAATTGAATGGCAAAAGATTCAACAATTGCAGTGTCACATAAAGCTTCATCCATGTGAGGTTAATTTAATTTTGAAGATAATTAATTTAACCCAATATTGCAATTATAGAAAGGCTTAAATTGGAAAAGACACTTTATCTCCATATGCTAACCCTGAATTATTATTTATATTTACATATTTTACTCGAGCTACGAGAGATTTGAGTGTCATTAGTGTGATCAATTCTTTCTAATTTATTACTATCTCACACCAATCTTCTTAAAGTCACTTTGTCTTCTATCTTGTTATCTTTTTATAAAGGTGAAGAAATTAACTTTTTTTAATTTATTAATTATATATATGCAGTTTACATACAATGAATTCGGTCATAGATATGTGTTATGACGAGTGCACGAATAGAAAAAAAAAAAAAAATTAAAAGACGATCATCTAACAAATAAATCTCAAATGTATGACAAAAAATAAAGAACATGAAAATAATATCATGCAAGAAAAAAATTACGGGCCAAAAAAGAAGAGTTTTACTATTTGAGAATAATATTTTGTGTACATCACTCGATCTTGTTGGGGGCAAAAGGAAAGAAAATAAATATTTCTTAACAGATTTTTTTTTTTTTTTATCGGATCGTTATCGGTCTGAGTCCGAAGCCCATCACAGATATCTTTCTCACAATTTTATTTCAAAAATTTATCGTCGACCGCGAAGCTGTTAGTGATCTGGAAATATAAAATCAAAACGATTAACAATTTCGAGGCACATCTAATAATATGTCATTAGTAACACCGTTTTTTATTGGAAACATTTTGATTGTGTAAATATAGTTAAGGTCTCCATCCAATTTATTTTCCTTTAATTCCTAATTTTCTAACTAAAAAATAAATTCCCATAATTCCTTATTTTCTAATTTTTAAAAAATAATAACCATTCACAAAAAAAATAATAATTATGGATGCATTCCTAGTCCCAGTTGATTAGGGTGATCTCATCTTGTGTGGATGCAACCAAAATATGAGATCCCTACTAAAAATGTCTGATAAATGATCAAGTATAAGGCTTTTAATTAGATGTGGAAACATAAGATTGTGTGATTCTTTACTTATTGTTCTCTTAAAATTTCACCTACTTTAGATGTTTTTCGGAGTGAGTTTGCTATTTTAATAATTAAGAGCTGTTTTTTTGCTATACACAGAAAGAATAGATACATAAACACTGTAAGTTACCAAAATTCAAATTATTCAATCCTACAAATATATAACAACAGCAGAAAAACAAAAATGAAAATATTTGTTTTTTTTTCCTAGTTTAATGCACCCTTATTGGGAGTTTGGAGGATATCTAATTAGTCACATAGATTGATATGTAATATAATTATATAGTGTCTCATCATTGTGCACCTGCAATGATCCTTCACATGATCTAAAATTGTTTCTCTTTTGATCACATGCCACTTTTAGTAAACTATTGGATCTTTCCTCCCCAATCTTCATCAACTTCCCTATTTTAATTAGTAAACTTTCTTAAATCATTAATTAGTCCCTCTCTCATCATTGTGTAGAGAGCAATAATGAGCATTAGAGCTAGTTAAGTTTGAGAACTTAAGCTCCTACATTACCCAAAAAGATAAAAATGAAAGTGAAAACTTTGCCATTCCATATATACTTTGTGTATGTGTACTATTTAAGGTGATAATGCAAATTAAAACACTTTTTATGTAATCAAGGTTCATGTTCTACAGATGATTCACTTATGTTTTTATTCACGGAATGTTTAAAGTATCTAATTTTAGAACACAAATGAAAAGGCTAAGATTTTATTTCTCACGATGATGTGAAGTTTTTAAGACATGCAGTTTCAATAGAACACCAGATCCTAAGTGCTGGTACATGCATGCATCTGAGTCCGAGAGACAATCAGGCTCTGGGACATGAAAACCTCGTGGAATGTGCGACGAGAAGATGCATGTCAAATTGTCCCAATCAAGGCTACTACTCCAAGGGGGAGCACCCATGATCCCCTTCTCCCCCACTTGTGGATTATTAAAACAAGCATAAAAAGCATTTCATGAGATGCCACTGTCCTCTCCTGCTGGTTTGCTTTATTCTTGTTGTTGGTTGATGATCTCTTCTATACATCAAGCTTAGTTGTCTAGATTGCCTCTATCTCTCCCTTTGTACTCCTTTTTTGGACTCTTATAATCATCCCAGTTTGGCTAGTCTCTTCCTTAATTTGCCAACATATAAGGTGATGACTAAGCTTGTTAGAGAGCTAGCTATCACCTCACCCCCCCCCCCCCCCCCCCCCCCCCCCCCCCCCCCCCTCTCTCTCTCTCTCTCTCTCTCTCTCTCTCTCTCTCTCTCTCTCTCTCTCTTGTGTGCTGAATATATAATATTAAAATACTATTTTTTTGATAGTTCAAACTTTTAGAGTATAATAGTCCTACAACAAAATTATGCTATAATGATACTTTTAAGTATTTCTAAAAGTTAAAAAATATGCTGCTGGCAAAAAAACCAGCACTTATTGTTAGTGTCGCTGTATGTGCAGTCGCTAGAGTGTATAGCGACACATTATTGTAATGTGTCCTAAAAATATGTCCCTATAACCTAATTTTGGATATCGATAGAATATAGATAGGACACTTAAACAAAAATATCACAAAAATGTGTCCCTATAACCTAATTTTGTTGTAGTGTAATATACGAATCTCTCGCTCTCTCTATATCGAATTAATAGAGTCCGACTACAATACTATCAATAGCACAAAGTACTTGCTGCTATAAAATTTTTCACTGTTAGATCTACCTTTTTAACCGTTTTCATCTCCTAGGTCATACTATTTTATCAACCATTCGCTAAGTCTTAAAAAATTATTATTATCCTAACTATATATACATTCTTTCATTCAAATGACTTGTGCTATTAATAGTATTAGAACTTAGTCCATAATGAATATATAATATTAAAATATTATTTTCTAATAGTTTAAACTTATGAAAAATAATAGCTGTTTCATATTATTTAATATGATATCAGAGATCGGAGATAACATAATTTCTCTCTCTCTCTCTCTCTCTCTCTAAACCAACATAGCTACAATTAAAAGAGCCAGTACATAATGTTTTCTTGTATTCTACTTCTAATTAGCTAATTAGTATTACACTGATCTCTTCCAGAACTGAGCAGAGGGCAGTTTTCCATGTTTATAATCTAGTTTATTAGCAAGAGTCACTCTCTTATCATACAGTACTAAAATATTCTCCAGATAATTAATGTTGATTAAACATAGACTAAGATGTATTATGCTCCTCTGTATTCTTATTTCTCAACTATTTTAAACATAAACCGGATGAAAACTGGTTTAACTGCCTTTAATCCAAGTTAGTGAAGCCTAAGTGTGAATTTGTGCACAATTTCTTGTACCTCCGACATACTGCACGTGTAGAAGGCGACTACGGTGCAGTAAACAAGTAATTTTGATTAGCTAAATGACACCGTCGTAATCAAAGCTATTAACTCCCGTTCCCCTCGCTCGATACGCTTTGATTTGCGCTAAATTGTAGTAATTGGTACAAGTTAGATAAATCGCAAACTTGTGAAGCATTATTTGAGACTAATTAAACCTCACAAGAAGTTGTTGGGGACCCCAGGAGAAAAAATGATCAATTTGATTTCAAAATCATGTGCTCTTGACCGAGGACGACGCGCGCATGTGGGGATCGATGACCAAGAACATGTTCATGATCAACTCAATACTAGCCAGACGAATGCGACCCGACCAGATCGATAACTTACGACTCCCCCCCCCCCCCCCCCCCCCCCCCCAATGCTTACCAAGTAAGGGCTAACACTTCCTTCAATAATTGTTGTCTTTATGACATGATCATCATGTATATTGTTCGAAAAATTCGGTACTCGCTTCGGTACCAGATTCTTTGAATTCGCAACCCGCTTCGATACCGCAATTCGCTCTGATACCGCCTAGAGTTGGGATTCCGTAGCGAAAACGTCAAATCAGATTTTTACGATAAACCCGTTCTCTTAATAAAACTGAAACCAATACAACCACAAAGAGAAAAAAAACTAATACAAGAAAATATGCGGGTGAAATAAGATTCATTAACCAAGAGAAGAATTACACCAATTACACAGACTTCTCTTCTGCAATAGAGTAGCTTCAACTCTAACCCTCCTCCTGAATCTCTCTCACCCTTCTCTCGTCTTCTATAAACCTAGAAGACTATGGGTGTGGCTAAATCATAACCCCCACCACCTCCATGGGTGTTATCACCACCATGCTGTGGATCTACTATATGGGTGTGGCTAAATCCTAGCCCCCACCATCTCCATGGGTATTACCACCATCGTGGGTATATCCTCCTTAACACCACCGTGCTGTGGATACCACTATATAGGTGTGGCTGAATCCTAACCCCACCACCTCTATGGGTATTACCACCATTGTGGGTATATCCTCCTTAACACCTCTGTGCTGTGGATACCACTATATGGGTGTAGCTAAATCCTAGTCCCCACCAACTCTATGGGTATTACCACCACCGTGGGTATATCTCCTTAACCGCTTTCAAATAATAGCACATATGCTATATTTATAGCTTACATAAAAAACTATCCAAATTCTAGTCTAAATAGATTTTTATTTTAATTAATATTTAAATCTTAACAAACTTATCTTTTTAAAATTTAAATATTAATCTTAATCCAATTAGAATTTAATTACAAATTTAATCAAATCCTAACATACATGATTTCAATGAGGGTATATGCAGTGTCTGACAATTTGCTCTGCTCAAATCGATTCTAACTTGCTAATGATCAGAACAGTTTGGGGATTGGTAAGATGGATATCTTTGTATAAAGAGTAGCAGGATCTGCTTTTGGCCTAAAGTTTAGTGGAACTTGTCTTTTATGTGTCATATTCATGCATTTGAGCTACTATATATATATATATATATATATATATATATATATATATATATATATATATATATATATATATAATTTTTTTTTTGTTTTTTTCATTTGGTTCATGATATCTATGGGGCCTCAGGTTGTAGCAATAGACTATTTGAAAATAGGAGAGAGTTTTCAATTGATTGGTACATAAAACAAAATCCACTACTATTTGTACTCTAATGAGAATATATATCTTGTAATAGCTAGTAAGTAGTATTTGACTGAGAAATACCCATGACAAGTTGGGAATAGTATATATATAACCTTTGATGAGACTACATGCTAGTTTCCATGAATGGATGTGATTTTGCTTTGGGATAAAGATACATTATTACCCATGGACATAGCATTAATTATTCCATCTTGGCTTATGGAATTTGCTATGATCCCCATGAATTGGATGGTACATGAGAGTATTTGGGATGTAGTCCAATTTTAGATTCTGATCCTATAATTACTTTCACTTCATTCACATCCAAACACAAGCGCCTGGGAACATTCTCTTAAGAAAAATAGAGAAAAAGAACTTATAATGGTGAAAAGAATGAGTAACTAATCTAGGATTTACAAACTATAGATTACCCAACAGCAGTAAAAGAGGGGTTTGCACATTTTTGTTTCTTCTTCTGGGTGTGTTTGGTTGGCAGTAAAATGCACCGAAAATTATTTTCAGTATGTTTGTTTAGCTGTAATTTTTTTTTTTTTGAAAAATTATTTTTACCAATTTGGAAAAAGGGGAGTGTTTTCGCTTTTCGCCGATTTTCGACGAAAAACAAAAATTCAAGTGGCATAAAAGTTTTGTCATTTATTTTTTTTTCGCTAAACTAATGTGAATGTTTTTTTCCTTCCAACCAAATAAATGTTGATAGAAAACTATTTTTTTTTCCTACAAATCAAATACTACAAAACATACCACTATTTTTCCATGGAAAATTTGTTTCCACAAAAAACTATTTTTCATGGTTTCACGTACAACCAAACACGCCCTAAACCTCTCAAACTATTTATACTTCTACATGGAATTTGTACTCAAACGAATTATACTGAGCCATTTGAAACGAAGAAGTTCTAGTAAAGAGCAATATAGTAACTTCAAATTGAAATGACGGAAAAAGAACATGTTTCTGCACTTTTATTGCACAAGACCAAAAGTTTGATTAGATATTGTTATTCTTACCTGACATATCTATTACAGAAAAAAAAAGAATTCTCTTTCACAACTTGTTTGCCATACATTCTTGTATTGGAGGGGCAGAGGGGCAACTTGCCCATGACATGGACATCTACTGTTATATAACAGCAGGCAGAGGGTGAAAGGAGAGACTGCACTTTTTTTGCATTGTCTCAAGAGGAGGCTAACAGCAATGTGACCCATCACTCACCAAGAACCAAAACATTTCAGTGTCCTAATGACTAGGTAAAATTCTGGAAATAGATATAGAATCCGTCACACGTGCGCAACTCGAATCATTCATTGCTTTTGTGCGATCGACTTTTTCTAGAATCTCAGAGATTTCTAAGAGAGCAAATTGGGATGTCTTACTTTCCATCTGCAGACACCATCTGCAGACACCTGCAGCTTTGCTAGTTTGCATAACAAGAAAATCGAAAAGGAAGAGGAATCACTGATAAATTTTCAGCACCAATGAAATATGCTATGTTTTCATATCTCCCTTTTTTTGCACAGTATTCCCCTTGCTTATCTGAATCATGTTCGCTCTTTTTCACCATCATTTTTCGTGATGCTGCACGGTGTGTCTAACGTCATTTCATAAACTCGAATCAGAATCCAAATCATAAATGCTAGTCCCTTTCTCAAAGGTTTACTTCTATTTTCCAATCTTCCTTGAAAGGAATTGAATCTATGCTCTTTGATATGCATGATAAGAAAGATCAACAATGACAGATTCTTCCTATTTGTTCCCATAACTAAGTTTAAACTTAAGACTAGCAATGTATCTCTAGCCTAGTCAATAGTTTAGTCAACAATTTGTAAATAACTTCAAAGCTTAAACTTAGACAAGCAATGCATTAGATCAGCTCCTTAAGAAAAAAGGGAGAACATCTTGAACAAAGAAAGATATGTCGTCACAAACACCGTCTTTTTCTTTCATCAGATTATGCTCTTGGATTATGGCGTAAATGAGAACTCCGTATACTGCTAAAAATCACAGATTTGATAGCGCAGTAGGTAATTTGTCAACGTCAGTTTAGCACACAAGTACCGCCAAACTCCAGCTCACCTAATGGTCTGCTAACATCTGATTATTTGCTGTATAATACATGCTAACTAAGTCATCTTTAGTGGCATTTTCCTCGAGAAAAAAAATAAAAATAATAGTGATAATCTAAAATTAGATCATGTAGACCCTCGAAGAAACTTCAATAAGAAACAGCCATTACTGGAATGGACCAAATTTCCTGTCAAGTAGCAGCGAAATCACAAGGACAAATATGAAAAAATCCAAATAAATCCCCCAACGAATTGGACCGATAAGGACTTAAAGCATTTCATATTAATCCGACATAAAAACATCTATCAATCATCTTACTTCAGCTGAGAAATAGAAATAATGGTGAAACATACAACAATACATCGAAGAAGCCCTTGAAGAATTATCTGGCTTTGACACCCCACAATGACAGATTGGCTCAATCTCACACACAGTGCCCTAAGTTAAATGTTCAATTTTTAGTAAATTCAAAGGGATTTGATGGGGTTCCGATTTTTACAACCCTGCATTTTCTGGTGCCAGTTTACCATGTTGAATTTCGCTTGATTTTTCACTGTTTTTAGGTCAAAATATTGGATAACAACACAGTTAGCACAGGATTTTCGCAATTATGACTAGGGCCACAATCTGTAGCTGGGCTGGACTGTTGTGTTTAAGAACTTTGGACTTCGAAGGCAGTCAAGTTTGTCGGATCGTTGGCGCTAACCATTAATTCCAAAAGCTCGAGCTGTTAGAAATATGCAACCAATTCACTTAAAGCGTACAGAAACAGCGCCCACGGATCTCGACCGGACTCAACCCCCTTGGACGTTGGGTCTATTATTGGGCCTCTTGCCGTTAGGTCTATTGTGGACCGCAGCCCCACTCAACTTATTGGGCTCTCACCCAACTCAACTTATTAGTCTTCTGGGCCTATTGTCACGGACAGGAATTGGACCTATTTTTAACACATAAATAAATAGCAAACAAAGTTGAACCCAAAAGTAAATTTTGTGTCCATACTAGGGACATTCCACCTAAGGATGCACTAAATTTTGATTACTCCATAGCACAAACTTAGATGATGTGAAAATATAAAATAGTTAGAAGGATGTTCCTGTTAACTCATTTTGTAGATCCTACTTAATTCAACATAAGAGGAGATCATAGCTTGCAATATTGCAAAGTTATCAATAACTCAAACTTACATTTCACGAAAACAAATACAAGTCACGAAGACAAACTTCGGATATTCACATGAACTATTTGTTTTCACATTTACATATATTTTTTTTATCTTTGAATGTGATGCACTTCCTATAACAGTAGTCACACTTCCTCCTATATACTCCGTCCTCCTCGTTACAATACGACAAAGAAAATCTATGCAATTACAGATATTATTCTCGCTCTTATTGACCGAAAAAAATAATAAAAGTACCAGTGGATGTAACTTCACCTGCCGGAAATTTGAGATATTGAAACAGTTGCCTTGGAAGTAGCAGATGAAGCCGTGGAGGAGGATGTGTCACCACGCACCCTACTCGAAGCATCTATGAAAGTGGGCCTGGTCGGCTGGAGCAAAGGCCCAACTTTGCTCAGAACCAAAACAATGACCTCGGACATGGTGGGCCTCGCAGCGACTGTAGATTGAGTGCAAAGAAGAGCTATCTCAATAATTCTCTTCACTTCTTCCTGCTCATATTCGTTCGGATCCAAACCCTTATCGACCAACTCAATCAAATCACTACTTTCGTATAGTTTCCAAGCCTGTTTAATAAACAGAATCACTGACCTTTGTTCAAAGTAATCAAAGAGGATTAATATAGGCAACACTCAACATAAAAACCTATATAAAACCCTATATCACTTCACAAGACAAGAAAAGTAAAGAATTTAAAAAGCATTATAAGAAATTTGAGTATTTGCATAAGAATTACCCATTCAAGAAGGTATTGGGTTACAGGCTCTAGCTTCGTGTCGTTGCTCTTACGACCACTGATTATTTCTAGAACAACAACTCCATAGCTGTATGTGTCAACCTTCTCGGATAGCTGCCCATGGATTGCATACTCAGGAGCAGTGTAACCCCTATCCAACAAAACAACAAACTGAGATATCGAAATTATTGTACAATCTACAGCCTATGGAAATTCACAATCAAATTTAACAGCTTTTATTCTTTGAGATACCTCCACGCATGTACCCCTCCAAAATTATTTTTTTACGTGCATAAACGTCACCACAATATCTGAATTTTCATTCATATGATTCAGAAACTTGATTTGTGACACATATGCAGTTTTGCTTACAGAAAAAATGTTTTTCTGATACAAAACCAATTTCCGACATGAATGGGATAACTCCCAGATTATCTATCAAACTGCTCTTTTGAGGGGCGTACATGAAAATTCAGATGTTAGAAAGGTATACATGCAAATAGATGGTTTTGCAGGGATATATATGGAAAGCCTTTTATTATAAGAGCTAGTAGCTGTGAAATTAGCCATAGCAGTAAATGTCCGGTCTCTTAAGACTTACAAGGTTCCTGCAAATTTGGTACTAAGGTGACTGTGGTCATTTGGTAGAAGCCGTGCGAGGCCAAAATCAGCAATCTTGGGCTGGAAATCGTCATCGAGAAGTATGTTGCTGGACTTTATATCACGATGTATGATGCGGACATGGAACTCTTGATGAAGATATGCAAGGCCTCGAGCCATGCCAACAATTATATCAAATCTCTGTTTCCAGCTGAGGGCGCCACGTTTCTCACCTATCAGAGAAGTTACAGTCCATTTGAAACAATAGGAGAATGCAACTGATACCATATGATGAAGTTCAAAAGAGCATAGAACTGTCTAAATATAACCAAAGAGGGGAAAAGATAACTTTTTAGAACAGAAATAAGCCTTTGTCATTAAATATCTTCTTTAGTTAGTTTTACTTATCAACTGCCTAACTCCAACCCCAACGAGCAGACAAGCTTTTCTTCTTTCAAATTGTGATGACGGTTTGAAGCCAACAAGCATTATCCTCTATATATTCGATCTAATGTTCTCATTGTTCCTGAGATAATAACTATCGACACGCTGCTTGCCTTTCTGATGCTTTTAGTTGGGAAGTGGAAAAGCTGGATCAAAACTAAAGCCGGTCGTTTGTCTAAGATAGTTAGAGTTAGAGGAATCACTGGACATACTAGGTGAACTAAGCAAGTAAAGCTTTTGGTACAATATTGAGCAGGTAGGCATGCATAGGTGTTCTGACATATACTGAATAGTAATCCTATTTCAAATATGCCAAAATATTCAACATGAACAACAATCTAAGATAGTTGATTGACTAATAACAAATATTATATCTCTCGAGTGTAAATCTATTCATAAAGACATCGATTTGGAAGGATGTGAAATTTCAACCAGTGGTGTAACCGCACTGAGCATAACTATTATACCATACATGGTCACTCACAATTGATCTTGGCTAAATATAGCATAAGTACATTGTGAACTAACCAACGTGGTAGCAGCATAATGTTGGCCATTGTAGATTAACAATAAAGAGACATTCCAAATTAAGAACGAATAGGACGTAAATGATCTTAAATGCTAAATCTACGTCTCTTAACCATGATTATCTACATAATTGAAAACCAATGCTGGCTTTTAGGTAATAGATTTACACAGAAGAGCCGTACCAAATAAGAACTTATCGAGGCTGCTATTCGCCATGTACTCATAAACAAGTAGGAGTTCAGGGCCTTTGCTAGAACATCCAAGCAGACGAACAAGATTCCGATGATGAACATTGCTAATCAGCTTCACCTCACCCTGAAAATCTTCTTTAGCCTTCTTTGTTTCAGCTATTGCCAGTTTTTTAACAGCAACTATTTTGCCATTTTTCAGTAAACCCTGTCAGTCATAAATTACAAATAGTATAAATTTCATTACAGTCTAGATTTATATGAACGGCATCTATCAGCTATTCAGTTTTTGTTCCAATTTAAGAAGAACAACAAAATCTTGACATTCTCCAGTCTTATATTTAAAATATTCATGCAAATTGTGGGAGAGATTTTTATTTCATTGAATCACCTCACCTTGTACACATCTCCAAAACCACCTTCTCCCAGCTTATTTTCTTCACTGAAATTATTTGTTGCAGCTTTGAGATCTTTGTAATTAAAATTCATGGGACCTTGTAGCTCTGTTGCCCCTAAAATATCTCCTGAGCAAACAATCACAGATACAGATCGTAAACATGCTGCAAATACTATATGTTATGACATTAAAGTTTCACAAATAATAAACACAACTTGGCAGTGGGCAACATTCTGATTAACCGACGCAATAAATACAGCTTTTTTCTGAGAGAAATGCATTAAATACAGTTATAATACATGCAACTTGGCACTAGTTTATACCTAGCTTTAACATAAAACATCAAGGTCATAAATCAAATGCAGACAACTTTTGCTCCATCAATAAGGTCAACATATCATGGCCCAACCATAGCATAAGTACCAGTAATTTGGATAAATAAATTACTAATACTTGAAATGTTATCAACATGTCTATCAACATTACTCTAAATGCTATAGCCCAAGTTACTACTACTAGCACGTGAGTTCTAATACATACCCTGTTATTTTTCCAACATCTTTCATTGTGGGAATATTCAGGGTGTGACATCTGAATTGTGAGGGTTCAAATAAGTCTATGATGATCCGATTCTGTCCCATTGCTTACTATGTGATTGTTATGGTTCGCCCGATATGAAGTATTTGACCAATAACAAAATAATAAACCTTTCTGTCGAATTTCTTTACTTTATTTTTCCAAATCCTTTTTATTTACTCTCTTTTCTACCTTTAGTTTACTTGCAAGAGAGATAAGCAGTGCAGTAGCCACCCAGCATTACATTCCAAGAGTTCTCGGAAGTAAACTCCTGAGTCTCAAACACAGAGTCTCAAACAGTATTCAATCCCTATTGGTCTTCTTTCTTATTGATTATGCAAGCAGTACTTTTCTATCTTTCGAAGTTCTTCAGCTATTTTGACAAAAAAAATTTTGTTCCTACTTTAAGAGGAAAAAACCTCAACTGCAATTCTCTCAGTCCTCTATCTGCACCTACACGAGCAAAGCTGAAAAAAATTATTACAAAAAAAGACAACTGATTAACACGCAGAATTAAAGACTGGCCCAAGGGTATCCATCTAAAGTAGAAGTCAATACCGGCCTGCTGGCTCAATAAATAAACAATGAATTACTGATACCAAGGAATGTGACATTTCCTTGATCTTAAAACAATTTTACCCATCTCTGAATATATAAAACCATGCAGGTCAACCACCACAACAAAAACATCGCTTTTCTCTGACAACATGAAAGAATTTATTCTATCTATCCAATTGTAGGTCCCAGAATAGTTATTATAATTTTAATTCCTTTGAACAATATTTAGCTATTCAAGTTTACATGATGTTCGAGATAGTTTATGTAGACTTTGGATGAAACGTCAACATACACCTCTCTGAAGTCAAAACCTGTCTAGTTCTTATATAACTCTCAATAAACAATTCTTCCAAATCCGCCAACATTTAAAACAATAAATGGTACCAAATTTAAGCTCAAAGTCAAACAAGTATAGTAGATATTTTCTAATCGAATGCAAATTGATAAAATCCCAATAACAAAATGGCTGAGCGAGAATTTACTTACGTTTGTGAACCTTTTCGAGCTTTCTCG
Organism: Tillandsia leiboldiana; assembly: GCA_029204045.2. Taxonomy (NCBI): domain Eukaryota; kingdom Viridiplantae; phylum Streptophyta; class Magnoliopsida; order Poales; family Bromeliaceae; genus Tillandsia; species Tillandsia leiboldiana. The sequence goes on along the minus strand of CM055069.1, from coordinate 46,621,828 downwards.
ACCGTCGGATCCACACAAATGCAATGATACCAAGAAGCAATAAAACCACAACTCCTCCCACAACTCCTCCTATGATGGCGCCCTTGTGGCTCGATTTACCTACACCACCCTCATACATTAGTCATTAGCACAGTTCCAACTTCAAACAAAGCATTTCCCAATACTACTAGAAAATATAAATTTTCCAAAATCGTTTCTCAATCCATTTCCCCCTTTTTAGTTATAAATGTGTAGACCCTAACTGCAACATGTTTTGAAATAGATACCATTTTTTTAAAAAAAAAAAATGATTTTAATATCTTACCTTATAATGTTTTTGAAAAAGGAATCCGAACTCTGAAAAATTTATTTTATTACCCAACCATACCAATTTACAATTATTTTTTATATAATCTTCTGTAATCAAGGTTATATTTGGTTCAAAGGATATCGGTCTTATAAGAGATTTATTTCTCTTATTCTTCCAAATGGTGTTAGAAATTACTATTCTTCTCTTAAGGGGTTATTTTAGAATAACGAGTTCAGATGAGAGAATAGTAGTTTCACCCATTAGGTGGAATAAACTATTCTCTATTTTATCCCTCTACTAATTATTAACTCACTAATCATTTGATTTATTAAATTAATAAATATTTAAATAATAATTAATTTATTATTTATAATTAATTAGCTAATTATATAATTAACTATTTGATATGCTTATTCAATAATTAACTAATATTTATATTACTTAAATATTTAATATTTTAATTTATCTAACTAATATATTAATTAAAAATATAAATAATTAAATAATTAATTAATATTAACATATTGTCTTATTTTTTAAAAATCATTCTTCATCATCTCATAATAAAGTATTTCTAATTAATTAAATTATGAAATTATTAAAATATTATTTTATTTAGATAAATTATTTTTGTTTTCAATCATAAGTATTTTTTATTCCTACTTATTCCATCTCAATATCTTGATTCTGTCCAAATACAAAATTAGTCTAATTTCTGCTTATTTCAGAAATTATATCTATTCCAAAAATAAACAAGAATAGTTTGTTCTGGAATGAAACAGTACCTAAGAAGAAGCCTCAATTGGAGACCAATTACTACAACTACAAAGTAGGAATTTGATCAGATCACCTGAATTCAAGAAGGGGGTGAGATTGATGGTCTGATTCGGGGCGAAGAAGGCGGTGTCGGAGTACCGCAAGAAGCAGCCGGCGTCGACGGCTCTCCCATCGGCCTCAGGGGGGCACCCCTGGATGTTCCCCACCGCAACCTGGAGGCACTGCGCGCACCCGCCCTCGCTCACCGTCTCCACGCACTGCGCCGCGCCGAACACCCCGCCCCGCTCCGCCGCGGCCGCGAACCCCGGGATCCGCGGCGCCGCCTCGGCGAGGTCGCGCACCAGCCCCTCCGCGGCGGCCGCGAACCCCGCCGTGGCGGCGGCGGAGCGGTTCCCGCAGATCCCGACGTTCCCGGGGAGCGTGGCCTGGTCGAAGAAGGGCGCGCTCTCGTAGCGGAGGAAGCACCCGTCGTAGATGGCGCGGGCGCCGTTCGCGGCGCCGCAGCCGCGGAGGCGCGCGGCGGCGGCGCCGACGCAGGCGGCGCAGTCGCCGGGGGAGAGGTAGGGGCGGCACTGGGCGAGGGCGTACACGGGGGCGGCGGCGCGGGGGCGGGACGCGGTGGCGAACTCGCCGGAGGAGTTGGCGGCGCCGCCGCTCACGGCGGAGCGGAGGTCGGAGAGGGTGGCGTTGAGCGCGGAGAGGAAGGCGGATGCGGGGGTGGCGTTGTACTGGCTACAGCCGACGTTGAGGAGGTTGGTTTGGGGGTCACCGGCGGTCACCGGAACCCGCGAGAGAACGGCGAGCGAAGCTAACATGCATACTAAGCGGAGGAAAGAGGGGGCCATGGGAATGTGGTAGTAGAAGTGTAGAGAAGTGAGAGAGAGAGAGAGAGAGAGAGAGAGAGAGAGAGAGAGAGAGAGAGACCGGGTGAGGAGGAAGAGGACGAGTGGGAGTTGGTTTCTTTCGTTTGGAGCATTTCTCGTCGAAGGAGAATGGGAGGGAGATGGTGATGTGAAAAGGACAAAGTATGACATTTTTTTTTCCCACAATTACTTTATATAGAATTAATAATATTTCATTAAAACTTTTAAATTAAAAAAATGCTATCGATAGGACGCATGACCTTCCGAATGTAAATCATATACTTCGTCCATCCATCCAATATATTTTAATATCTATAATTTTTTTTTTACTCATTTAATTTAATGAATAAAATATACGATTTTTTAATTTCACTGTTATCAACTAAAATATTAATTTATTATAAAATTAATATTTTATTTTTTATCAACTCTTTATCATTTTATATAGGGCAAGACTTTTTTTGTAACGAGGAGGCAGCGTAGACTTTGGATTAGCTTAGAAAGTGAGCGGTGTGTTAATTATAACGGTACAATTTCTTATACGCACGGAATGCATTTTTATCCACACACAATTTATCCTCTCTACATAATGCATTTTCATCCGGACAATAATTTCTCAAAAAGATTACTACTATTGTTATGAATAACGATACAATAATAACGAGGCAACTATTTATATATTTCTAAAATATTTTTAAAATATTGAGGGGTATATAAGATATTATCCACACTATAATACAGTGACTTTTGGTTGACTCATTTATATACTTCACAATTATCATATAATTTTTCCAACACATTATTGATGTCCCATGAGGGTAATATTTTAGAATATACAAAGTATTTTTCGAGGGTGTGGATGAACGTACACACTGCGCACAGATGCACAGGATTCAAACTATATATATTATTTATTATGGTGCATGTCGGAACGGAGTGTCAAACTCTAAAACTAATGCCTTGCATATATTCTTTCTCTGTGCAAAATGTGAATTTAATATCTATATATATTGTCAAATAAGAGGTACCAACTAGATGCTCTCACGGACAATACTGGTCATGGCCTGTGCCAGGTGAGAATGGGATTTATGGCGTCACGTTCCCATGTTTGGCCCATAACTGGGGTAAAATGTATTGGGATTTGGATCCCAATTACAGCCCAACGATAAATGAGTCGTATAAGGGACATGAAGTTTCTGACCAAACAGGAATTTGATCAGGCTAACACACACTGCACCCTAAGTTCAGATGAATGGCCCATGTGGCCATGATCCAAAGCCCTCTGAGTGTGAAGCAACAATTTGGAGGAATTAGTAAACAAAATACCATTGAAGCTCTCGCATCATCATCTTCTTCTTGATCATGATCAGTATATGAAACTGATAAGAAAGAATGAATAGCTCAAAAAGACAGTCGACCCTCGTGAAATTTCGTGACGTACGGCAATAAATTTACAGCACTACTGTATTTAAAAAGTCATCTAAATGATAACCAAATCTACTTACAAGAAGATCATAAGCTAGTATCACTCATACTGTAAGAACGGCGCAAAATTTGTCATTTGCCCAACACAATGAATAACAACACAAGAAGAAGAAGAAGAGAGAGTAAAAAGAACTCACATTGGAGATAATGAACTTAAGCCTCAACAAGCCTCGGCAGATCGTTCCTTCTCCGCACTCTTCCTTGCAGGCAACTCTTGGATAGTCATGCTGCTTTCTACTTCACTCTCTGATACGGCATCAAGGGCGAGGTTCGCATGCTCAACCGGAGCAAGCGGAGTGGCCCCGCCAGAGCTGGCACCCAAGTCACGCTCCCCTGATTGGCTTGAAGTGTTCAGGGCGTGACAGTGGGGGCAGTAATATGTAATATACAGAAAATCCTCTTTACGAGCCAGCCCTGCAAATATTCAATGGTTGAATCAATTTTGATTGCACTTTTCAGGAGGAAAACCATGCCAACTACTTGTAATGTCCGCCAATTAAAGGAATAAAATCCTTTTCTACGCACCATTATGCATGCGGCAATTGCCACATATGAGCGCATAACATTGCGACGAATCCTCGCCCACGAGAAGAGCAGCAATACGAGCAATCCATCCATCGTTAGTGCCTGAGCCTTTGTAATGTTCAACAACTTTATGAGCCCGAAGAGAAGCTTCTGGGCTATTAACCCCTGCTTCATTGGATGGTCCAGTGGCAATCTGAGTTGCTGGGCTCCCAGAGCTACTGGTTCTGGTCTGTGCTTGTTTCCGATTCCTCAGGCCATTCGACTGCACAATCTCGGCACCGCTGCTTTTGGCTAATGGTTCATCGGCCTTTATTTCATCCCCAACATGAACTTTTAAGCCAGAATCAGCCCCTAATTTAGATGCCAGGAAGGTGGCTGCAGCTGCTTTTGCAGCTGGATCGAGGTCATATTTCTGGAGATGCAGACGAAAATAATATAAACTAGAAAGAAGAAGAAGAAGAAGAAAGAGAGGATAAAAAAAAACCAACTAGATATAGATGCAGTATCGATGCTAACTGCTACTTACATGAATGAGTTGCTGTGTGGTGTAATAATTTGTCCGTTCTTTGAGCTCATCAATTTTTGCCTTCCTCTCTGCACGCAACCTTTCAAGCATCTTCTGATCCTTTCGATCAACTACAAGTGGAAATACAAGCTGTTACCTGAATATGTTTGTTAAAAGCCTAGTTGCCAATACAAACTAATATTAAGGTGATGAAAGATCTGTGCGAACAAAATTACAGTCAATACTGGCTTCGGCCATATAGCATATGTGAGTTTGAACTTGGTGCTTATCTTCGTGTAAATTTGCTAAAAATTGAATACAAGTTACCAATAAAGAATATTCAACACTCTTGGTTCAGTAAATTTTGGCATATTTAGTAGTCAGGAGTATTTATGATATTAGTCTAGTCTAATATATAATTTATAAGAAACTATTAAAGCATTCTATTAGCCACTGTTTCCACCACCTTACACCCCCACCCCAGCATACTTAATCAATCAGTAAACCTTCAATTAGCTAGTTTCTAGGTTGCAATCTTAGATCATTCTCATTAAAGAATAAGAATGAACCTTTGAATTGACAACGAAATCAAGCTTTTGGATATAAAAATTAAGAACGTCATGTAGAGATAATGCACAACAATTTATTTGAAAAAAGAATATGCATGAGGGATTGATTTCGTTTAACTAAAAATTCCAGATGCAAGCTTAAGAAATGACAAAAGAAATGTTATTACTCCTTGCCACGCAGGTTTCGAGATACAAACATGTTGTGGTTTTTGTCGAAAGCATTTGAATAATAATAAAGATACATGTAATGTTCATCGTCCTGATAAACAGAGACAAATTAATAAAATATAGTTACTTGAGAATCTTCTAATGAAACAACTTCTCCTTAGCCACAACTCAACAAACACAACATCATACTCCATAAAATATCGAGACATGTAAAACTGTCTATTTATAAAACATGATTTAAGATGAAGCTTCACTGAAGATATTGCTTAAATAATAAATGCAACGACCAATAATAAGATCAAAGCTAATATAATTACAATATAGACAGCAGCTAAATTGCACGAGTTGCAGAGTTTGAGATATTTACGCATCCTTCTGAGGCTTACGAGTGTCGAATAGATCGCAGAAGATAAACCAGGTAAAATGATCATGGGCAAAACTCGAATTGCCCTCATCCGCCAATTCAGCTCTAATGACCTTGTTGTCATGATAGCATAAACAACAGCTCCCACCTGATAAAATTAGAACAATAAGAACCTAGGTAGGCCAGAAAGCATATTCCAAAGCCAACAGGCAAAACATAAACATCCACAAACAAAACAACCTCTCAAAAGAACTGCACTAGCTTTTCGACTGTTATATTTTTTATGCATAATTTTTGAAGTACAAGAACAGCACTAGCTTTTCTTGATATTGAGATTTGCTTCTCCTTGCGTAGTCTGAAGGGCCTAAGATGATTCTGCCACAGAAAAGCCTGAGAAGGAAATTTTGGGTCATGTTGCACGGCCCCAACAAAGTGGGCATGTCAAATCTTTGTTACATTAAACGGTTATTACATCTTATTTTTCCCACTTATCAATCAATTGCGCCAGAGGACCAACACTCAACAATGTAATATCCATCATCTTAAGGCAATTCACAACATAGAGTACGTCAAACAGATTTAGTCAACTCAACAGGACAGCATAACCGATCAGTGATAATGACCGAGTAATACGCAGTATTTTTACAGAGATGTAGATCCTGCCATGGAAATGCAAACAACTAACAGTCCTAACAGCTTAATTAAAATAAAAATAATCTATTAACGATAACCGTCTCCATGATTTGTTCCAACTATAATGTAAGATCCAGTAATGTACAGTACAGATGAAATACCCAAATGCTACTGTTCTTCTGGTCCGTTTTATAGACTATCTGATCATTAGACACCTATGTTCAAACATCAACATTAACATTCCATCATCTATTGAATTGTAGCATCTCAAATACCTCAAACTGTGCCTCTTCATTAACAGTTCCAAAACACTTTTCTTTTTTTTTTTTTGAGAGTAAGGCAGCATGCTGCCGCTTCATTCATAGCGAGCTTGAATTAGGCAGAAATTAGGCAGCCGGATCTTGCATAGCAGCCGGGCCCATAAAAAAAAAAAAAAAAAAAAAAAAAAAAAAAAAAAAAAAAAAAAAAAAAAAAACCTAAGCACAGAAATTGGACCAGACACTTAAGTAGTGAGCAATGTCCGCAACAAGTTCCCCAGTCGAGCGGGACAGGTTGTCAAAGCACCTTCGATTCCTTTCCAACCAGGTGGTCCACCAAATGGCCGCCAAAGCTAGGCGAGCCCTCTTTCCATGGGCCCCTGTTTGGAGGTTGATAGCGCTCCAAATTTTGTCAACGGAGTTAAGATTCTGAGTGCCATGGATATAGGGCATCAGTGCTTGTAACAACACTCTTGTGCTGGTACAGGAGACGAAAAGGTGGTCCACTATTTCTTCGGAATTGTTACAACAGAAGACACAAACACTTGGTCCAATCCAGTTTCTTTTCTGGAGGAGATCTTTAGTCTGGACCCTCCTTCTAAGAACTAGCCAAACGAGGATTTTGACTTTTAGTGGAGCTTTGATGAGCCAAAGGTTGACAAAGCGGTTGTCAACTTCTCCGCTATCCTGCAGAAAGTCGTACATCGACTTTACAGAGTAGATGTTCTGCTGTGTCCAACGCCAAAGGAACGTATCATTGCTGTTGCAGATTACTGCGTTTGGAGTGATGGCCTTCAGGTTTAGAATCTGAGACTCTAACCCCAGGTTAGCGATTCCAAAACACTTTTCTAAAAATTGCTTTCACACCACATCCGTAGCAACAAAATGAAGCAAAATCACAAAAAATCGATGGTAGCATAATATGTTGAACCGCGAACATAGAGTTTTTAGACTATCGATCACAATGTTGTTAATCAATCAAAAATCTACTATTGAGCCGTAAAGGATCAGGAACTAACTATAATAGCTACTAAATCATTCCACAAACACAGTAATGACCACAAATACAGCAAAAAAATAGCGCACCTCGAGCAATACGGATAGAACGATGATGTTCCGAACCATCCTCCGCGAGCTCTGCGTCCTCCGCTTCATCCTTGCGCGGACCGAGGCCTCCTCCTTCGACAGATACTGAAGCCTCTTCTCGTAATCCTCACTCCTCGCCCCAAGCAAGCCCCTCCATAGTCGCGACACGATCCCCCTCCGCTGCTTCTTCCCCGGCGCCGATTTCGCCTCCTCTTCCCCCTTCTCCGCCGCCGCCGCCGCCGCCGACGCCATCGCCGGAGCTCGGAGAGATCGGCGAGAGAGAGGCGGGATCGGATCTGAGAGGGGAGTGGATCTGAACCGGATCTCGACGGGGGTTTTTGGAAGTGTGGGGATCGGAGGAGAAGCTTCGAGAATCGGAGAAGTTGGGGTTTTGGGGAGCTTCTCCCTCCGAGGGGACTAAATATTTCTAGCTACAAAAAAATATAATTTTAATTAAAAATCAAAACGACAGATATTGTTAAAATGTTTCAATTAAAAATAATTTGAATATAACATATAAAAATTAAGTAAAAATATACAAAAAAAATTATCTAAAATATATATCATTTTGAATTCACAATTCAATATTTCAAAATTTAAATATTACTATCCAATCTTTTAATTTCTTTGATTTAAATTAATATTTATCTTTATAAATTTAATTAAATAATAAAATTAAAATTTTAAAAATTAAATATTCTATTTAAAATAGTTCCGTAGCTTAGATATGCTATGTATTTTTTATCTAAAACTTTAAAAAATAAAGGAAAAAAATCAGGGGCCTGCATCAAAAGAGTGTATAGTCGAGGGGCCTCAATATATTTCCACATAATTTTTTATTTTTTCTGATTTCAAGGTTCCAGAATCGTTCGTCGCTCTCCTACGCTTCTAAAAAAAAAAACTCTCGCGCGATTCGATCGAAGAAATACTCGAGATCTCAGTCGAATTAGATCTTCTTTAATCCCTCAGGTTAAATTCGAACACTCATCTCCTCTTTAATTCATTTGCTTTTTTTTTGGTTAATATTCTAAATTATCGGTGCGAATTAGGGCTGGAGTTTGACCCAATTCGACGACCCAAAAAATCAATTTTGTTGAAGCAATTTTTGAAATCGGGATCAAATTTTGTTGTTCTTGAATTTTGCTTTCGAATTTTTTTTAAAAAAAGAAGATTTTTTAGATATGAAATTTGTGGTTATTAGGGTTTATATTTTGGTATACCCATTGATTGCTCTGTGCATAATGATTTATGATTCTCAATAATATCAAAGTTGTTGATTTATCTAATAATTTGCTTAAAATGAATGAAATTTGTTGCTCTTACAAGTTGAAGGTATCAGTTTGAAGATTTTTTTTCCTGTTTAAATTCGAAAAATTCTATGTATCTAAGTGATGGCATATTTAGATTGTTAATGGCATCTGTTTGTAAGCAGCATTGTGGATTATATGTTGCTGAGCAGCTGAATTGATGCGCACTTAATTGTCCAGTTTCGGATTGAGAGAAAAAAAAAAAAAAAAATCAGATTTCATTTTCACCCGTGTTAAAAGAAAGATGGCTGAAGTAATTAGTAACCCTGACGCTGTAATGAAACGGCGTCTGCCCGTGTGGATGCATCAAGCAAAATCGGAGAATGGAGGGAGGAATATGGAAAATGGGAATAAAACAGGTCGCAAATCAGAAACTTTACGCGAAAATCAGGATGAGCTAAAACCCGCCATCAGAAAGCATAAAAGAAGGATGCCGGAAACAGAAGACCCTGGCGAATCGGAAATCTTGCAAAAATGCCGAACGAAACAGAGAAATAATGATTCACGGGATCGGAGTAAAGTTGTCGCCTGTAATATAGAAAATGACGGAGATTCAAGGATGGCTAATGGGAGGGCTGCTCAAAAGAAGCGTAAATCGAAGAGAATGACGAGGGAGACGGAAATGGAAACCTCATCACCTGGAAAGAGTGATGATGAAGTCGACCTCTCTGTCGAAGATCTAATGAGCATTGCCAAAGAGGTGATTGGCGTAATTGTTTTCAATATGTGCATCGTAATTTCTAAAGTTGTTTATACATTATGATTTTCTTTGTGCATGATCATATCCCATTGCTCTTGTTCTACAACCTCATGCTTGTGTTGTGGTAATTTCTTAGCTAAAGCTGCATAAGGTTTGGTTGCCCATGCTAAAATCCTAGTAGAGCCAACATTACTGTTTCCAATGATATTGCTTGTACTGTAGACCCATTTTGTTCTTGCACTTTGATAATTTACCTTTTATTTATTTTCTACTGTTTTGATGTTTTTCAATTTAGATCATTAAACATGTCAAATGGAAACATCTATCATTGCTATAGTCATTTGTTTTTTCTCACTTGATTACAGTATGTAAATGCTGATAAAGAAAAGCAATGTAAATCATCAACTGCCAAGGAGCCCAATTCAGAAGCACACTCATCAAGTCTGTCGGTTTCCTCTAATACTAACATTGAAAGACTTGCACAAGATGCTGCATCATCAAAGGCACTATCCAAATGCTCAGTGACCAAATCGAGTTCATATTTCACTGGTTCTCAAACGAGTGAGGTAAAGAACCTTGTAGATAAACTATGCTCCACAAATATTAGAGCAACGGGAGATCCTGCTCGAGATATGCTGGATTTGTTTCTGGGTCCTCTTCTGAGGGAATCTTCCGTTAAAGAGCAGAAAGCTGAGGCAGTTGAAACCTTAAGCGGGCCTACGACCTATGGAATCAGTATACAAGATACATCCCGTGAAGTGCGGAGAGGAGAGGAACCCGTAATGAAAAAGAAGAGCAGCTTGAAGGATAAGGTGGCCCTGTTTCTTGGCTAGGCTCAGGACAAGTGCCATGCTTTACAGCCAATGAATTAACTAACTGGCACGTAAGCTGTGGATATCCGTGCTATGTTAAAGCTGTTACTGGATCTATGCTTTGCACATGTAGGTTTCAGCTGTGGGAAGCTGATCTGGTACGATTCTTCTACTCTTTGTAAATAATGCTTATGTTGTGTATGGCTTTGTCGATAATGCTTTATATGGGTTTAGAGTTGACCAAAATTGTAAATTTATTCAAATTTCATTGGCAATAAAATATGAGTTTGATGGTTTGAGCATGCACAATCTGTTTATTTTTACGTCAATATATCTTGTCCCCTTTTTTAATGTGATGGAGATATAATATATTAATTGTTGCTAAATTTCATCAAGAAGTTAAATAGTATTCGCATTTGTGTAGCAACTTAGTCTGAGGCTTGGATGGGTTGGACAAGTTCTATCATTAGTGTATAGTGAATGGGGAAGTGAAGTTTAGGGGGTTTTCGATCTATCAATCTATGATCTATCTACCATATCTTGTCTAGGTTTGGACACTTTGTTCCAGTGACATTTCCTTTTCCGTGTTATCTGCTATTTTAATGTCATGTTGTTATTAAATTTTGGGAGCTCTATGATAGCCGTCGATCATAGGTAGGGGCTTTTCCTTTTAATTCTCAAACTTCTTTTGGCCATGTCCTTTTCCCTCTCCTGGCATTAGAAAATCAAACAACAATGGAATTTTCCATGATCAGTACTCGTAGACTCACAATCCCCACTTTCCTATATGTTAAGTACAATGTTACAGATCTAGATTATGAAGTAACTATCGCATCTATTACAATCATATGCCCTTCTTATTCCACTTGTACATATGGAAAATAGAACCTATTGCATATAGTAATCTTAACACTTTAGAAAAATATACCATTTGTGTGTAATATAATGAACTACAGAAGAAATCTTGGGAGGCCAATTTTGTATCCAAATCTTTTAACATCATCTTGCACTTGCTCCCTGAACTCCCCAAAGGTGAAGTCCTTGTAGAGTGATGGCTTTTTGCAACTCCCTATAGGGGAGTCATATGATGGGCAGAGGAAATATGCAATGGAGTACCTCTCCCTCTTCTTATTTGCTATCACTTTGTGCTCCACACTCTTGTATGTGTCGTTGCTCCATGCCTACACAAACACCAAATAACCGCTCATCAGGCATTTTTCATATGCTTTCATTTGAACAAATTTTGTCATTAGAAAGGATTACTTTTGTGCTCCAGCACTAATAGAGGAGCGAATATTCTATGGCCTCTATTGATCGATATCTCCTTGAACGAATGGTAGGATTGTTTTGTATGCAGAAAATTCTGTATATAGGGTTGTAGAAAATTCGCTCCTTCCCACTATTGGAGTTCATGTTGGATAAGCCAGAACTGCTACATCAGAGTGAAAAGGTTTGCTGATAACAACAAGACCACTTTTTTTTCGGAATCTTGTTGCTATCAATGAAGCATCCCATGGGGCAAGATACCTTTTGTGCCACGTACTCTCGAAAACGATATAAAGTGTGAGTACTTGGTCTAGCTTTCAGAATAACTGTATTTCGGTATTGAAACGAGCTTTTAGTGGATTGCCATGGGACCGTTGATTTTGCTTTTGTCGGCAGCTTTACTCATGCAATACTTCTGTAGAAGCACCGCTCCAGCATAATTTACTTTTTATTTTCTATGGATCATACTTGTAGTGATTTGTTGCTTTTGTTCAGAAAGTGCCCTAATATCTGCATGAAACCTACTGGTGGGAATTCTAAAGATCCTTTATGACCTCATTTTCAGCAAACGTGTCGATGAATCTATGAGGGACTGAGAATATATCACCTGGAAGAGATCTCCTATGTTGACAATGAGCGCATCGGGATTTGGCACGATGGCGACCCATTCGGAATTCTTCATCAGGTGCAATCCGCCGACTTGATCCTGATGCAAGATGGTAAGGAAGTCGCTGTCGGTGTGCGGCATCAGGCCGAAGGTTTCCGGCACGAAGGGGCACGGAGGGTACCTGTTGAGCCGGAGGAAGCACGTTGTATCGTCGCAGTTCGCGGGGAAGCTGTTGCCGGTGTAGCCTAGGTTCTCGGCTAGCACGGTGGCTATAATGCGGGCGAGCGCCGACATCGCCGCAGCTAGCTCCTCCATTGCTTCCCTGGAAGAAACAATGCACAAGTATTAGCTTGTGGTGTAACTGGGTGTTGGAGTTTTGAAGGCCTTTGTTTGTGATCTGGCTATTAAACTATGAGTCAAGTGTTTGTTTGAATACAATTATTTAAAAATTTTAGAAAAATAAATATTATTATTTCAAGGGTTTATTTTGTGAAAATGTATAGAGTAGATCCTGAACGTTCGATTATTTGGATGACTATTTATTTTTAATTTTTTTTTACTTTTAATTTGACAATTCAAATAAGTTTCGCTATTATACTATTACTAGTACCGAACACTTTGTGCTACTAAATTTCTTCTTGCTCGGTCTTTCTCTACTGACAAAGAACCATCTATTTATTTGGATAACTATTTATTTTTAAAAAATTTTATTTTTAATTTGATTATTCAAATAAATTCGGCTACTATACTATTCATAGCACCAATCATTTCGTGTTACTAAATTTTTCGCCGTTAATTTAACTCTTTTGATTATTTCTAACTTCTTAAATCATACTATTTTTCTAATCAACTATTAAACTTTAGGAGCTCATTATTATCCTACTTGTATAATACTTCATTTAAGAATTAAAATCTTAATAGCACTAATGACTTAGTGCTATTAATATTATAGTAGCCTACTTTCTATTCAAATTTTATATATATATATATATATATATATATATATATATATATATATATATATATATATATATATATATATATATATATATATATAGAGACAGTTCGGCTAGAATACTATCGATAGCACCAAACAATTGGTGCTATCAAGTTTTCAGCCGTTGGATGAAAAAATATGCGGTTGGAATTATAGTGGTCCCCTTAAATTTTTACTATTCAACCAACCACCTAGTAAACCCTAGGGGACCACTATAATCCCAACCGCATACTTTTTCATCCAACGACTAAAAACTTGATAGCACCAATAGCTTGTGCTATCGATAGTATTCTAGCCTAATTATATATATATATATATATATATATATATATATATATATATATATATATATATATATATATATATATATATATATATATATATATAGTCCGGCTAGTATATTATCGATAGTACTAAATATTTGGTGCTGATCAAGTCCTTTAATTATTTTTATCCGTTAGATTTTACTATTTTTCCAACCACCCATTAAATCCAAATGGCCCACTATCATCTCAACCACATATCTCTTAATTCAACAGTTAAAAACTTAATAGTACCAATGACTTGGTACTATTAATAGTATTCTTGCCTAGCTATATATATATATATATATATATATATATATATATATATATATATATATATTGTCCAGTTACTATACTTTTATTTTTATGAGCAATGCTACATGTACACCCCGAAGGGGTGTATATCATACACCTCCACCATTTTAATGGTGGCGATATTTTTTACGGGTCACATCGATTGACCCATCATCACACCCCACCCATTGAATGGGTGGGGTGTGTGATATACACCCCGTTTTAGGTGTACAAGTATCATTTTCCTATTTTTATTATCGACCTGAAGCATTTTTTTAGTTGTATATAATTTTACTTGGTTTTTTTAGGATTTTATGTTCATTTTTTAAATAGCAAGTGTGTTTCCAAGTCAGAGCACTAGGAACATGTTATTAGACTTGGTCTTTCAGAAAGTGTCGGCTAAGTAGAACGGTTTCAAAACGAAAGCGAAAACTGTTAGGATTATTCATTTCGATGGCGCTCTATAAGTTATTTTACAGTTTTATTTATGATCCTGAATATTGGTATAAATTGATTTAATATTTTATGCCATATAAATTCCATCAAAAACTACTAACGATTTTTCCATTGAAAATTTTTCAACAATTTAATAACATAAAAGAGATAGAAATTTGCCCTTTGAACTGCTTCTATATTACTACTATAATAAAAGATTTTAAATTCAACTATAATATTTTGAACGATAATTAAATTTAAAAAGCTAAGAGAATTAAGCGTGTTTGAACTAAAATAGCTTTTACTCCTTCCACGAGCAACAACTATACTAGAAAAATATTAAGCTGGCCAGCCAATCATTTTCTAAAAAAATTTCAAAACCGAATCAATCTGATTTGTTTTTTCTAGTAGCAAAACCAAACCAAACCTCACTGCCCAGTTTTTTTTTTCTTTTTCTTTTGTTTTGAGAGCGAAAGGTAGCATATACTTTCCGTTTCGTTTATTTTTAAAATAAATTTAGCTAGAAATGTAAAACAATTAGACTTCAAACTCGGATCACGAATATCAACTACCAAATCTTTTACCACTTGCATTAGGGACTGTTGATACTGCCCAGTTTTCAGTTTGGTTCCAGTAATTAAAGGCCTGTGTGCTTATTATCTGTGACTAATTTTCGGGTTAAAAATGACTTTTAAGTGGAATTACCTGAGCGAAGAGAACTCCCCGAAACTGCAGCTCTCATCCGGAATCTTAGCCAGGGGAGCATGAAAAGCTTCTGACCATAAAAACTGCTTCGCGGAAGTAGCCGTTGGATTCCCCCACCTGTACGAGTTATTCAAAACTCCGGACCTCACCTTCTCCTCGAACGGCGCCGCGAACAGCCGCTTCTGCTCCCTCCGCATCTCCGCGATGAGCCGCGCGCTTATCCCGTGGTTCTGCACCTGGAAGAACCCCCACTCCGACGCCGCCCTCGCGATCGCCTCCGAGCACGCTCGCCTCGCTGACTCGTCGCCGCCGCCGCGCAGATTCGCCATGTCGATCAGCGGGAGCTCGCATTGCTCGGCAAGTTCACGATCACGGCGCTCTTCTAAGCTATGCGGAGATGCGTCTTTGGAGCCACGGAGCAGTAGAGCTTCGTAGCTCTCTTTTAGTGGGGGCTCGCATGTTATAGCTGAGATAGGCATGAATATTAATTTGCTAATGAGGTGAAAATAAGTTTGTGCAATATATAATAAGTTTCTCTGCATGGCATGCTCACTATTTATATGTTTACGGCGAAAACTTAGTTTAATTGTGCGTAAGCGCTGATGGAGTATCTACACGAAACTGCTTCGACATAGCAGCTATTTTAGATTTATAAGTAAGAGTTTTAATAAAAAGCAATGTTACTTGTACAAGGTAAGGCCTATATTTTACAATTCTTTTACAATTCTTTTATTTTAGATGGAGATTTTTTTTTTATTGAGCATAAAGTCCAACTCACTCTATAATAGAATTGTCAGTGAGCCGAGCACGAGCAAGGTGGTCAGCTTCTATTCGGCTTGCTTAACAAACGAGCTGAATACGAGTTGTCTCGTTAAAATATCTAAAGCTAAAAATCTATAAATATTAATACTTAATATTTTTAAAAGCATATATAGAAGTCCCAATTATATATATATAATTGGGGCTTCTAAATATGCTTTTAAAAATACAAGTAATTGATATTTATAGATTTTTAGTCTTTTGATGGAGAGAAGTGTGGTTAGAATGATAGTAGACTTTTTGATTTAATAGATGGTTGATGGAATAGTATGATGTAAAAAATAAAATTAGTCAAGAAATTGATTTAATGGTAGAAACCTTATGGTATCGTTTGGTAACGGAATAAGTCAGAACTAGCTATTCTGGGGATAGGTATAAAGTACGGAACAAGAGTGAAAAAGCGGTTGATTCGGTTCCAGGGATAAGAGATTTTGTGTTTGGTATGAGAATGAGGGATAAGAAGAATAAAGAGGTTGTGATGATGAGAGTGTATTGGGAAGGAAAAGAGAAAGAGGAGAGAGATGGATTTGTGATGATGAGAGTGTATTGGGAAGGAAAAAAGAGAAAAGAGAGAGAGGGATTTGTGATGATGAGAGTGTATTGGGAAGAGAGAAAGGAGGGGAGGAGGGGTAGTTTGGTAAAAAAAAAAAATTATAAAATAATAGATAAGAACTGTTGTTCCAGCTTATTCTGCTTGTACTAGAACTACTGTACCGAATAATTCTTGGTGCGTTTGGTACAATAAGGGGGATAAACCTCTTATTCCCTGTTCTAGCTCCGAAACAAACGGTGCCTATAAGTAATAATTGTTTGGTATTTTTACAAACATAATAGCCGAACTATATATATATATATATATATATATATATATATATATATATATATATAGAGAGAGAGAGAGAATATATATATATATATATATATATATATATATATATATATATATATATATATATATATATATATATATATATATATATAGAGAGAGAGAGAGAGAGAGAGAGAGAGAGAGAGAATTCGGCTACTATGCTATCGATAGCATCAAGCATTTGATGCTATCGATCATTTCCATCAATTAGATTTTATTATTTTTTCAATCACCCATTAAATCCAAGGGGCCCACTATCATCTCAACCACACATATTTTAATTTAATTATTAAAAATTTAATAGCATCAATGACTTGGTGCTATTAATAGTATTCCAACCTACCTCTTTCTCTCTCTTTATATATATATATATATATATATATATATATATATATATATATATATATATATATATAAAATTCGGAAACTATGCTTTTGATAGCACTAAGCATTTGGCGCTACCAAGTTTTCCTCCAATAGATCAAACTCTTTGATAATTTTCATCCCTTAGAAGATTATACTATTTAACCAACCAACTACTAAATCCTAAAGAATCACTATCATACTAACCGCATATTTCTTCATATAATGGTCGAAAACCTAATAATTAACACTAATGACCTTATGCTATTAATAGCTTAGTATCCTAATATCAGGACTTCGGTGTTATAATCTCATTTTTAAACTTAGAATGTTAAACCAACGATTCATACCGTTAAAACTGATTTAGAATATTTAAAATTTTTAGAAATAAAATTTATATTTTTTCGACATAGTGTATTTTATGATCAAGTCATTTTCAAAATTATCAATTTTCAATGATTATTATGACGAGTTTTTAGTTTAACAGCATAAAAAAATATAAATTTATTTAAATTTTGATAGAAAATATTTTAAACTATCCGGATCATGTCAATACTTTTGATCTTAAATTCAAAAATTTTATTCTCAAATTTTAAAATTTATTTAATTTTTATTATTTATTTTAACATTATTTACTTATTAAATAAAGAAAACTATAATACATGGGTATTTTTTGATGCAAGAGAATCAATTAGAAGAGTACAGTATATAGAAATGGAGAGACTAGAATGTGGAGGATGTCTATGTGACAGTCACACCCCATCATCTATAGTTAACCAATCATATCTCTTCTTTTTTAGAATAAAAGTATAATAAAAATATTTTTTAAAAAATTATGATGAAATAAATAAATTTCAGAGTCACAATTTGATTGGCGGGAGATACCATCAATATTTCATTCTAAATTTTTTTTTTCAAATCAAATTGCAATGTAACTTGCAGTCAATCATGATAAAATGGATAGATTTCAGAGGCTCAATTTGATTGGCTGAAAATACTACTTCAGTAATAATATAATTGTGGCATTCTAAATTTTTTTTTCCAGAACATAATAATCACATTACTTATAATATGGTATTTTCCGCCAATCACCTTTGGAGTTTATCCATCCTGCCATTACTTCTTTAAAAAATATTTATTTATATTTTTATTTAAAAATAATAATTAATCAGTTATTGATCATATGGTGCCCACTGCAGCACAGATCTTTTCTGATAGAAATCTAAATGAAAAATACTTTTTGTATACTCGAAATCGAGTGTACATCTTACACCATATTTATTTCGAAATGAAGTAAATTTTACTGATTATTTCGAAGTGATCGATAAAATAATCTCCACTCTTGAATAAATTGAATGTACATCGTACACCCGAAATCAGATGTACAAATAGTATTGCTCAATCTAAATGGGACTGCATAGGAACCCAACACATGGCACAGCGAGGAGCATTGCATTTTCCTAAGACGCCCCTTCCGTAGAAACATTATTATTAGCTAGTGGGGAATTTTATGGTGTGTGTAAATTCTTACACGTGGAGAATGCATTCATCCATAAATCGAATGTACATCATAAATCCGAAAAATAAAGTGTACATTATATATCCGAAATCAAATGTACAAATAGTATTGCTCAATCTAAATGAGACTGCATAGGAACCCAACAAGTGGCACCCTTCCGTAAGGGTGTCTTTGGCAAATGCAATGTTCCTCGTGTGGAGCATTGCATTTGCCAAAGACACCCTTCCGTAGAAGCATTATTATTAGCTAGTGGGGAATTTTATGGTGTGGGTAAGTTCTTACATGTGGAGAATGTATTCACCCATAAAATGGATAGCAGCACCACACGAGTGTTACATGGTAATAAGCAAGGGGCATCCCCCTTGACGTGAAATACAAAACACGACATAATTTGAAATCGTCTATTTTTTTTGGAATCGTCTATTTCATTAGAGCCCATTTGGTAACGGAATAAAACAGAACTAGTTATTTCAGGAATAAGTATAAAGTACGGAACTAGTGTAAAAAAGTGTTTGTAATGGTTACAGAAATAAGAGATTTTATGTTTGGTATGAGAATAAGGAATAAGAGGAATAAAGAGCTTTAATTGAGGCAAATTATCTTTTTGTCCTCAAATTTTATTATATAATAATGAGGTGGGGAGGGTATTTAAGGAAAAAGTAATTCTCACTTATTCTAATTGTGGAACAAGTTATACCGATTGATTCCTGGTGCGTTTGAAAGAATAAGAGAGATGTCCTTCCTATTTCCGGTTCTATACCGAATCCAAACGGACCCTTAGCTTTTTAAAAATGTTAAGATATGAATACGACATAAATATTTTTAATAAAATATATATAATATTATTAATATAATAAGAGATGACCGGGCTCTTATATTTTTGAAAGTACGAAGATTTTCGTACTTATAAATTATTTTTAATGATAGTACATTCGATTCGGCGATCAATTTTGTTAGACATGATTTATATTATTAAAGTTATTTAAAAATTAAATTTTATAATTTTTTTATTTTATTTGCTTAGCGAACGAGTAGATCCAAAATAAACGACTGAAAGATCTTACTCTTGATATTAAGTAGAATTTTCTATTAAAATTTTATCTAATTTGAAGTATTTTATACCGTTGAACTAACAAACATATCACATCAGTCATTAAAATAATTATTTTTTAAACTCTTTGATCACCTGATAAATAATGCTGAAAAATTATAAATTTTAATTTTTAAATAGTTCTAGTAATATAAATCATGACTAATATGATGGAATTTATATGGTATAAAATAAAATCGAATACATACCAATATTTAGGATCATAAATAAAACTGTAAAATAACTTACAGAGCGCCATCGAGAAAAATTCTTGATTAAACAGCGGAAGCAAGAAATTCGGTTGCAATACTAAACCGTACCGACCGAACTAGGTAATCTGGTTTCTCCTCCTTTCTCAGGCACTCTTCCGTATGGTGTGAATTTAATGGATAATCTTACCAAAATGCACATGAGTAGGTGGCATGACCAGTACCCCTTTATATAGATTCCAAATCGACTTCTCATCAAAGTCTGATTAGGATTCTATTTAATTTAAATAGATGGGAAAGAGATAAGATATACCATATCAAGTAATTCTATATCTTTTAGGATTGACCTTATCTATAGTAAATCCAAATTTAAATATAATTAATTATGCCACATTTATGGAAATCCTAACAATCTCCCACTTGGCTTATATTAATTATATTTCATGAACGGATTTCTATATTCCAAACTTTATTGCGCATTATTGGAGACTTTATGGTCAAATAGCTTAGAACTCACTTGATACTTAACTCAAACTAAAAGACTACAATGATAGGAACTATGGCGGTCCACCTCTCTATATTGAAATTTTCCTTCCATAATTACAATATCATCTTCATCTCCTAGCCAAGCACTTTATATGGCACAACTTTATGAATGAACAAAACTATATGTCCATTCGTTAACAGACAAAACGGTCCAATACAACTGCATCAAAATTGTAACTTTATTGAAAAAAGATAAAATAATGTCATAATCTTATACATCAAAAGAACTCATTAGACCCATGCTACAAACATGATCTTTATATGACCCAGGTGCTAGCCCCTTGGTCATTGGGTCTGCAACCATACACTTGGTACTGATGTATTCAATTCTAACATATCCTTCATTTATCTTCTCTCTCACCACAAGATACTTGGTGTCCAAGTGTTTACACCCCGTCGTAATCTTGTTGTTATTGGCAAAGGAAACTGCAGCTGAATTATCACAGAAAATCTTTATTGGACGAGCAATGGAGTCCACAATCTTTAAGTCTGTGATAAAATTCCTAAGCCAAATAGCCTGTGATGTGGTCTCATAACATGCAATGTACTCTGCAGCCATGGTCGAAGGAGCAGTAATACTTTGTTTGCTGCTCTTCCATGAAATCGCTCCACCAGCAAGCAGAAAAATATACCCAGTTGTAGACTTTCTGGTATCCGGGCATCCCGCAAAATCAGAGTCTGAATATCCGATCAGCTCCAAATGATCTGATCTCCTGTATATCAGCATATGATCCAAAGTACCCTTCAAATACCTCATAACTTTCTTAGCAGCCTTCCAATGCTCCATACCTGGATTACTTTGATACCTGCCAAGCAATCCAACGGCAAAAGCAATATCCGGACGTGTGCACGTCTGTGCATACATAAGACTACCAACTGCAGACGCATATGGTATGGTTTTCATCTGTTCAATTTCTAATTGGTTCTTGGGACACTGAAAAGCATTAAGCTTATCCCCTTTCTGAACGGGAGCAACACTCGGTTTACAATTATGCATTTCAAAATTTTCCAAAACTTTCTTTATGTAGGCCTTTTGAGATAGACCGAGTAAACCTTTATGTCTATCTCTTTTAATTTCAATACCAAGAACATATGAGGCCTCACCTAAATCTTTCATTTCAAAATTTTAGAAAAGAAATTCTTTAGTGTCATGCAATAGTCCGAGATCATTACTGGCAAGCAAAATATCATCAACATAAAGGACTAAGAAAATTATTTTACTCCCACTAACCTTCAGATATATACATTGATCAATAATATTTTCTTTAAAACCAAAGGTTAAAACGGTTTGTTTAAACTTTAAGTACCATTGTCGGGAGACATGTTTTAGTCCATATATTGATTTCTTTAATTTGCATACCAAGTGCTCCTTTTCTTTTTTGTGAGAATCCTTCAGGTTGACTCATATATACCTCTTCATGAAGATCTCCATTTAAAAAAGTAATTTTTATATCCATCTGGTATAGCTCGAGATCGTAATGAGCAACCAGAGCCATAATCACACGGAAAGATTCATTTCTCGATACCGGAGAGAAAGTCTCTTTATAATTAATGCCTTCTTTCTGAATAAATTTTTTTGCCACAAGACGGGCCTTATATTTCTCTATGTTACCTTTGGAGTCCCATTTGATCAAATTACCCTCATTTTTAATCTCTTTTCTCCTTCTCTTTTTTTCTTTTTCAAAGTTGTCCCTTTATAGAGAATATATTCTAACAATATAAGCTACATGATCTACTCCGTTTTCTGAGAACCATGTAATCGTAGAAAGAGTGAGAGGGAGGAGGGTAAGTGAGGGACCCCTTAACTTTTATTTATTTATTTTTAAATTAATATTTTTAAATTTTTATTTTTTATCAGTTAATAATTTTAAGGTAAGTTTGCATAAAAAAATCTATTAGTTTTGTATTTTTGTAAAAATATATTAGTTTTTTAAATTTTAATCTGTATTTTTAGTAACTGATGAAAATATTAAATAGTTAATTAATTTATTTTTTAGGGATTAGAGAATACCATGTATTTTGGTAAGAAAAATTATATGTTACTTCAATCTTGATTATGTGTGTTTATATTTGTGTGGGTATCTTATCCGATCTTAATTATTTTAGTTTTTAAATATGCGACTGGTATTTGCACGTGCACTTTACTAGTTATATATAAATAGTTATTTCAGAATTATTATATTTTTCATACAACTAAAAGTTAACAAAATTTTTATTAATAGTTCATATATATATATATATATATATATATATATATATATATATATATATATATATATATATATATATATATATATATTCTATCATATATAATTTTTTTATATTATTCAAAAATCTTGTATATATTTGTTTAACATGATGCATTATGGACCTGCGTAGCGTTCATAATGCATGGCATGCAAAACTTATATAATATTCGTAAAACATGAATAATAAGCTATTGCTTTACATAAAGGAAAATGCTACATATAAACTCTATACATAATTATAAATCATATATATTTTTTATCAAAAAATTATAGTCTTTTTTAGAAATAGAAAAAGCTAAATGTACACCTATACACCACATCCATTCTAAGGTGGGATGAATTTTACTCGTCACTTCGAAGTGACGAGTGAATGAATGTCCACTCTAAAATAGTGCAATGTATATCTTATACTTTGTAAATCTATATTGGCATATAAAATATAACAAAACTAAATATATACCATACAATCATAAACAAAATCAAAATAACTTAGAGAGGGTTAAAGAGAAGAAAGTTTTAATCCATCTGCAAAAATGAGAAGCCCTAACTAAACCTTAATCTTACTTATGTTAGAATTAATCTTTATTTATATAAATTTAGATTTAAATATATGATTAATATTGTTGACTTAAAAGAATCAGTAATCAGTATTTTACTGTTGTGAGACTAGTAGGATCGAGTCACAATTAAATCAGACAATTTCAATCCGTACCTGCAGTTACTCACAGATTATCCGTAATTTTTTTTTTTTAAAAAAAAATGAATACTCATTTTGTTTTATCCATTTCTAAAATTTTAATACTAATTGTTTATAATATTATATATATATATATATATATATATATATATATATATATATATATATATATATATATATATATATATATATATATATATATATAAAATTGAGCTCGTATGCTTGTAAAAGCACTAAGTTATTTGTGCTTGTGAGTTTTTTACCTTTGGATGTAGGAATGTGCGGTTAGGATGATGATGGGCTCCTTGGGTTTAGTGGGTGGTTGGTAGAATAGTATGATTTAAGGGATAGAATTAATCAAATGGTTAGATCTAACGGTAAAAACTTACAAGCAAATCAAAAGGTTAGATCTAACAGTAAAAACTTTATAAGCACCAATTGATTAGTGCTTGTACAAGCATAATAATCGAACTATATATATATATATATATATATATATATATATATTGTGTTATTTGTGTTTGAAAACTGGCTTACTCATCTTGCCCACCCGCGAACGGATATAAATTCCACAGGTTATTCAACCCGTCGGTCTATTAAGTCTAATCACAATCAAAATTTATAATTAATTATATATTTTTAATTATTTAAATTTTTAAAATTAATAATTCACGCCGACAAATAGACATCAACCCGTCTATTAAGTCTAATCACAATCAAAATTTATAATTAATTATATATTTTAAATTATTTAAAATTTTAAAATTAATAATTCACGCCGACAAATAGACATCAACCCGTCGGTCTATTAAATCTAATCACAATCAAAATTTATAATTAATTATATATTTTAAATTATTTAAATTTCTAAAATTAATAATTCATGCCGACAAATAGACAATTAATTGGATCGACCACTTATAATTATGAATAGTTTTATACCACCGAGTCAAGAAGCGTACACCCAGCAGTATTGTTCTTGAGGAAAAGTCAAAAAAGAAAACAGTATTGTTCTTGGGGAAAAGTCAAAAAAGAAAAGGAGCATATATAATGGGCGGTTTGTTGAACTTAGAACATTTATAATTTATATTTTATATTTTATATTTTATATTTTATATTATTTTTGAGAAAAAGTAAAGGTTATTGGACATGTTGAACATGAAATAATATTATTTAATATTTTGCGTATCAAATTGGTTATTGAGTTGGTAAAATATTTGAGATGCATGCATGCAGCAGAACCATTTTGCTCATCCAGTCCAAGTTGCCGAGGAATTGAACTACTGAGCTGTTTAAAATATAAAATTATAGTTAAAAGAAAAAATAAAAATATTATAGACACTTTAGTTTAGTTATTATGTATAATTATTTTACCTTTATATTTAGAATTATGTGTTGCCTTTATAGATTAATTGCCTAAAATGATTAGTTATTTCATATAATATCAACATAGAAAATTCTGATTTAACTTGAATCTCCCTTTGGGCATAATGTGATTAAAATATTATTTTTTGAGAGTTTAAATATTTGGAAATGAATAAAAAATATGGTGTAATATGTAATTAATTATATCAGTAATTTAAATTATCAATAATAAGATGTTTATTCTTGATTTTGCAAAGAAAAATAATTTTATGTTTGATTCGACATAAGATTGTCAGCTATTTATTTATTGATTAAAATATGTCGATTTTTTTGCACAGTGACAGTAAATTTTAAAGACTAATAAGTAAATGTTTAACGGCAAGAGATTCAAAAATAAACCTAACATCTTGATGAATTGAATCAGATCAAAATTTATAAACGTTGTGTACTTTTGAAACAGTTGATTAGCGTTTTAGATCTACAAAGACGGATAAATAAAATAATTGTAGAGTTAATTGTAACAACAAGTTGTTCTTTAGTTTTATGCACTACAATAAAATTAGGTTATATGGACACATGTTTGTGACACTTTTGTATAAGTGTCCTATCTATATTCTATCTATATTCAAAATTAGGTTATAGGGACACATTTTTGGAACTTATTACAAAAATATATCGCTATACACCCTAGTGACGGCACATATAGCAACACTTACAATAAGTGTCGGTATTTTTGTCAGCGATATTTTTTTAAAATTTTAAAAATACTTAAAAGTGTCGCTATAGCCTAATTTTATTGTAGTGATGTGAGAGTAACAAGCACTTATAATTTTGATTTACAGTGAATAATAATAAACACTTTTTAATTTTAAGGTGGGTAGAAGTTAGGCAGGTTAGGAAGGGTGTTCAAATTTCTCTTCTGAGGGAGGAGGCAATGTGGTGGTTTGGTCTATTGAAAAAGGCTTTATTGTCCCCTTAATGGATTACATGCTTGTGTGTGATGATGCAAATATTGCTCCTTAGTCAAATTAGGTATAATAAGTAAACATTTTACACTTCTATGTAGCTGTTGAAGTCACAAATGATTCTCCTAGGTTTCACTATCTGATAGGTTGCTGATGGTAATGGAAATATAATGTGACGTTTAAATAATATGAAAACAGACACTACCTATAATAAAATTATACTATATCGACATTTTTAAGTATTTCTAAAATCTGAAAAAAGTGCCGCTAACAAAAATACCGACACTTACAATTAGTATCACTATATGTGCAGTCGTTAGGGTGTACAGCGACAAATGATTCTCCTAGGTTTCACTATTTGATAGGTTGCTGATGCTAATGGAAATATAATGTGACATTTAAATAATATGAAAACAACCACTACCTACAATAAAATTATATTATAATGATATTTTTAAGTATTTCTAAAATCTAAAAAAAGTGCCGCTAGTAAAAATACCGAGACTTACAATTAGTGTCGCTATATGTGCCGTCGTTATGGTGTATAGCGACACATTATTGTAATATGTCTAAAAAATGTATCGCTATAATCTAATTTTGGATATAGATAAAATATAGATATGACACTTGTACAAGAGTATCACAAAGATATATTTCTATAACCTAACTTTGTTGTAGTGAGAATTATAATTTGACGTATATAATAATTAAATTTAAATATTTTAGAACAGTATAATTTACTACAATAAAATTAGGTTATATAGACATATCTTTGTAACACTTTTTTATACAAATGTCCTATTTATATTTCATCTATATTCAAAATTAAGTTATAGAAACACATTTTTGAGACACATTGCAATAATATATCATTATACACCCTAGTGACTACACATATAGCGATACTAATTATAAGTATCGGTATTTTTGCTAGCGACACTTTTTTTAAATTTTAAAAATATTTAAAAGTATCGCTATAGCATAGTTTTGTTATAGTGTGCGTAATTTTAGATCAATGAATTATTATTATTGGCAGATCGGATCGTTACACATAATGACCCTTCATTTGAGTAGTCTTCACTCGGAGAAAATTAATTTATGTTCTTCTGCTTGGCGGTGAATAATCAAAAAAACATTGGATATATAACTTATGTAAGCTATTTCCCTATTTTGAGTTGGATATTCGACTTTCAAATATTTTATTTTACTTGTACAGATTTATTTAATATACTTTATATAATTAACGTAACTATATATTAATTAAAATAAATAACTAGTTTAAATGTTAAAACCAAAGTATGACTCTACATTGGATATTCAAAAAGCTAGAGGTTCAATATATCTTTATACTTGTGAAATGCCAATGTGAAAATTTATTCTAAATGCATGAAAAAAAAAAAAAAAAAAAAAAAAAAAAAAAAAAAAAAAAAAAAAAAAAAAAAACTCCTTTACGTAAGTTATACTCTTTTTTTTTTCACAAATGCATTGAAAAAAAAAAAAGAAAAAAGAAAAAAAAAGAAAACTCGTTTACATCTCTATTATCATGTCTTGTTGTTTTAAATATAATTAAAACGAAAAAAACAGCCGGAAAAAAAAAAGAGAAAAAGTTGTGAGACATTTCTACTTTGCCCCATTATAATTTATATATAGCTCAAACATTGAATTAAAATTTATTATCTGAGTAATACATTCAATTTATTTGAAAATTTTCGTTTTCTCTTTATTCGACCATGTGCCTATTAAAAATGATCACCTTACACATTGATATGTACAATTATCGAACGTCTCACAAATTTAACGAAAAAATGAGCTTCGTTAAATCATTATTCAAGTGGTAAATTAAGATATTTAAAAGTTTACATGATAAATTTAAAATCTAAAACTATTTTTAGTTGTTGAAGCCCTTTTTTCTTTTTTTGCCCCTTTCCAACGTGTAGCATATATTTATTAGGGCCTATTTATCTTGAATCTACTTTTACTTTGAATAATAATTAACTATTACAAAAAGTATTAAATAGATAGAAATTTGAAGGTAAAATGGCACAATATATATATAAATTATGGATCATTTTAAATTTGATGTCCAACCTTTCAAAATTTAAATTTCTTGTTTATTTTTATAGATTTAGTTATTATATTTTATATAATTTTTATAACTATAAATTCATTAAAGTAAACAACTAACTTAAATTTTAAAGTAAAAATATCGAATTAAATAATTGGTTATGAAAATCAAAATTTCGAGAGAGTGAACATCCAATTCAAAATACCAAATTTGAATTTAATATATAAGTTAAAAAAAAAAATCTAAAATTCTAAAATAAAGGCTCTAATCAGAAGCTTCTCGGTATGCTGGAGAAAAAATTATGAATTAATAAGTGATCTAGTTTTGATACTATAATAACATATTTTGTGCTAGCTTTTGTGAGGTGATATAATATCCTACAATTAGGGGACATTTGGTTTGGTTTGATTTGATTTGATTTGATTTAATGTAAGTGGAGAATAAAATTCAAGTTCCATCAGAAGATCACTTCTGATGTTTACTTTGGCATAAATCAAAAAAATAATATATATATTTCAAATTATATTAGGCTTTAATTTCACACTTTTCTCTTTATTAGAGTATCAAACTCAAATTCCATTATACTCAATCTTTTATAAAAAAATATATTAAATATTAAAATATAAACTCTACTAACTTTACAATAAATCAGAATTACTTCATTTATAATAGATTAAAATTATTTTTAAATAATAATAGAGAATTTAATTATTTAATATCAAGGGGAATAACGGAATCTACTTACTTATACCAAAACAAATAATAAAACTAAAAAAATTAATTACATTAATATCAAATTATATAAAAATAAACAGAAGGCATAATAACATTTAACTTGCGAAATATATGAGTTACATCAAAAATAAATAATAAAAAATAATTATATTTTAGAAGAACTGAAATATCACTGCACTTTGAGTTACGTTTAATCTAGAAATTCGTCAATCCAAGTCCCCTCTTATTAGGCGAAATACATAGTACATAGGTATCATAAATAGGCAAACAAGATATTACGTACACGGTACACATAGAATTGATGATGCAAGAGTTTGATTTTGGAGTGCTTGGGATAGTGAAAGATGTTTTCAATTGCATGCTTTTCCATGTTCTTGATTTTGGAGTGCTTGGGATAGTGAAAGATGTTTTCAATTGCATGCTTTTCCATGTTCTTATCACACGTTCTTTCCAAGTATTAATCCTTAATATATATTCCTGATCATATAATTAAAGCTTTTGACTTTTTATCTTTTCATCTAATAAGTATTAATTCTTAATAAAAGTTTGATTTAAAATTTTTAATGTTTTTTCAACTTTTCATGCAATAATAACTTACTGGTTTGGCTCATTTATTTAACTCCAGTTTGCTTGTGTTTCGTTCGTTGGCATTTCCTACAAAAATTAATTCTCTTTTGAAAATTCTTTTTACACGTGCACTTTTCTGAGTAACCAAACTTTAGTGCGATTGATCGAAGCACTTTAATACTTGAATATAAAAGAACAAGAAGTACATAACCAGAGATTGATAGAAATTAGAAACCTAACAACAACAACACTACTAGGTACTACTAAATTAAATTCAAACAAACTTAAGCTTACATCATTCTTATTCAAACTAACTAATGAAGAGCTAGCCAAGGAAGCAGCAGCAGCAGCAGCAGCAGATGTTTTAGGTGCTAGCAGACTTTGCGGCAGAAGCAGCGGCGGTGGATGCCTTCCGTCTTGCAGAGGCCGTCAGGAAAGCCCTCGGTCTGGCAGACGTTCGCGCAGTTGCCGCCGCGCACGCACATCCCCTTGAATCTGTGACTCTGCGACTCACAGTGCCGCCCCTCCGCCACCGTCACCATCCCTCCCATCTCTTCTTTCAATCCCATTCAGACAACATCAAATTCATCCCCACAAAAAAAAAAAAAAAAAAAAAAAAAAAAAAAATTAAAAGAATTAATCTACTGCTACAATGTTTCCGCTGTACACAAGAAGCATACTATCCATTTCGTTATATTCTTTTATTTTTTAAAAATAAATTTAGTTAAAAATATAAAATAATTAAATTTTGAACTTAAAAATTCAGATACCAGCTAATCATCAAGGTCTTTAATCCATATATATACACTTACATATTATAAGCGTAAAACATACATAAAATACTATTTATTTATTAAGATTATAAGAAATATGGAAAAATTAATGGTCGATAGTTAACATTTGGAGTTTCAAATTTTATTTTTAAAATAGAATAAACGAAATGAATAAATTACTATTTTTATATATATATATATATATTTTAAAAAAATTAATATAGAAAACAGAAGCAAACCTGTGGCCACGAGAAGCAACATGAAGAAGAAAAAAATTGGGAGCCTTTGGCGAGAGCACTCCATTAATTGCAACAAAAAACACACAATTTTCTTTTCTTTTTTTTTAAAAAAAAGAAAGAAAAAAGAGTGAAAGTACGTAGAAGTGTTAATTATGTTCGTGTATGTGCAGGTTTATATAGAGAGGATTCTGGGGCTTATCCTCTCAATTCAAATTTGCTTTGCCACATGCAGAGTAAAATAAAAATAATCCATCTCAGATCAATTTTTTTTTTCCTTTTTTTTTTTTGCATGGGGAATCGTGCGAGATTTGTAGCGTAGCAATGTAGCATTAGGATTTAATTTGTGTCCTTTTTTTTTTGTTTTTTTTCTTTTTGGGAGGTGTTTGTGGATATGGATCGGACGGTTGAGATTGAAAGACACGGGTCAGAGATGGATTCCCGTAATGTGCAATAAATTTTTTTTTCCTCCTTTTTCTTTTTATATTTTATTCATTTAATTTAATTTAAATTAATTTCTGGTGATGGGATCGATGCAGAGCAGAGTTTTTTTTGGCGTTTTTCTTTTGTTTTTTGCATCTTGCGTGGAACACGAGATGGCGAATCTTTTTTTTTTTATTTAATATTTTAAAATTTTAATTTTACGATTTAATTTTTAAGTTTAATTAGTTTGAGTCGGTTATCAATATATAATTTTATCTTTATAAATTTAATTAGTATATTTTATATAATTTTCATAATTATAAATTTGTTAAGATAAATAATTACTTTTAATTTTAAAATTAAAATATTATTAACTGACTCAAATTAAATAAATTTAAAATAATTTTGATGATAAAATTAAAATTTTAAAAATTTCTATAGCAAATTCAGAATGAATTATACATCAGATAAGTTTGTTTTTTTTTAAACACTCAAAAATAAAATTGGATGTTGATGACTCATTAATTGTCTACAAGAAAAAAAATAAAAATAAAACTTATTATTATATTAACCCTCTTAATATTTATTTATATAAATTATTATTTTATTCTCTTTATTGTTTTCATATGAAATTGTGATACATTAGCATCTTTGTAGCCAATGTGCTATTCAAAATAATATTTTTTATTTTCAATTTTATAGTGTTTAATTTGTAAAAAAAATAAATAAATTTTTATCAATATTTTTTTGGTTGAAAAAAATATTTATATTTGTTTGATCTGATAGAAAAAAATAAATAAATGAAAATTTTTTTATGCAGTTTGAGTTTTTATTTTTTTTTATTGAAAATTGACGAAAAGCGAAAATACTTTATTTTTATGAAAAGTAATTTTCAAAAACACCTTTAACAATTAATGGAGCAAATTTTTGGAAACAATACTCTACTAATAGGGTGCAAATTTTTTGAAACAAAGGGTTTATTATTATTATTAGATTTTCTCTCATGTACTCAAGTTTCTTCTATTTGGAAAAGACCAAATTGCCCTCTTCTATCACAACCCTTACCCTTGGATTGATATGTTGAGCTACTCAGATCCAGATTTAGATTCTGAAAAAAATAAAAAATTATGCATAATTAATTTTGGTTAAAAATTATAAAGTATTTGACTGAGTTTAAATATTTTTTTAAAAAAAAACATAAAATTATAAAATTGTTTTGCAAAAAAAAAATTATTATTTACAAATAATATTTTTTTTTTCAAAATTTTATATTAAAATAATTAAAAATTTGACTAGAACCATTTGGACTGTTTGGTATTAAGAGCTATCTAATAGTATTATATAAAATAGAACTAGAGTAAAAATATATAAAGATATGTTTCTTTTAGTTTTTCAGTGGATTGTGCGTAGATTTTCAGTCATTGGATGAAAAGATGTGCAGTTAGGATGATAATAGGTTTATTGCGTTTAGTGGGTGGTTGGTAAAATAACATTATCTAAGAAATAAAATTAGTAAAAAAAAAATATATCTAATGGTAAAAAATTTACAAGCACCAAATACTTGATACTTTTACAAGCATCATAACTGAACTCTTATAATATTATATACATAAATAAATATAATATTTTTTAGCATATTTTTTCTCTGAAACAAGGTAATTAACTAAGCCCATTCATTAATTAGGAACAGAAAGTGTGAGAAAAATAATAGAAAAATATTTAGGATGGAGAGTTTTAGGTTTGAAGTTATTCACTTTATAGCAAACAAACAGCAGAATTGGAGAAACTTTAATTTCGCAGTGCGATAAAAGTAATTTTTATCTAAACTCTAGTTTACCAAAGCGGCTTTTTCGCTAACTGATAGCCGGTGGGCTTTATGGGTTGATAGCTTTGATGGGCTGATTTGAGCCATTCGCTTAGGTGGGCCCAAAAGCCCGCTTAGGTGGGCCCAAAAGCCCGCTTTCGTGGCCTCTTAAACAACCAAAGGATAAAATAGAACTAACTATTTCAGGGATAAGTATAAAATACGGAACTAGTGTAAAAACGCGTTTGGAATAGTTCTAGGGATAAAAAATTTTATATTTGGTATGAGAATGAGGAATAAGAGGAATAAAAAATTTTAATTAGGGTAAATTATTTTTTTATCCTTAAACTTTATTATGTAATAATGAGGTGAGAGCATCGGTAGATGTGGGAGGGTATTTAAGAAAAAAAAAGTATAAGAGTGGTTGGAAAGAGTGATAACAGTAATTCTCACTTATTCTAATTGTAATGGAACAAACTATACCGATTGATTTCTGATGCGTTTGAAAGAATAAGAGGAATATCCCTCTTATTTTCAATTCTATAACGAATCCAAACAAACCCTTAGGATTGCGCCCGCATGAATGTTTATGGACCGTTTTGGTTGCACGTATTTATAATTTTATAATATATAAGTTTAAATATAATAGTTGGATTGATATATTTAAATTTAAAACTGTATATTAAAGTCTACTGTAATAATTGGCAAAAAAAAAAAAAAATATATATATTGAATCACTTAATTAAATATAAAAAATAATTGGGAATGTGCAATAAATTATTTCAGGAAAAATATTTTTGGATTCTTTCGATATTTTTTTGATGTATTGATATATAATGCCGGTCAAAAAGTTAGGTGGTTAATTTCTTTTTATAATATTTTATAAAGTAAATATTACTACTTTCATACTCTTTTTTCTATTTTATTATAAAGTGCAGCGATAATATTATAAAAAAAAAAAAAAAAAAAAAAATCGATCATCAATAACACAAGCGGAAACGATTTGAGGGTTGGTATTCCACGTTTCAAAATCATAGCTTAATTATTTTATATGTCTAATTAGGTTAAAAATGCAAAAAACAAAATTATAATTTTTTTTTTAATTTTTTTTTTTTTTAAAAAAAAATATATTTTACTTCTTTAAAATTTTAGAAATATTTTTAGAGGGTAACGATGTTAATAGAGAGAATGAAATAACTAAATTAACCTTACTTGTTTTATAAATAAAAAAATTAAAATTTTTATATATTTATATTAATTTTTAAGATATTTTTAATATAAATTATAAAAAAATATATAAAATAGTATCAAAATCCTGATGGAGGAGACTAAATGTATTAATTTAATATTTTAAAAAATAAAATATAAATTTTTGAAAATGAGTGTTTTAAAATAAGTAAAGAAAATAGATAGAATAAGTAAAGAAAAGCAACGACTGGAGTGGGAGAGTCAGAGTCGAAAAGAGGATTCCTCACTTCTTATATATAGGAGAGTTTTATGTATTTTAGCTTTCTAACTAGTAACTATATTCATTTCTAAAATAAAAAAGATAAATGATTTATATTTCTAAGTAGATTTATATCTAAATAAAATGAATGAAATCTAAAAAAAAAAAAAAAAAATTAATTTCATGCAACTTTCTGATATATTTATACAAAATTCGATTTTTTATATTTATTTCTTAAAATTTTTTAAGCTGTTCATATATATCTCTACCGTTAATATTCGTTAGAAAAATATAATAAATTTACTCTTGAAAATAAAGAGTAAACTAGAGAATACATATAAATATCTTTAAAAGTTTTGAATGAAATAAATATATTTAGAGAAAGTTGTATGAAATTAATTTTGTTTTTAAAAATTACGGAAAATAAAAAAGATTGCTAGGGTACACCGTTGAGAATGGTACATCTCCTCTGGAATGCATCAAATCGAACGGCTAATAATCATTTGATCCTCGAACCCTAATCTCTCTCTCTCTATCCCCCCTCATCTCGTCCCCTCCCGTGGGTTTGTTTATAAACTCTTTATCCTCTCCGCACCCGTTCTCTTTCCACAGTTCCTCTTCTCTTATCCTCTAGGGTTCTCTCTCTCTCTCTCTCTCTCTCTCTTCTTCGGCCACGGTGAGTCTCTCTCTCTCTCATGGTGTCTTCGAATTGAGCAACGCATGCGAGTCGCAGGATTAAGAAACGGGATCAAAAGTTTCTGTTTTTTTGTTTTTGTTCTTGTTGGATGTGTTTTGATGCCCTTTTGAGAGGAAACCGGTTAATCTCATGGCGTTTGGAGTTCATTTTAGCTGCTGTTGTGGGGGAAAAGCTTGGCTTGCATGGGATTGTGGATTTTGATTCAGAATTTTTAGGTGATTAATTTGGGGGCTTTTGCTGGGTGATGTCGATTAGGGTGGGGAATTTTTATTTGATTTTAGGTTTGGTGCTTCTTGCTGTTAATTTTGTGTTAAATGGGTATAGCTACTCCTGGAACTATCATTAAACTTCATGAATTTACTGGGACAAAAGTTAAGCATGGGATTGCCAAGCAGAAAACCCTAGAAATCTACTTTACTTAGATTGAGGGCCATTTTTGGCCCTGCTGTAGGATCTAGTGCTGTTTGGTCAAGTAGTATCTAAGAAGCACTTTCAGGTGAAGCAGTTTATTGGATTCCTCCCAACAGCAGCAGAATCAGAAGCTCCGAATTGGAGCCTCTGCTTTTGGCCCTCAAAATCGTATCTTTTTTCCTTCTGGTTGCGGCAGAAGCTCGAAAAAACTACGATTATCAAACATTCTGCTGTAAAACAGAAGCTCCTAAGATGTGGCCACAAGTGGAAGTTCTTTTTTCGTTGCGTCGGTGTCGGTCCTTTATCGCTCTCAATCAGGTGTTGTTCTACAAGTCGATGTAAAAAAGTTCCTAAGATGGTTGTTCGCTTTGCAGATGAATCGGGAAAAGCTTATGAAGATGGCTGGTGCTGTTCGCACTGGCGGAAAGGGCAGCATGCGCAGGTTTTGATTTTTGACTATTTCTATGTTATTTCGTCCGTGAAATTGCTTGGTCAAAGTACTTCGAGCAGTACTTCAGTAGTTTCCTAATCACTTTTTGGACATTTCGACTGTTCACATGTTATTGAATAAATTTCCTTAATTTCAAGGAACTCTTTGCTGGGGTCTTTCTCGAAGAAATTGCGAAACATGCTAAATTACTCTTGTGTGATCACATAGAAATACAAAATTTCACATAGAAATTTTTTGTGTGAAGGGAATGAACCGTAAACTCCCTAATTGTCGCCAACGTTTGTTTTTGGTTGCAGAATCAACCCTCTGAGTTCAAAACTGGATTTTTCTCTTTTCCATTGCAATTTTCTATCTACTATCTTTCATTAGTAAGATTGGATGATTTTATTTCACATTCGATCCCAACCATTGCATGCATTGATACATAGGAAGAAGAAGGCAGTTCACAAGACCACAACTACAGACGACAAAAGGCTCCAGAGCACCTTAAAACGCATAGGTGTGAATACCATTCCTGCCATAGAAGAAGTAAACATTTTCAAAGACGATACAGTTATCCAGTTTACCAATCCCAAAGGTGAGTAGTGCATCATATTCATCAAAAACTTTGCTTGGTAAGTGAATTCCTGCCATTTTCTAATGCTGTTTTCTTGTGTTCCTTCTGCAGTGCAAGCTTCAATTGCTGCCAATACATGGGTGGTTAGCGGATCACCTCAGACGAAAAGTATGTTTTCACTATTCAGTTTATGAGTTATTAAAAAGAGAAGAACTATATTTATCTGGAAATATGCTGCCTTGGCGTGCTTTTCTTGTCTGAGTGCCCATTTGGCGAAGGTTCTAGTCTTCTAGAACTTCTTCTCTATTCTTAGGGGCAGTAGCTGAGGCAGTTTTCATACATCGAGTCTGGAACTTTTGGCTGCAGTAGAAAGCAAAAATGAGCTTTTGGGCACCAAAAGTGAATCTCCACTATTGAGCTTCTGTATTTAGCTGCACGTAGCTGTTGGAGAGAGCTTAATGCAAAAACTGCTTATTCTTCTTGCTCTACGCTAGCAGCATATGCGCGAAAGCTCCGGCTGGGATTAACAAATTTTTAATTTGAGATTAGACATTTGCTTGGATAACTATGTCACCTAGAAGAAACTCCGGCTTTGTGGCTTTTGCTGTAGTTATTTCCATTATCTCTGTCCCTGGATTTTACTTCATCGAGTGATTACAGATCTTTTCTATGTTAATTCTTTGGTGCAGAGCTACAAGATATTCTGCCTGCAATCATCAACCAGTTGGGTAAGTTATCTTCTTTCAGCATAAGTACTTGTTCTGATTCTTCAATATGCATCGTCTTTTTGTGTCTTATTTAGAGAAGGCCTATAGTTTGTAAGCGAAACAGTGAATTATGTTATTCTCTCTTCGCCCGTGTTCTATCATGCATTGTTATTCTATTTTGTTTCTTGCTGTTGAATCATTCCCTCGGACAACATTTAGGATAATTTCCCAATCACACTTCAACATCTTGTTAAAATTGAAATAATTTTGCAAGTCCCCCCCCCCCCCCTTTTGTAGTTAAATTGTATTTTAATTTCCTTTTTTGTTTTTTGTCAATTCAGGACCTGATAACTTAGAAAACCTGCGGAAACTCGCCGAACAAATCCAGAAGCAAGCACCCAACGCCGGTGGAAATGCCACCGGTAGCGGCACAGCTCAGGAAGACGACGACGACGACGACGTGCCTGAGCTCGTGGCTGGGGAAACATTTGAAGAGGCTGCCAATGAGAAAGAAGCAGCGTCGTAAAATTTTTGGCTTTTTCTCTTCTTGTTAAGCTGTTCGTCGCTGCTTCCTGTTTCATTTATAATATCGCACAAGACTTCTCAAACACCTCTATATCTAAGACCTTGTTTTAGAAAACTAACTTCGCTATCTCTCCTTCCTGCGTGTATGCGGATTCGCCGAAATGAGCTGATGAAGTTGTACAATCATTTTCTTTCATTTTGCGCTTTTTACGCGCTTCCAAAGTCGGCAAATCTGAATGCTTGTGTGTGTGGTGTGCTTGTACTGTGTGCTGAACATGGATTTTGGAGAGCTGTTTACTCCTTTCCGATGATCTGAGTATTATATTTGGTTTTGAGTGAATGTAAGTGAAATGAGGCCTCACCATGGTCACTGTTTCCAAAAGTGGTAGGGATTTTTGAAACTGAGATATCAGAGAAAATCAAATCATAAGCCACATTGTTTGCTGTTGAGTATTTGATTTCCTTTCTTATGAGATTCTTCTCTGTGAAACATTGGAAGAACTGGAACAAAGTACAGAGCCATGAAACAGAACTGTTTGAAACATGCAGATGGCATTGCAGATTTGTTCTCTTATTGAGTGTATGCATATTTGTAGACTTCATGTGAATGGTGTGGCATACAGAAATTCATGTAGAAGACACCATCATAGCAGTAGCTTTTCTACAGCAGATGAAACAGAAACCTCAAATCAAGGGTGCAGATTCTAGTTACAGATCTCGCTTATAAAGTTGTTAAATTTTTTTATTTGTGAGATATTTGGCTACTATTAAAGATGAATTAAGTTTAAAAACTAATGTTAGTAGATAGGTTAACAGTCATTTAAAAAATAAAAAGAGCATTTAATATAGGTGTGTTTTGAAAATATATACAGTATTATTAGGAAAAGAAAATTTGAATGATTCTAATGTAAACTCATGCATATCCCTAGTTCATTTATTTATCATATCGAACCAATTAAATTATTATCTCTATTAATTGATATTATTTATAATAATAATAATAACTCGTAAAAATTTATGTACAACCAGATTTATCAGGTTGTTTTAGATTACACCATTTATTGAGTTCGCTGCATTGTATAACTAATTATCATTGGGAAGCAAATAGTATCAGAAAATATTTCTTTTAGTTTAGATATCAGTTCATAATCTTTTAACTTATATAATTATTTTTTTAACCCATACAGATTCACATTATTTATTTTTATACACAGAATAATTTTTTTAAGAAAAGTTACAAAATAATAAATATCTTTCAAATAATATATATATATATATATATATTTTATGAGCCTGTTCATCTCACGTGCTTTGTAATTATGTTGACACGTTCTAAATTTGCACCGAGTTATTTATTTATTCTCCTAAAACGAGGCTACACTCAATCTTTTTAAATCATGCTTTAAAATTCAACAATGTGTTCAGTGTCACAACAATTTAATCCTAACCACGTCAAACTAATCACTTAATTTACTTAACATTTTTTTAATCACTTTCCTATTATAAAATTATCCTTGTAAAACCCGCACCGGCCGATTAATAATTTTTTTAAGTGCAGGTCACTATCACTATACCCAAAATACCCTTGCCTCTCTTCCCGTTTTTCCACTGTTATCGCAACATAATAATACCAGGTAAAGGAGCTCGCACTTCGAATAAAAATTATATAAATAATTAATAATAAAAAAAAATTAAATAAATTTTTTTTTATCTTATTTATTTTATGTATTAAATTTTTTTTTTATTAGAGGTGAAAATGAATCCGACGACATGCAATAGTGACGGTAATGATAATTATTCGACCGCGGCGGTGGACGAAATGGACGTACATTAGTGAAAGAAGAAAAAAAAAGTGTTATAATAAATTAATTTGAGATATAGATGTGAAAATTATAAATAGTAGTAGAATTATTTAGATATTAAAGAGTTACACCGTAGTAAAGATGAAGGAAAAGATGAAAGAAAAGAATTACTATGAAAAAAGTAAAAGTTATATCTATAGTTTGGTGAAAAAAAAAGTGAAAAATCAAGAATTACTTATGTGACTAATTTTTTTTGAGAATTTATATATATTAATAGATTAACAATTTAGTATTAATTTATTTAATTTTTAATATAAAAAATAATATTATATATAAAATTTATTATCGTACACATAATGTAATTATCTTACAATTTCAAATGGAGTTAAACCATAAAATAAATAATAATAAAAAAACTAAAACCCAGTATGCGGAGTAAAAGCGTCATTTCACACGCAAACCCCTCCCCATATGTAAACTGGGCAAGCCAGCGACCGAGCCCGCGTGGAAGGTTTCCAAACATAGAACCCGTACATGTACCCCGTTTTTAGTGAAACTGTTGCATGGACCTAATCCACCAACAGTTTCATACTCTTACGTATAATAGTTATTTAATAATTACTTATGTCACCAAAAAAATAATAATAATTTTATTGATTCTCCTAATTTAATTATTATTATTTTTTTAGAGATCCTAATGAGACGACTTAATTGCTAAAAATCGGTCCACGGATAAGTGGTGGACCAGGTCCACCAAACAGACTCTACCTATTTTTTGAACTTTTCTATTTGAATCTTTGCAATATATAAATCACCCCCTAAATAAACCCCCTCTCCCCCATCTCTTCCCCTATCGTGAGTTCCCAAGCTATAAGAAAAGGAACCCCACACCCCCTCCCCCCCCCCCCTCCCCAAAAAAAAAAAAAAAAAAAAAAAAAACCGTTGCGCTCATTCCCGATATTCCCGTTCACGCCGTTCTTGGTCCCCTCTATCTAAATCTCTTCTCATCTCTCTTTGGGATTGGTAGAGATTCTCCGAAGAAGCGAGAGAAATGGGAGGAGAGGCGGTGGTAGAGATCGCTCTCTCAGCTGAATCCGACCCCGCAATCCCCACCGCCGTCGCCGGAACCCTACCGGAGAAGGTGTCCGGCGACGTCGATCGGATCATCGGCAACGACGACGACGACGACAAAGAAGGGGGAGGAGAAAAGGAGGAGGGAAAGAAGAAGAAGAAGAAGGAGGAGGAGGCGGAGGCCGTTATCCGGCCGCCGCCGCACTTACCTCAGCCGGAGGCGCCGCCGGGGATTGCGAGGTCGGCGTCGGTCTCCCACGAGGAGCACCGCCCGATCCAACGGTCCGCGTCCGCCCAATCGCCTTCCGGCGTCGACGTGGCCTCCCTCGGCCGCTTCCTCCGCGACCGCGGCTCCTCCTTCTCCGCCGCGATCGCCCGCCGCATCTCCTCCCTCTCCGGAGACGACGACGACCGCCGCCTCTCCCCGTCGCCGGTGACCGAGTTCGACATCTCCGGCGTCAAGGTCATCGTCCGCCTCAAGGACGACGACGACGACGACGAATCGGGCGACGGAGATCGCCCCGCGGAGGCGGAGGAGGCGGCGGCGCCGTTCCCGATCAAGGGACGGATCAGCTTCTTCTCGCGATCGGGGTGCCGCGACTGCGGCGCGGTGCGATCGTTCCTGCGCGGGAGGGGGCTCCCCTACGTGGAGATCAACGTGGACGTGTTCCCGGAGCGGGAGGGGGAGCTGATGGAGCGGACGGGGGGCCACCACGTGCCGCAGATATTCCTGAACGAGAAGCTTCTGGGAGGTTTGGTGGCGCTCAACTCGCTACGCAACAGCGGGCAGTTCGAGCGGAGGGTGAGGGAAGCGGTGGCCACGAGGCGGTGCCCCGACAACGCGCCGAGTGTTCCCGCGTACGGATTCGACGGCCAGGACGACGCCGCTGCTTCTGCTGCTGATGATGATGAGGAACGGACGGACGGGATGGTGCGGGTGGTGCGGGTGTTGCGGCAGCGGCTGCCGATACAGGACCGCTTCGCCCGGATGAAGCTCGTCAGGAACTGCTTCGCTGGCGCCGACTTGGTCGAGGCCATCATCCAACACCTCGATTGCGGCCGGAAAAAGGTCATTTTAACATTTCTATATTATTATTATTATTATTATTATTATTATTATTATTTAATTTAGAAATTACCAGTTTTGACTTTAATTTTTGGACGGTTGATTGATCGTTAGTTAATTGGTTAGTGAACACCCCCCCCTCTTTTTTTTTTTTTTGGCCCTTATTAGGATTCTAACTTTTATTGAGAATTTGTAAGTCAATGTTAAAAAATAGAGGGAAAAAAAAAAAAAAAAAACTTTTACCGTTGGGGTATTTCAAAATGAAACGCTATTTTTAGAATATTAAAAATAACACGCGGAATAATTAAAAGTATATATATATATATTAGATCCTCATCTAATCTAAGGTTTAGCTGAATCATAGAAAATTATCCAAAATTTTAATTAATAATTTTTATACTAATCTTTATTAATTTTTTATATATATATTAAAAATTTAAAAGAAAAATTTTCAATTCTCGGAGGAGCTGGCTCATAAAAGGTCACGTGTGTTGAGTGGTCGGCTGGTGGGTGGGTCCCACCTAAGTCATAGCCTATTGGATGATTGGTCCAATAGAGAGGTTGATTCTCTGGTGGGTCCCGCTCAGTTTGGTTATGATGCATTTGCTGCAGTTTTGTAATACGAGGAAAATTTTGTGTAGTGGACGCGTCTCCGCTCCGCAATTGGTGGTGCCCGTGAAAACATAGCGTGCAATTTGTCCACCATGTCATTTATGGACCGCACAATTATTTGAACCCATTCTTTCAACCAAAATGATACGATCAGATCATATACAATTTTTTACAACAAATTTAGATGCATGAATGTTTTAGTTAGAATTGTAATAACATTTGGCGGACAAAATTGTGATTAACTTTTTGTATATAGGGTTAATTTCATTCCGCTCTATATAAAATATATCGAATAGTAGATATATTTTTACAAAGTTTAACTTTTTTATATTTATTTTTTAAAAAATTTAGTGTTTTAAGTATAATGTCTTAAAGGGTAAAAAGATAAATTTATCTCACTCACTAACGGATATTGACCGTAGGAATATATATAAATAATATATGAATTTTGAAGGCATAAATATAAAAAGTTAAACTTTATAGAAATATAACTGCTATTCGATATGTTTATATAAAGTTGTATGAAATTAACCTAAATTATAAATATTAAAATCTTTTAAGGAGTAAAAATTAAACTTTTTTACTATCAATTTTACAATAAAATTCTTTTGTCTTTAAACATAATTTTAATCTTACGGTGTTACTAAAATAATGCTTAGAAACTGTAAGTTGCAAAGCAATTTCTAGTTTAGAGGAATGAGATGATGGACAAAAGTCCAAGCAATTTTTTTTTCTTTCTATTTCTCTAGAGAGGCTTAGACGTGCAAAATTGGAATATTGGATATGTAGATAGATCCCACACAATTAGTGTTCGTCTCCCTCGAACCTCTAAACTATTGAAACTGTACTAAACTCGTTGATCATTATTCATCTGAATTTTTTAAACTGTTGCAATCAAATTTACATTTCAATTTGGTTGACTAAATACTACGGTATGATTGTCGACTCTACAATAATTAAAATGCCACGTTATTTTTATATTAGCGATGTGTCAATAATTAGTTTACTAGATTGGATTGAAATTTTATTGCAATAGTTTAGAATGTTCAAGCTAGACATTGTCATAGATAAAAGTTTTGCACTTTTTTTCTTATTTTGCTGTGAATGGAGAAGGCATTTGGGTATATGCAGCAACACTTCTGTAATCGTTTACCAGATGATTCAAATAATGAAATGGAGGGCCCAGATTTTGAACGCCAAGTATAGTACACGATTGATCAGTTCTTGGGTCGACTTGTTTTGATTTGAATTTTGTGGAATTTGAACGTTCCCAACCTTTTCGGCAATTTTTGACCGTTAGAAATATTGTACTCTCTTGTACATACAAAGCACATCACGCGCAAAACCAACGAGCTGGATTTAGAGAATTATCAAAATGACGTGCTCACATGGCCCTGTGAATTGTTCTAGTTATCCCCTAGAAATGTTACGCTGAGTCAATTCGATGAATAGCTACATTTAACATATTATGCCGAAAATATGTCACTTAACTGTAATGCCAATTCGACCTGTTCTGGACTAGGATTACTTCTTTTCTTTTTTACATTTTTCATTCAAATTGATAAAAATTTATGGCTTGAATTGTCGTAGGCAGTGGAAATTGGGAAGGAGCTTTCGAGGAAGCACTTCATTCACCATGTCTTCAGGTCGGTTTCAGATTAGACTCAATTCTCCGTTGAATAATCAGAGAGTAATGACTTACACACAATTTCTTGTTCAATCAGAGAAAATGATTTTGAAGACGGAAACAACCATTTCTACCGGTTCCTCGAGCACGACCCGGCCGTTCCAAAGTGCTTCAATTTCAGAGGTTCAATCAATGACGGCGAGCCCAAGTCGGGGGCCGAGGTCGGCCAGAGGCTTACCAAGCTAATGATAGCCATACTTGAGGCCTATGCTTCTGATGATA
Organism: Tillandsia leiboldiana; assembly: GCA_029204045.2. NCBI lineage: Eukaryota > Viridiplantae > Streptophyta > Magnoliopsida > Poales > Bromeliaceae > Tillandsia > Tillandsia leiboldiana. The sequence continues at coordinate 46,578,332 of CM055069.1, read as the reverse complement.
GGCTACATTTAGACTATGCTCGTATTGGCGCCAGCGAGGAGTTCCGGAGGTATGATTCTCCTGTCACAGCATTTCAAGCAGAATTTAAGAATTTCGGAATGAGGAGTCACCTAACACCACCCAGAATTATTCACTGCTATCTGACAATTGGTTCTTTAAAATCCTTTACAAACATTTCTGCAAGATAAATATAGAAGACCATCCAATTTTAGCATGTATAAGCATTGTTCTGCTTTCTGGTTGTTCTTTGATCCGAAATGTAACATCATAGCTTGGTTATAACTGTTATCTTCCTCCACTGCACTGTCTCAGATATGCAAATCTGGTCCAAGATCTGCAGAGGATAGACCTCTTCACCCTTTCGCCAGAAGCGAGGATGGCCTTCTTCCTGAATCTTTACAATGCCATGGTCATCCATGCCGTAGTAAGGGTCGGCCGTCCCGGAGTCATCGATAGGAGAGCCTTCTTCGCCGACTTCCAATACATAGTCGGCGGCTATCCTTACTCCCTTTCCACTATCAAGAACGGCATCCTACGATCAAACCGAAGACAACCTTACTCTCTGATCAAGCCATTTAGTTCAGTTGATAGGAGATTAGAGGTGACATTTTTTTTCTTCCAAAATTGTGTTGCTTTGCTAGCATATATATTCACTAATGCTTGGTTTTGTAAAATAAATGTAGTTGGCTCTCGAAAAGGTGAACCCATTGATCCATTTCGGACTGTGCAACGGGACCCGGTCGAGCCCCGCCGTCCGTTTCTTCTCGCCCCAAGGGGTTGAGGCCGAGCTGCGACATGCCGCGAGGGAGTTCTTCCTCAATGGCGGTATCAAGGTCGATCTCGAGAAGAGAACAGTGTGTCTCACCAGAATCATCAAATGGTAAATTACATAGTTTATTGTTTAAGTGGATTTGATTTTCCAATTGCTACAAAGTACTCAACCAGTACTTTATTTTTGCAGGTACAGCACTGATTTTGGTCAAGATAGAGATCTTCTCAAGTGGATTCTGGACTACTTGGATGCAACAAAAGCTGGGCTCTTGACTCATCTAATGAACGACGGCAGTCCGATAACCATAGCCTATCAAAACTTCGATTGGTCCCTGAACTCCTAAAATGAGAATTTTTCTACTTCACGATCCCCTCGCGCGCATATCGCGTAAGTTACAAAGTATTTTTTTGATGAAGTTTCTATATACTATATACATGGAATGGCAAAGCGTGTGTCGAAGATTAGCTGCAGAATCAGAAAGAATCAAATAGCATACAGAGAAAATTAGCTCGAGAAATATGTTGTATATATAATACCATGAACTTGTTGAGTGATTACTTCTAGAAGCATAAAGGCGAAGAAAAAATCAAAAATAGGAGTGTATGGGTGATGTTTGTTGATGCCATTAGCTGCAAGGTGCCTTTCGGCAAAAGCCTAGTAGAGCTCATAACAATTTGCGGTATGGTTTGTCACAAATAATATCTGTTCCTTTCTTCTTCTTTTTTGAATTTGCTTTGTTTGCTACAAGGTTTTTTTTTGATATCTATATATGGTGCTACAGATCTGTCTCTCTTTGATTGAAATGATTATGTTGTTCATCTCTACATCAACAATTCTTGTAGATTCATATTTTGTGTTGTTTAAAAGCAATTGCAAGGTTATTGGCAAGATTCTTAGGTTATTTGATTCGGTTCAACCGGCTCGGTCATATCGACCATACCACTTGGCACGTGGTGATTTATTTTATTTCAATATATATATAATTAGGCTACTATTACCAAGCATTTGTACTATTATTTTTTTGACTCTTGGATAAAAGAATGTGCGGTTAGGATTATGTTGTACGTTTGTAAGTTTAACGGCATAAAATAATTCAAACTAGGTGAAATTTTAATAAAAAATTTTACTTAACATCAAGAGTGAGACCAAAACTTTCGATTTAAAATTTGAATCTTTTATCACTATTTTTTATGAGATTTATAGCCGTTCCTTTTGGAGCTATTTATTCACTAAGCAAACGAAGTCAAAAAATTATGAAATTTTGTTTTAGATAGTTCTAACATTATAGATCAAGTCTAACAAAACCGATCGCCGAATCGGATGTCCTATTATTGAAAACAACTTAAAAGCATGGAGGCCTCGGGTGTGACGCCCCAATAGTCCCACATCGAATGTGAATAGGATTGTGATTGGATATATAAGAGACATTTGGACGCTAGTGATAATAACTAGGCTTAAGCATTTTAGGCTGTGATTTGATCCAACGATTTATTATTGCTAGTGGGCCGGGTCGTTATATTTGGTATCAGAGCCAGTCACCAGCCGGAAGTGTGTGACGAATCTTTGCTGAGCTTTGGTCTAAATGACAAGGCTAGCGAGACAAGTCTTACATCGCTTGGTGATCTTGGGTTGTGTGTGTGTTTAGGCTGACAATGACGTCAGATCTAAACCGGGGGAGTCTGTGACACCCTAATAGTCCCACATCGGATGGGAATAGGTTGTGATTGGGTATATAAGCATCTCCACGCCAGTGATAATAATTGGGCTTAAGCATTTTGGGATGTGGTGTGGGCCCAACGAGTTATTATTGCTAGTGGGCAGGTCGTTACATTTGGTATCAGAGCCAGTCACCAGCCGGAAGTGTGAGGGAGTCTCAGTTGAGCCAGGGTCTGAAAGACAAGATGACGGGCTATGTCAGGGGTCTGAATGACGAGGCTAGAGAGATAAGTCTCATATCGCCTGGTGATCTTGGGTTGTGTGTGTGTTTGGGCTGACGAGGTCGTTAGACCTAAACGGGGGGAGTCTGTGTCGCCCCCAATAGTCCCACATCGGATGTGAATGGGATTGTGATTGAGTATATAAGAGACATATACAGTAGTAATAATAATTGTGTTTAAGCATTTTGGGTTATGGTTTGAAGCATTTTTGGGTTATGGTTTGGGCCCAACGAGTTATTATTGCTAGTGGGTCGGGTCGTTACATTTCGTATCAGAGCCAATAACTAGCCGGAAGTGTGTGATGAGTCTCGGCTGAGCCTGGGTCAAGATGACAGAGCTAGCGAGACAAGTCTCACATCGCTTGGTGATCTTGGGTTGTGTGTGTGTTTGGGCTTAAACATTTTGGGCTGTGGTTTGAACCTAACGAGTTATTATTGCTGGTGGGTTACATCCGTACTTTCAAAAACATAGGAGCCTAGCTCTCTTTCTCTCTCTCTTTCTTTTTCTATTCCTTTGATTAATTTCATCCCTTAAATTATATTATTCTACCAACCACCCACTAAACGCAATGGGTTCACTATTATCCTAACCACACATCCTTTCATCCAAGAGTTAAAAACCTATAAGCATCAATGACTTGGTATTTTAAAAAATATAGATGTTCAATTTTATATATATATATATATATATATATATATAGAATTAGGCTAGAATACTATCGATAGCACCAAGCCATTGGTGCTATCAAGTTTTTAGTCGTTGGATGAAAAAATATACGGTTTGGATTATAGTGGTCCCCTAGGGTTTACTAAGTGGTTGGTTGAATAGTAAAAATCTTAGGGGACCACTATAATCCCAATCGCATATTTTTTCATCCAACGGCTAAACACTTGATAGCACCAATTGTTTGGTGCTATCGATAGTATTCTAGCCAGACTATATATATATATATATATATATATATATATATATATATATATATATATATATACATATATAAGTAGAGTTTATATATTTTTAAAAGCACAAGTCCAACCATGTTTGTGAATTTTTTACAATTGGATTTGTATTGAGATTTGTGCAATTGTAAAGTAGTTCGAGAAAGAGAAAGTACAATTACACAAATCTCAATGCAAATCTAATGGTAAAAAATTCACAAGCATGAATGGACTTGTGTTTTTAAAAGTGTATAAGCTCTGGTATATATATATATATCTTGGCTACTATGTTATAGATAGTACAAAATCATTGGTTATATTAAGTTTTTAACCTTTCGATTAAGAGATGTGCGGTTAGGATGATAGTAGTTCCCTTGGATTTAGATGGTGATTGATGAAATAGTATGATCTAAAAGGTACAAATAGTTAAAGGAATTGATTTAGTGACAGAAAACTTAATAGCACCAAGTGTTGATGTTATTGATAGCATAGTAGCAGAACTTTATATATCTTACTATATGTAGATATAGTCTAGCTATTATATAATTATAAATACGATCACCTTCGTACTCATAAGTTATTTTTGATGATATAACTTTCGAATCGTTGATTCGTACCGTTAAAAAAAATTAGAATATTTAAGCATTCTAAAAATAAAATTGTATAATTTTTTCATATCATATACCTTACGATCAAAATGTCTCAAAATTGACATTTTCAACTTGCTAGTATGGATCGTTTTAGAGTCAGCGGTGTAGAAGAATTGAATTTTGTTGAATTTTTAATAAAAAATTATATTCATTGTATAGATCAAGATTAATAACTTCGATCTTGAATTTAAAATTTATTAAATTTTTAATAGAAAATTATATTCACTGTATAGATTAAGATTAATAACTCTGATCTTGAATTTAAAAATCGTATTTTCTATTTATAGGCGATCGTTTGATTTTAGCGGTTCATTTTATACTAATCGACTTTATATAAATTCAAGAGATTATTAAATTTAATTTCTAAATATTTCAAATGCTATAGATCATGCTTAATAGTAGGGATCATCAATTTGGAACTCCATTATCGGAAATAACTTATAATTATGAAGGGTTTTTTATACTCATTAGTATAGCCGCTCTACAATCTTTATAGTAGGGCTAATACGGAGGTCTTCGAATTATAATTTTTAAAATTTATAATAGAGTCCATGAAGCGATCATAAAAAGAATGAATAAAATCAAATAATCTTCTAAAAATAAAAAATCGAAATTTTCAATTTAACATTGAAATAGATAGCGAATAGAATTTTCTATCAAAAATTTAACTGATTTCGATTCTTTTACATCATTAAACTGATACTCACCGTTAAAAATTATCAATTTTAATATCTTATGATTTTAAGGTAAATGATATAGAAAGATTATGAAATTTGATTTTTAAAAATTTCAACTACTCTAAATCATATTTAACAGTATGAATCGTAGATTCGAAAATTTTATTATCGAAAATAATTTATAAGCACGAAAAATATCATAATATAAATATATATTACTTTAAAAATATCAGATAATGAATTAGTTTTTTTTTTTTTTTTTTTAAAAAAAAAAAAAAAAGCCTAGTGGATATGGATTAGGATGGAAATCCATAAGCTACGCATGCGGGCTTGACTTGGAAAATAAAATGTTGACTCTACAAATTTTGACTCTGACTTTTCTATCTGGTAAAGCTTCAGGAAATGTTTTAGAACACTACAAACAATTAAAACTGCCATCATTTTCGAAAGGTTTACATATTTATTGAAGGGCATTTAACTTTTAAACAATTTTATTTATTTACTGAAATTAATCTTAATATCAGTTCAACTAAATTAATCTTCTAGGAAATGATGTAATTAAGTCATTGTGGAAAAAGTTGTACCAGAGCATGACTAATAGTCTCCAGTTGGAATTACGTGAAAGTTGCATTACGTGATTTGTTTCTGTATGTAATATCTCATTCTGCATATTATAATAAGTTAATTATAATATATTTTTTACAGTTTTATCAACAAATATATTTATCTATTAATATTAAAAGTGCTTCAATAATGTAAAGGTCGGTGAAATTGCTATACTAACGAAACATAAAGTTTTTAAAAGACTAATTTAGTACTCAGAATTGAACTGAATATAATAAAATTTAATAAAAATATTGAGATACTATTTGGATGCACGAATATTTTATTCAATACATAAATTGAATTGGATGAGGTGAGTAGTTATTTTATTTAATTCGAAATAGCAAATAGTTTTTTTTCACATCGAAACAAATTATGCAGAAGAGAAAATACTGGAACTCCGTGGTGATTCTGAAGGCTACTACTAATTAAACCCCTGCTATTCTCCGATATTTCTCCCTCATAAATTTGGTCAAAGTCCAATCCTACGCGCCAATCTTGCTCCAAGCACATTGAGTCAAACAGTTGACCAGCCACAATTCTTGAAGATTAATTAATTCATAGAACCATTTATTAATCTATTTATCTAACCCAATATGAGGGTTGGGGAACCTCACATTGACACGTGTTCTCCAACCCTCTACATTTGCACTTCACGCTGCGGATATAAATTATATAAATAATTAATAATAATAAAATATTAAATATTTTTTGTGTATCTTATTTGTCATATTTATCAAAAAAAAATTATTATTGGTCGCGGGAATGAACGCGACGACATCTTTTCTGACGACGGCGATAGTGATGGTGACGACAATTCTTCAATGGCGGCAGCGAGATGGGCGCACATTAGTGAGAGAAAAGAAAGGAAAATAATAATGATGAATTAATTTGATATATATATATATATATATATATATATATATATATATATATATATATGAGAATTATAAATGATCGTAAATTTATTTCTATACATTAATTAAAAATATAGTAGAAAAAAGAAAAATGGTCATATGCTAGTGAGAATGAAGAGGAATGTGAAAAAAAAGAATCACCATGAATTATTTGGAATTAAAAATTTGGTGAAGGAAAAATTATAAAAAGTCATATTAGTAATTTGGTAGAGAAAAAATAAAAAAATCATCATATAGAAATTTTTTTTTTAAACTTCATATAGGTTAATATATAGCAAAATGCTATATATATATATATATATATATATATATATATATATATATATATATATATATATATATATACTATTAATAGTAACTAGCATTTTGTACTATTGAGTTTTTTATTTTTGAATAAAAAAATGTACAGCTAAAATAATAGTGATCCCCTATGATTTAGTGGAGGCTGATTAAATAATATAAATCTTAAGAAACCATTATAATCCTAGCCTCACATTACTTTATCGAATGACTGAAAAGTCAATAATACTAAGTACATTGTACTATTGATAGCATAGTAGTCGAACTCATATATAATTAGATCACTATACTACTAATAGTACCAAATTATTAAGTTATCGGCGTTTGGATAGAATAATAATAATTTTATAGAGTTTTGTCAATGGTTAATAGAATTATATATATAATTATTTAATATAAATTATAAATATATATAATTATTTAATTTTATTAAATAATTTCTTCTTGCTAGTTTATTTTTTATTGATTGATTTCTTTAAATTATTTTAAAAGATTTCTCTCAAATTTATTTCAATAAGTCTTTATAATAAAATAATTTAATTTCTAATAAGCAATTATATAAATTTATGTTCTGCATATACCAATTTTAAATATTTTTATTTAAATATATTTAATTATAAATTTATTTTTGTATAATTTTATTTAATTAATAATTAGACTAATAAAATTATATAAAAAATATAAAAATATAAACTTAATTTTATTTTTAAAATATTTTTATTTTCCTAAACTGCAGAATAATTTGCATGGAAGTTTATATTCTCCAGGTCAACCAAGTTGTTTTAAATAATCTAACATTATTAAACTCAGAAAAAACGATGTACTCCGCAAACAATTTTTGAACCCACTGAATTTTAATTATAATTTGATACATTTTTAAAATTCATTCAATTTTTTAATTTACAATAATATGATATATAGTTGATTCACTTGCTCCTTAAAATTTAAAGTATTGGTTGAATTTTTTTTTGAATCATGCATAGAATAATATATTATATTTTTGTTAGTAAAATTGAGTGGATAAAATGAGTTTGATAAAATAACTTGATTAAAATTTTTTAAAAAATAAAATTAAGTAACTTTACAAAATAAAACTTTGTGATAAATTTTGTGACCAATTAATCATATATATAATAAAAAAATTATCCTTTCAAAAAGATAATTATAGGGTTCATCCTGTTTTTTGGGCCTCCCTCCAGAACTTTCATCCTGTACTTCGCTCAAATAGGGTTCATCCCTGTTTAATCAAAAAAAAAAAAAAAAAAAAAATATATATATATATATATATATATAATTTATTTTTCTTTTGTAAACCGGTTGTTGGATCAGATAAGAATTAATCTCCTATTGTGCGTGGTGATGAGTCATTGTTCTTTCTTTTTTAATCAAGTGAATTATTAGTCCCCTTCCATATTAATTAAGTAGTGTACGTTACCAACACTTGCACACAAATAATAAATGTATTTTTTTTAGTATATTTACGTTTCAAATATAGAAAGAAATTAATTCAAAATTATAAGCTAGAACAAATCCCACATGGTTTGTTACACCAAATTTTTATTTTATATATATATAGAGAGATGAACTGAGATACTATTTGTAGTAAACTCTGTTGCCACTGATTTATTTTCGATGATGAAATTTTTAAATTGACGATTGGCACCGTTAAACATGATCTAAATTATTTAAATTATCTAAAAATTAAATTTCATACCTTTTCGATATTTTTTTCTTGCCCATCAAGCAGACACAAAAATGAACGGTTGAAAATGAATATTCTTCAAAAATTGATGATAAAAATTTTGTAATCAATATCAAGGATATAGATCTTATTTTAAATAGTGTAAAAATTTTTCTGATCAAAATTTAATTGATTTAGATTTTTTTTACACTGTTAAACGAAAAAATACCTCATATCGATCATTAAAATTACAAATTTTGTAATACTTTGATGATTAGGTTAATTATATCGAAAAAATTTAAAATTTAATTTTTAAATATTTTAAATTATATAGATTATATTTAACGATACCGATCGTTGATTTGAAAGTTCTATCATCAAAAATATCGTTGTAACAACGAAACTCGTTTGCTATTCCAACACTATATATTATATATGGAGATAATTATATTGTTGAAAATTTCTTTGTATAATTCAAACGAAACTTCTCAGATGATGTTTAGCTCTTCAGAAAAATATGAAAAATTATTTTTTTCTTTAAAAAAATTCTTCTTTTTAATCTTCTGACCATTTGATTTTGATATAATATTTTCATAAAAATATATATTTTAAAATATTTTTTACGCTTTTTTGAAGAACCAAATACAGCTTTATCTGCTAGAGAACTCGAATCAATTAAAAAAATTTTAAATATTTTTTTTTAGAGGACTTGGACCATTAATTAAAACACCCTTATCGAGAGGGCATGGACCAATTAAAAGTACGCGGCAAATATAAATGGTAATTAACCACTTAAAATTAAATTAAATTAAGTTCTTTAATAATCGAATCAATTCTCAGAATACTAATTATATATATATATATATATATATATATATATATATATATATATATATAGATATAGATCACGAATATGATAACTATTATTTATAAACTTGATAACCAAGCTAATGCAAAAAAGGATTAAGTTTGATTTAATCCCTTCTAACAAAATAATAATAACAATAATAACATCTAATTTATCGTGTTAATTTTTTTATTCCTTGATGAGCAAACCCTAGATAAACCCTAGGCCTCCCATTAATTACCTAATATTCTTTCTTTTAGATATATATATATATATATATATATATATATATATATATATATATATATATATATATATATATATATATATATATATATATATATATAGATGTTAAATTTTTATAAAAAGGATTTTCTCCTATTCATTCATAGTATTTAGGCTTCAAATTTAGAAAAGTTAATTTAAAATAATATATCAAAGATTAGACATATATATATAGTTAAATCAAAATGAGATAAGTGTTTTATTTATTTTCATCAATTTTAAGTAAAATATTAACAATAACATAACAATAATAATTAAAACTACTCAAATTGTGATTCAAAAAAGGCGTACTATTTATTATTGTAACTCGTGCATTGACTCTCATAATTCCATCGCAATTCTCTCCAATATATTCCTATTTTACTTCTACTACTATTATTATTATTATTATTATTATATATCATTATCATTATTCATTCAAATTTAAACTCTCCCCCCCCCCCCCCCCCCCCCAATACATATATATATATATATATACCTTTGTAGCTTTTTTTGTTCATGAATTAATGTATTGTTGTTGTTGATCAAAACATTAATAAATACATTTACAACATATTACGATCGATCGAGATCAGTAAAAAAAAAAAAAAAGAGATCATGGGGATGTGGTTCAAGGTGGCGGGGGCGTCGGAGTACCTGGCGATCACCGGAGTCTGCATCGAAGACATCAAGCTGGCGAAGAAGGCGTGGATCCTCCCGGGGCAGTCGTGCACGCGGTTCGACATCTCGCCGGTGAATTACACGTTCGAGGTTCAGGCGATGAGCGCCGAGAAGCTCCCCTTCATCCTCCCTGCTGTGTTCACCATCGGCCCCCGCGCCGACGACGAGGAGAGCCTGCTCAGGTACGCCAAGCTGATCTCGCCGCACGACAAGTTGTCGAACCACGTAAATGAGCTCGTGCAGGGCGTCATCGAGGGCGAGACGCGGGTGCTCGCCGCGTCGATGACGATGGAGGAGATCTTCAAGGGGACCAAGTCGTTCAAGGAGCAGGTGTTCGAGAAGGTGCAACTTGAGCTCAACCAATTTGGGCTGATCATATACAACGCCAACGTGAAGCAGCTCGTCGACGTGAGGGGTCATGAGTATTTTTCCTACCTGGGGCAGAAGACGCAGCAGGAGGCGGCGAACCAGGCGAAGGTGGACGTCGCGGAGGCCAGGATGAAGGGGGAGATGGGGGCCAAGGAGAGGGAGGGGCGGACGAGGCAGAATGCGTCCAAGGTCGACGCCGAGACGAAGATCTACTCGACGCAGAGGGAGGGGGAGGGGAAGAAGGAGGCGGTGCGGGTCGCGACCGAGGTGAAGATATTCGAGAACAAGCGGGAGGCGGAGGTGGCGGAGGCGAACGCGGAGCTGGCCATGATGAAGGCCGGGTGGGAGAAGCAGGCGAAGGTGGCGGAGGTGGAGACCGCCAAGGCGGTGGCCATCCGCGAGGCCGAGCTGCAGATGGAGGTCGAGCAGAAGAAGGCGGCGCAGCAGACTGAGAAGCTCAAAGCCGAGAACCTCAGCAAGGCCATCGTCGACTACGAGATGAAGGTGCAAGAAGCAAACTGGGAGCTGTACAAGAAGCAGAAGGCGGCGGAGGCGATGCTCTACGAGCAAGAGAAGGCGGCGGAGGCCCGCAGAGCTTCGGCGGAGGCCGCATTCTACGCCCGCCAGAAGGAAGCGGAGGCGGAGCTCTACGCCAAGACCAGAGAAGCCGAGGGGCTCCTAGCCTTGGCGAAGGCACAGAGCACATACGTGTCTTCGCTGCTCGGCGCGCTCGACGGAAACTACACCGCCCTGAGAGACTACCTGATGATCACAAACGGAACGTACAAGGATATCGCGAAGATCAACGCCGACGGGATCCAAGGGCTGCAGCCGAAGCTGAGCATTTGGACTAACGGTAGCGGCGGCGAGGGCGGTCTCGACGGAGGGGCGATGAAGGAAGTGGCGGGGGTTTACCGGATGCTGCCGCCGCTGCTGAAGACGGTGAACGAGCAGACCGGGATGCGGCCCCCGGCATGGATGGGATCCCTCGGAAACGACTCAAATTAAGTGATGAATATATTAGGGTAAGGTTAGGTTTATGAAGATGAAGAAACTGGTGATATAATTTTATCCTCGTTTTCCTATCAAGGTATAACATAATATATTCTGAATAAAACAGCATGTCCACACTATCATTATAGATATGTATCTTAAGACTGATTCACAAAAGGACCAATATAAACTCGAATCAACTTAAAATCAGATAACAAATTAAGTCACTCTCCAAAGTGCATTCATTATATAGATCACCCAACTAAGAGAGAAAGCATAGGAAAATTGAACAAGAAATTCCCAATTGGCCATTGGCATTGCACATTGTTCCGCAAACTCAACAGATTTAATCAAAGGGTACCCGAGAAACAGAGCTTGTTCAAACTACTACTATAGCAGTTGAATTTGAAAACAAATGCTAGTCCATGCAGAACGAATAAAATGAAAAAACAAATTGAGATATGCTCAGAATCGGAAAAAAAAAAAAAAACTTGCAATGCAGACTACGAGAAACTAGAGGTCTGAAGAAACACTAATGTATGAACAATCAAAGGTAAACATTCCAAGGACAGATCACGAAAAAGGAAAAAGAATTAACTAAAATTAGTGGTCATGACTAACTAGTGTAATCACAATTAATGTGATCATGCCTAAATTACAAACAGGAAAAAACAGGAAAAAGAAAAAAAGTGCTTAAAATACTTGTTTGTCACAAAGATTTGCACCAAGTTTACTGGGGAAAACAAAACCTAATGCTTCTAAATATTGGTAACCGATTTACTCGCAGCAGACTTTTGGAACTAAAACGAAATCTTATCACAAGTTGTGAAATTCTCTTATAGGGTTTTCGCAATCTATAGTTAATACTTGCTTAAGCAAGTTCGTATACTTTGCATGAAAATCCAATGGCAACATACTGCAAGCGATAAGCCACGTCACCCGCACAAAGATGATATGTTCTACTGAAGTTGCTATGTGAATACGTGAAAGTGAGCCATCTTTGCACAAAATACTTACAATGCAAAAAAAAAAAAAAAAAAATGGCATAAGATATCAAATACAAAAGCAAGGAAAATCTATGCTATACGCAAGAACAGTTATTCAATGGAATATTCGCCATCCTCAACATGAAACGAATTTTAGATCCACAGCAACATCTGTTTAGTGCTATCAACGAAAGAACACAAAATAAAAAAGAGAGGACAAGGATGATTGGAAGATCTATAATTAAGGACATAAACCGAAGCTACAAAACTACATATATTCAGTATCATGGCATCATTTAGATGATTAGGCATAACTTAGAAGACAAAGTTTGCTTCAACATCATGGGTCTACAAAGAAACCCAATGCAAAGGTTCCACAGGTGCTCTTTACCACAAAACATAATCTATTACTCAATTATATGGCCGGATTATAAACGAATTGACATGTATATATATGAGCACGGCATGTTCTACTGCAGAATGCAGATTTATCCCAAAAACTAATGCACATAACTTATAAGGGCAAATCAATCTGTAAAAACACAACAAGCTACATCCATCGATCTAAGTACCTATCGACACAAACTGTGACGAACAAGCCGCCCCGAAACTGACAAAATATCAGCACAATATGACCCTATGCCGATGGCACGGTTCTTTGACTGAGCAAGTAATTACATCAATAAATTACAAAAGATACACACTTAAGATATATAATAAGTAATTAGAAAATATTAATGCAAATCAAAATAAATATTTTATGCCATCGTGTATCGGAACACAGATACTTTTTGCACAACACATCTACAAGGGGCAGCACACACCAATGCCGTACCGCACCGGCAAGTGCTCGGCATGATCACGGGCCATGGCACTTAAAATCCTTGCTATCATCCATACTATCAAAAGTGAAACATTTAACCAACATTCAAATCAAAAATTAACTAAGCAGCAGGCATGAAAATATTATGATATAATCCAAAATCCAAAGCTACAATGCAGAACAAGTTGGAGCAATCTATCAGAAAATGGAGATTTGGCGCAATCTATCGACGCTGCATGCAATACAATCATCCATCCAAAGCCCCTTATTATTTCTTATGTAGTAATTTCTCTTCTTTAGCTAGGATAGCAAAATTAGATCATCAAAAGCACAATATGTGACCAAGATTCAAATCCAAAAATTAATAAGCAACAATTCTCAGCAGATTATAATAAAAATCCAAGATCCAAAACTACTACAACGCAAAGCACGTTATAACCAACTATCACCAGCGACATGAAATCGAAACACTACGACAACCGAGTCCAATGAAACTAAAACCGAAACCACTGGAAAAGAGAGAGAGATTGTAAGGGATCTAAAAGAGAACGGAGATATCACCACCGCCGCCGCCACCGGGGGCTGGGCTTAGAGCGCGCCCCTGCGTCCGCCGCCGTAGGGCGCGCGGCCGGCGTAGGCGGGGATGGCGGGGGTCTCGGCCTGCTTCTCGACGCCGGGGAGATCGGCCATGCCGAGCGCGGCGAGCATGTCTATGGTCTCCTTGTCGACGAGGATGGAGTCGACCTTGAGCGCGGACTCGTCGGGGACGAAGTCCATGCGTCGCTCGCGCTCCTCCTCCTGGAGCTTGAGGGAGATGCCGCGCACGGGGCCGCGCTGGATCCGCCGCATGAGGTGGGTTGAGAACCCAGCGATCTTATTACGAAGGCGCTTGGAGGGGATGATCGCCACCTCCTGGATCACCTTCTTGTTGGTATGAAAATCGAGGGTCATGCGGGAATAATACCGCTCGATCACCTGGCGGGAGGATTTTTTCACCGTCTTGGTGCGCACACGACCCATCTTCTGCGGCGGAGGTGGTGGCGCCGAAGATCTCTACGGCGGCGACGGCGATGGTGACGGCGGCGTTGGATGAGGAGCTACCGCGGCGGCGACGATGGAGGAGGAGCTAGGGTTAGGGTTTGCTATTGGGAGGAAGAGGGAGATGAGAGCGGGTTTATAAAGGAGACGCTCTAGCTAGGGTTTCTCAACGATCGCTCCCTGATTCGTTCGTATAAATCTCAGCCGTTGATAATTTCTAACGGGTCGGGTCAGAATCTCTATCATATCGGGCCAGGTTTGGATCAACACCCATTAGCCCTTTGTGGGCCTCGACTCTGGCCCACATAGAGCAGGGCCGAGCTTCTAGATTCTGGGCCTATTTGGGCCCATTACCATTCCTAAAATTGTACAACATAGAAGAACACACAAATACAAAACAATGAGGGGTTTGATTTAGAGCATGTTTCGCTTGGCTTGGCGGTTCTGCACGACGTGTTACTGCAAAACCAACTTATTTCGCAATTCAGTACACGACTCTGCCTCTGCCACTGCGTTTTACTATTTCTGCGCACTAAGAGGCTAAAACAAGTCCTTTTAAGGCGAGGTAGAGATAATAACATATTAAGAGTATGATGTTTATATCTTTTTTTTCTATAAATTTTTTTTTATCTTTCTTTAGAGCATGGTTATAGGACGTCTTATTCATGCTGTACCTGTTATATAAATTGTAATTTTTGCAAAGATGCGAAACATGCTTAATATTATCTGATTGAATAATTTTTAAATTTTTGCTAAACTTTTTGCTTTAAATGTTGGTTATAGATGTAGGCAATGCGCTCACCACACTAAATAAGCAAGCATTTTGTATGTATGTTCATGTGCATGTACAAGTTTTATTATAGCAATATAAGGTGACTTTCCCTGCTTGTACCATGATATGAAAAACACAAAGATAATATTTAAAAATAGGTACATAATCATTCTTATTTTCTTAATGAAAAAGGAAAAAAATAAAAACTATTTCGTATACTTTCGATCGGGAGAAAATAAGGCAGCACCGAAGATTTTAAAGAATAATTTAAAAATAAAAATAAATATAAGTCATTGTTTGGAATAAATTATACTAGTGGTTTCAAAATTAAGTATATTGTGACGCTCCAACTTTTCAGAAGATCACTTATTTTAGAATTATTCTGGCTCTAACACGCTTAATTCTTTTAACTTTTTGAATCTTATTATCACTCAAAATGCTATAGTCAAACTAAAAAATTTAGTCTTATTATATCATTTATATATATGACTATTTTAAATTTCGGAAATTTCACATTCCTCATCTCTTTAAGTCCTGACATTCTCGTCATGTTCAGGCACATTCACAAACACTAGGCGATGTGAGACTCGTCTCACTAGTCTTAACCGACCTTGTGAGAAGTTTCACTCCACCCACAACGGTTATTAGCTAGAGAACCTCACTCTACCCGCTATATAACTCTGACTCAGTCGAGACTCGTCTCACATTTTCGGCGGGTGAATGGCTCTGATATTAACTGTGACGCCCCAACTTCTCATGGAGTTATCCATCTTATTTAGTCCTATTATATTATTTATATATATAACTATTTTAAATTTTAAAAATGTCACACATACTGTACATCTATCCTTAAATTTTAATTTATTATATTTTAGTTATCAAAATATCGGATGAATCGCAATCAAGTTGTCGAATCAGCTTTCCGTCTTTCGACCTCTTATGCTTGTCTATAAATTTAGGAGAAAAATATTAAAATTTAATTATGATTTATCTAATAAATTGAGGGGTAGAGTGCAATTAACATCTACGCATGTCCAATCCATCTCAGAATTTATTTTTTTGTGGAAAAAGACAATGAAATCACTACCAGAACTGGAAAGTGATGGACCAACCTCCAGAATTATAGTAGTTGGAAATTTTGGGCATTCTAAAGGGAAATAATTTTAACAATTCCATTCTTATTAATTTTGGTCAAATTTATTTAGCTATTAAATAATATTCAGATATAAATTACTAAAATTTTATTTGTTAAAATCGAAATTCAATTTGTTCAGATAAATAGATCAAACAACAAATTTGATAGTTGAGTAAATATATTGCACGCTTTTATAGCGATCGAAAACTGTTTTCATTTGTGATTGAAAATTAAACCAATTTTGAAAAAAAAAATTATATTATTTAAGTAGAAAATTAATTCTGACCATTCCAAGTGGTCCTAGTTTCACTTATTAGTTACATTAATAAGGCATCATGTGGAATTACATGAAAATTATATTATATGCCGTGAAAAATATGACGAAAATAATATCTCATATATTTTTATATAAAATATCGTGCAACGTGCTGGATCTCAATATTAAAGACGCCCTTAATTAAATTCAATTAATAAATGATAGTAATGTGTAATAAATTTTTGTACTAAAAAAGAAATGCTAACTGTACACCTATAAATGGATGTACATCTTACACCCCCATCATTCAAGGGTGGGAGGCTTCTCCATCCATCATTTTAAGTGATGGATAAAATTCACCCCACTCTTGAATGGATAGGATGAATTTTAAAAAAGAGTAAGTTTATAAATATTTATAGATGGCCAAGTAGCTCAACCCTTTTCTCCTACTATTTTCATCCGCCAAGCATATTTGTCTCGAGAAATAAGTTTGAAAATTTTGTTATGATGTTGTTAGAGCTGAAAATAGTGATCTGCGATCGGTCTCTCGGGGTGACCTTCCGAGTATGATGCGCTGCGTGCCAAATGGATTAAGTGATCGGGCAGAGAAGAGATATGCTCGGCCGGATTCTTCTCAATCAACTCTCGCGACCGTTCCGTTTAGATTAGCCGAATTGAAATATGGAGATAGAAAGAGTTCGGCCTAATGTAAATTTTGTATTGGGTGGAAAGGGGTTACAAAAATAACAAGTAATCAATTACAATTAATCTACTCCTAAGAAATGCGATAAATCTATCTAGAAAAGCAGTAAAAGATATGAAAAATAGGGGATGGTCCTGGCTTACGAGGTTGCAGGACCCTTTTTCCTTCGATAGTTCGGATATTTATACACTTTCCGAACCATACTTACAGGCACCGATTTGAATTATCGGCGTGATTTGAGGATAATTATCATGAAATCCTCAACTACTTCATTTTGAGTCGAAATTTTTTCAAATAGGATAATAGTCGTTTTTCCGTCTAGATTCATCCCCTTATTAACGCACTGAAGCGTGATTTTTGACGCTTTCCAACGCTGAGCGTCACTTGCTGTTTCCGAGTTTATTACGGGATTCGCACCCCGAATCTCATACTCTTTCTTTTCAGAATCTTTCCTTCTTCAGTTCGAGTAGGCGAGATTTGATTCTGACTCCACCTTTTTGGCCACTCGACCGGAGCGGATGGTGTTCGTCTTCAGTCGAAGTCGATCTTGGATGAGGCGGGAATCTCCTTCGGTTGCTTCTCCTATCGGCTGCTGTCTTTAGTCGATGGCGTATGTCGCGTGCTGCATTCTCACATGACTGAGATTGGTCTTGATCAAGACGCGGATTCTTCTTCGGTCGACCCATCCCTCCATCGGCTAATGTTTTTAGCCGACGATATACACCACGTGTCATTTTCTTAAGTGACGAAAATTTTAGTCTCAACATACAAAAAATTAAAAGAAGCTTGTAACTCGAAATCAAAAGTCATAAATTAAATATATTGCACGCTTTCATTGAGATAGAAAATTAAAGCAAAATTAAAACTTTCTCTACATTATTTAAGTAGAAAACTTTGATCATTTGAATTGGTTTTAGTTTCAACTTCTTGGTTAAAATATCAAAGTTGTCAAAACCAAATACTACTTAATTTGGCCACCTTTTGTAAAATAATAATTACATAAAAAACAGTGGGATCATCAAATCTCCCTTGTACTCTTGTTCTTATACTCTCTTATTTTTCCTTTTACACTTTGTTTCGATTATGTTCATCAATATAATCTTAACTTGTTTTTCTTGAAAATTCCTTTCTTTCTAATGAAGGTTTAAGCCTTTTGTACTATCCTTGTTTTGTTTGGTTATTGAGATTAGCTATAGAGATAGGGAATCTCACTTTTATTGTATAAAATTAATTAATATTTTTATGGGGCATCTGAATTATTAATCAGCACTATTACACTTACACTTAAATCAAACTATTTGAATTTTTTTAAAAAATATTTCATAAATATATGCCATTATTTACCTAATGTTTAAGTTGTTTTGAAAATAATAAAATTTAGCGGTGAGATAAATACTGAATAAATAATAACGATTCCTAAAAAGTTTCAATACCTTAATATGGAATTGATGATGAATTTAAATGATCAGTTTCCGGATGCAAAAGTATGTTATTAATTACTAAACTAATGCCGAATAAAAAAGTAGTGTATGCAACCATTGTCTTTGAGAAAAATAATTATTTTTACTTTATTTTGGAACCAAACACTCCATTTATATGTTGAATTTATTGGATGGTGTTGGGCCGAAATATATTGATGACCGTTGAACTGATCCGATATGCGATCAGTCTCCGAATTGACCTTCTGATGTGGTTGCGCCGCGTGCCAACGATTAGGCCGAGGAGGGATCCGCTCAGTCAAGTTTTCATTATTCGAACTCTTAATCAAATTCAGCTTGGAAGAGCCAAACTGAGACAAATGGGTATTGATCAACACGGTTGAATCAGTTGGTTCGCTTGTATTGCTCGAAAGAAAGGATTACAAGAGAACGATTATAAATACGACTATTTCTAGAAAAAACTGTAACTGTAACGGAAAGCAGTAAATATTGGTATGAAAATCTACCTAGTAAAGCTGTAGATACAGATATTGAAAATAATGAATAGCAGGGATGGTCGCTGGCTTAGGCTGCTGCAGGATTCGCTTTTCTTTGATGGTTCGTTTATTTATACTTGTACGAGCCACGTAGACAGCTGTGTATATCGTAGTTTAAGAAAAATCATCGCGTATCTCTCAACTACTTTCTTCTGAAATGATTCTTCTCGGTTGGATAGTAGCTTTTTTTCGTCTACGTTCAACCCCAAAATTGGCGCGCCGAGGCGTGATCCTCGGCGCTCATTATTGCAGGGCGCTGCTTGTCAATCTCGTATTAGTTGTATGATTCCCGCCCGAAATCTCATACTTACCTTCTTCATGATCTTTCCTTTTGTATTCGTATACACTCCTTGTCGGCTCGAGTAGCTGATTCCTGATCCTGATTTCGCCTCTTGTAGC
The DNA here is from genome assembly GCA_029204045.2 of Tillandsia leiboldiana. Taxonomy (NCBI): domain Eukaryota; kingdom Viridiplantae; phylum Streptophyta; class Magnoliopsida; order Poales; family Bromeliaceae; genus Tillandsia; species Tillandsia leiboldiana. Next base: position 46,558,616 of record CM055069.1, on the reverse strand, counting down.
AGTTCGGCCGAGACACCCGATGACTTATAACTAGCCGAAGTCGGTCTTGATCAAGACGCGAGCACCTTACGATGGCTCTTTCTTCTACCGACAGATATCCTCAGCCGATGGCTTGCGTCACGTGTCGTCTCCTGACTTGATCGTACTGCATTTTATGTGCCAACAATTTTGACCTCAACAATGGTAACTAGTAAAATTGAAACATTAATCCAACACAAGAATATGTGAGTAGCCTAATTTGTAATATGAAACTTTTGAAGTGCAAAACTGCAAAAATAATACTGACTTACAAAAAATATGGTACTTTTACACTTTAAAATTAATGTAAATCTTACACTTTATTCAACTAATGGATGAGATATAATCACTAACTAGTGTAGTGATCCGCGCGATGCAGCGGGCATATATTATTATAGCTAAATTTATTCTAAATTTATTGCAATAATATAAACAAATTATTTTAAAATATCGATATAGATCAATTCAATATCAAATCACGGAATGAAATCATGCTACGACAAATTTAGGGCACTCACCAGGATCTCGCCCTTTTGCAACAATATAATCATGTGTTGAATTACGATTTACCGGAGAATCAGAGAAATGCACCAGCAGACAAAAGATAAATCGTTGTAATAAATCGCCAACGATTTCTGAAAAAAAATAAAATAAAATTGGTAAAAAATTAAAATATGTACATAGTAAGTGATAAAATAAAGTATTAGGTAAAAAAGTTACATTAGGGTTTACAGCAACACCAAATAGAAAAATCTGATATAGGTTCCTGAAGCAAAAAAAAAATAAATTACATGATGTTTCTGTAAAGAATCGCTCACAAAGAATCAAAAGAAAGGGACGACGATTTTTACCTCTCAAGGTGGCGACGCATTTGAAGACAACAGCAGCACGCTCCCACGTTCTATGGCCGGGCAATGTCAGCAACAGGGCGCAAAAAACTCTACCAAGATCACCCCAGCAGAGCCCAAAACCAACTACCAAAACTCTTGATTCAACACTCAAATTGAAGGATTCACCATTTCTGCCGCCGCCACATCGATCTCCACAACCATTGCCTACGCCTCTGGCTCCACTATCACCGTCTTGGTTTCCACCGCCATCACGTTCACCGCCTCCACCACCGTTACGACCACGCCGCCGAAGCATCTTGTATATGGGGTCTATAAAAACTCCATAAAGAAAGAGAGGAGGTAGGGCTTTGAAGAGTTGGGGGAAGCGGATAGCATATAAGAAGAAAATGCAAATTAACACCATGCTTAATTAACTTATTAAATGGCAATTATGATTTGTTGAAGTATCAAACGTCACCACCATCACAATAATTTAATAATGTATGTGGTGGAGATTATTATTAAATTAATCAATACATGCATGTGGGGAGGTGAAGGGACGGATGTTAGAGAAGAAGAGAATACATTGAGGGGAGGTGAGAGGTTGAGAGAGAGAGAGAGAGTAGACAATTATTGTAAAAAATAAAAAAAATTTAAAATATTCTAAACTATGGAGAATGCGCCACGTCACCTTAAAAATATAAAAATTTATAGTATGGTATAGATGGTATAGATGGTATAGATTATATCAAGTGATTAATTAGTTTTTAAAAATTTATTAGATGAATAAAATATAAAATATATAATTTTTTTAAAAAATATACAGACAGTATTGTTTGATTTATGAGTATATATAAGTATACGCCCTTTTAGGAGTGCATATCTTACACCCCACCTCATCCTGAAATGAAATAAATTTTACTCATCACTCGATGTGACGAGTAGAATAATACTCACTCCAAAATGAGGTGGGTGTAAAATATACACCCCTAAAAGAGTGTACACCTAGCATCTCTTTCTTCCCAAATCATCCTACTCCAACACAAATTCCATGCTGAAGACATGACCTATTCCTTTCTCCAATCCAAAGGATTCTCAACTTAACATCATGCAGCTTTTCACTCCAAATTCTTTCACATTTTCTTGTTACAATGTACAAATGTACAAATACATCAAAACTGCTATTAGTTAATATGACTATTAGTTAAAACTATAATAAAAAAATTAAATTAAAATATAAATTTTAAAAAAATAAAAAATATAATTTAGTTTTAATAATGAAATTATTATTTTCTTGTTTTTCGCCTTTTCCTGCTATTTTGAGTGACAGTGTATATTAACTATTTATTAATTACAATAATGTCATATAAAAATATATTTTTTTTCTCTATTAAATCATACTTAAAAGGTTGGTAAGCTGAAACTACTAAATCCCCTCTAAAAATTTTCTCCATAAACCTAAAGTGGTCAAACCACGTCCCACCTATTTCCACCTATTTTATTTGGATTAATTTTATATAGTTTACTGTAAATTTATTAAACATATTTTTACAAAATTTAATTTTTTATATTTATTTTTTAAAAAAAATTAAATTTTTCATATATATTTTTTAACTGAATAAAAGTAAAATATTAATTTTATTTTTGTAAATTATCCATCCAGAATTTTAAACTCTTAAAAATATATTTATGATTAAATATAATATCTAAAAAAATAAATTTATCTTACTCGCTAATTAAGATTAAGTAACAGTAAAAATATATATGAATAATTTAAAAAATTTTAAAAAAATAAATATAAAAAATGTCTATTATTTGATATATTTTTAAAAATAACTCATTTTATTTTATTATTTCTCCAATCCATTTACTTCTTTCCTCTTATTATTATATTATTATATTTTCCTTCTTTAATCTCTATCTATTTCCATAAAAAAAAAAAAAAAAAAAAAAAAAAAAAAAAAAAAAACAACAACAGGAAACTATTAAAAATTCTCAAAGAGAGAGAGAGAGAGAGAGAGAGAGAGAGAAAGAGAAAGAGGAGAGAGAGGGAGAGAGTGAGTTCGATGTTCTCTTCTTCCTCTTCCTCTTCCTCTTCCTCACTATCTACGCCTCCCCATTGGAGGTGATTTCGCTCCTATGCGCACCCAAATTGTACCACAAAATATGAGCTTTGTAAGCTTGTGAGGAGGAGGGCTCGCACCCACGCGACGTCTCCGTCCCCATCCGCTTCGAGCTCCTCCTTTCCGTCTCCGAAACCCTAATCATCTCAAAGTTCCGATCTTGGTGCAATTTGAAGCGATTTTGGGGACCCCCATTTGCGATCTCCCTCCCCCCCCTACGTTTTTCCAGTTCATGAAGAAGGGTTTTTGAGGTGTGAAAAGGAGAAGGATTGGGCACTAATGCCGAATAGTGATGTTGGTGGCGACGGTGGTGCCGAACCCGGATCGAATTCGGGGTCTAACAACCCCGGATCGAAGCTCGTTGTTGATCCTCTTCGATCGGGGGAGAAGGGAGGAGGAGAAGAACGGGTGCTACCCACGCTGAGTGTTGTGATCTCTCAGCCGGAGGAGGCTCCGAGCCCTAAAAGCGATGTCGCGAAGGTCGGCGCCGTCGAAGGGGACGAGAAGGTCGTCGGCGGCGGCGGCGGCGGCGGCGGTGCGTCGGCCGCAGCGGCGGCGGCGGCGAAAAAGGGTTGCTTGCCGCGGTCGGAGAGTTACCATGAGCAATGCAGGTATATATACATGCGATTTGCTCATTTGAATTGCTTTGACCTTTTCAGTCCCAGAATCAATTGATATGAGGTGGAGGTAGTTCTTGTAGTGATGGAGAAACTTTATGGACTCTAGTTTTAGTAAAAATTATAGCAAAGATTCAAACTTTAGGTGTTTTTCTCTGTTAGATTGCAAGAACCAGAACAAATTTTTTTCGAATTTCTGTTTGGTTTGGCCCACTAGATTTAATTTGTTGCGGAACATCGATTAACTGTTTGTTTTTATGTTTGCTGCGATTGGGGCCACAAAATCTGATTTGATGCAGCATTCAGTTGATTGGCAGATGAGTTACCAATTTTTGGATCATAAAATTGGGGAAAGAGAATGCTTCTTTTAGTGCTGTTTTTGGTCATTATTAGTGCAATTTGAAGAAATTGATCAGCATGCTTGCAGTTCCAGAAATGAAAGCTAACAATAGGTGTGATCTTGGCAACATAAATCTGTTGAGATTGGTTACGAGACCGATGTTTCCTTGTGGATCATATATGAAATATATAATAGCACTAAATGTGATGAAATGACTCTATAGGCTCCTATGTCTTCTGCATTAGGTACTGGTGGGGCTCTGTGAGCAACCTAAAACTGTGTATAAGAACAGAAATCATTTGAAGTTGGTGTAACAACCAAAATCTTTACCACCCACTGACTATTATTTCCCTTCACAATGGCCAGATCTTACTCGAGCCACTTCCACTTCGGTCGAGTGGTTCAAGTCGCTTGTTCTTATATATATATATATATATATATATATCTTTAATGAGATGCTAATTCATGCTGAGAAAACTTGGTCAGAATTTGTCAGCAACCGTCAGAGGAGCCTTTGGTCGATCTTGGGTGCAGATGCCGAGGTGAGCTTGCGAAGGCACACCGCTCCTGTATCGATGTTTGGTTCCGTACTAAAGGCTCGAATAAGTGCGAGATATGCCAGTAAGTCTTCCACTTTTATAGTTCGCTAACTTTGCGTTTGCTATTAATATTTTTTGAACTCGAATTTTTCATCTTCACAGACAGGTGGCTGCAAACATCCCCTTTCCGGAATCCCAAACCAGTGTAAGTTCCGTCGCCTACAAGTTCACGCGGTACTTTTGTGGGTTTTATAAAAGAGTTGTACATCGAATACTTTTAACCTTAAATGGTCCATAGTTGGGGTAGTTTCCAAAAAAAAATTCAACTTCAAAACTGTTTTACTGATTAAAGATAGGGACTAGTTTGTGCTACGACTTGGATACATGCTAACATATATAGAGCTCGATTTTTCTACTAGTTGATGATGTAAGTTAATTTTGTTTAACAGAGTAATTATTGGGTGTGGAGGGTGGATTCTGCCTTTGGAGGAAGACGCATAGAACGCGAAAGGGTATCTACGTCGCTACGAGTCTATGACTGCGTTTTTTTTGTGTGTGTTTCTTATATGTTCTCTTCTTCGTTCTTTCTTTTCTTTTTGTGTTGACAGAGTTGCTTTAGCCCGCTCTGGGTTGCGTTCGCAATTCTGATCGGAGGGCTCTTGCTGGATGTACTGATTTCTGTTTCGCTCGGTGTTTCCGCACTGCCTGTGAACATCATCATAGGTACAATCCCTTCAACATATATAATCGAAGGCCTGTGTTTCCGTCGAATTGTGCTATATCAAGTTGCTGGCATTGCAGTATCAACGAAATTGAATAGAACCAAAATTTTTAACCATTTTTCTTTACTTTTTACATTTCTATGTACCACTATTAACGCTTGGACGAATGTTTGTAACATAAGTTGCGATCTGTGTAGGCGTTCTTATCGTGCTGGGACTGGGCACGGCTCTTCGGCTCGCTCTCGAATGCTGTCAAGAATGGGGCTCCAGGAGAAGCATTCAGAGGCTGGACAACATGGCTCTAGCTGCTGGATATCATCCTGGAGTTTAACTGTTCATGTATATATAGATCAATAGATTTTCAAATCATAGTGTTTGATCAATTTTCTTTTTTTGGATTCTGAAACAGTTCTTTCCACAAATCAGTTGAATGCCAAATAATTAAATCGTTTGTTGTTCTCAATATCTTCTACATATATATATATGTATGAGCAATGCTACCTGTACACGGGGTGTACATCATACACCTCCACCATTTTAATAGTGGCGATATTTTTTACGGGTCACATCGAGTGACCTATCATCACACCCCCACCCTTAGATGGGTGGGGTGTATGATGTACACCCCGAAAGGGGTGTACACATAGCATTTTCCTATATGTATATATATATCAATGTCCAATTGAGGTGATAATAAGATAATTTTATAAACATTTTGCTCAAACATAAAAGTTTGATATGAGGTGTTAATTTTTTTGTTCCTAGTTTCAACTGTGACAATTGAGTCCAGATTTTTCAGCGTATATGTAAACTTAATTACTAATACTAAGCTTTTAAATATTCTACAATACAATAAATTTATTAGCCCATATAATAATAAGGTAAAACCATTAATTGCACCAAACTACGTACGAGCGCCACCCAATTACGTACGTAACTTACATGGGACGATGCATCATCGATCCCTCCCATTAATTTCCCATTCAAATGAAAAGATAAAAACTCGTCTCCTCACCACCACCGTTGCGCGAATCTCAAAGCAACGCGTTGCGTTGTTGTTGCGCCCTCCTCATGCAACGTAGGCCGGTGCGTCGTCGCCTTTGGCGCGCCTAATGTTTGCGCGGCGCCGCACCACCACGTACGACACCCCCGCGCCCGCGAGCGCCGCAGCGGCGGCGCCCGCCGCGGCACCGGCTACGCGGCGCGAGGCGAACCCCGCGTCCCCTCCGCCGCTGCCGCCGCCGCGGCTCTTCGGCGGGGCGAGCCAGGCGCCGCCCACCGCCGCGTCGGCCCGCGCCAGCCCCGCGTCCAGCGAGCCCCGGAGCCCCGCGGCCGCGGCGCGCGCAGGGGTGGGGCTGGGCGCCGCGGAGCGCGCGCGCGGGGGGACGACGCCCGGGTGGAAGAAGTCGTAGGCCGAGGGGGAGAGCGCGATGGGGGTCTCGAAGGGGAGCCCGTGGGGACGAGACCCCACGATGATGCTCCCTCCTTGGCCCTCGCCCGTGGCGCCCGCGAGGAGCACGAGGAGCGCGGTGATCAGTGCTGTTACCAACTTAGCCATTTTGGAAATTTAGCTTCTCTTTTGGTTTGGCCTTTTACTTCTTATAGTAGTTTATGGGTTTTTGTTTGTGCTTATACATACACACATATATACATATCTATATATATATATATATATATAGGAGAAGTTTTTGTGCTGGGGGTGGAATTAATGGGGGAATGGGAGCAAAATGATGGGAAGGGGTGGCCAAAGAGGTGGGAGGGGAATGATGTACATGAGAGCTTTGCCAAGTTCAAAAATGTTCTTGGGTTCACTACTTTAGAAATTGCTCATGTTTTCTTTTTCTTTTTTTTAATGTAATTAAATTGGCTATGTTATAGCTAGAACAAAAACATTAATGCTTACGCATTAAGGTCAAATTTTGTATTTTTGGAATTTTGGAGTGTGAACCGGTGACTTCGAAAAAAAATCATCGGCATCAGCATTTGTTTCGAACTTCCACTTGCAGATATACAGATATCGACCAACTCTAAATAAGGTGGGAGACAAAATTCAGATTGATATTTCTCTATTTCGACAATCTAACTCTATTACAGAGTACTTGTATAGAGCTGTATCATATAATCTACTTTGATTAGACCGCATTATAAAATTTTACCAATTGCAATTCTACTTGTGATTAAGTTGTGTGTTGTATCAAAGTACGTACTCATAATAGGAAAACAAATTCATATGACAATTTTTATTTCTCTTGTGGTGTGTGTGTTTCAACAGCTTCATAATGCAAATGATACAAAAGCCTAAAGATGAGGAAGGGGCAATTTAGCCAATGTAGATGTATTAGTGTTATAAGTGTTGCTTTAAAAACCAGCAAAGGCAAAGGGCCAGAGCCACGCAGATATAGTAAACACATGCAAAGGAGTGTGCAGTGGCTCATCTTGGCACTTTGAAAATGCACCATGCCACATTATTGCTGCTGTGAGCAAACGCGTGCGTTGGTGAAATCAATGGCATCTAAAAAAGAAAAAAAAAAAACTAATATTAAAGCATGTCACGCTCCAATTTTCTTATATATGGTTGGGGTCCCCATTAATTCTCATAAAATTTATCTGGCTCATATATCATCACCTGGGCCTCACTATGATATACAATTAATAGTGCTTCACAAAGAAGAGTCATAAGCATTCAATGTGTGCATATATATATATATATATATATATATATATATATATATATATATATATATATATATATATATAGATTCGCATTTTACCTACTTACTGTTGGAATTATAGCTAGGCTTGGTTTTGAGTGAACATGGTCCCTTATCGGTCGAACGACTCGAACCTGAGTTCGTGTTAATTGATTGAGGCAATTTGAGTTCAATATGGGTCGAATGACATGGGAGTACTAATTGATCAATTAGCTAGTACAATGTTGTACATGCATGTCACATGTGGATCTACCATTTCCTGTTAGATTAATTTGGTGAGTAATTTAGTATAAGAAGCAACTAATCCTAGCTATATGTTTTCTCAATTATAATTTTTTTTCATTAATTAATTTTTTTTTTTTTTAGAAAAAAGACAGCATACTGCCGATTCATTCAAAAAAGATTCAACATAGTAAAAAGAAGAGGCAACCCGGCCTCGCAAGAGCGAAAAAAAATAAAAATAAATAAATAAATCATTAAGAAGTACATAAGGCTTTTCAGAAACTAAGGAGTGAACGGATATCTGCTAAGAGAATATTGAAGGTGGTCTTCTTCTTGTCAAAAATTCTCCTGTTTCTTTTCAGCCAGATAACCCGTGAAGACGTGGCATTAGTCGTTAAATCTCATCGTTTCATGACACCGCCTTTAAAATCGCTTACCTTCCATAGCCTATTGGCAGAAAGACAATTTAGAAATACTGTCTTATAAGAAAACAAACCCTCTAGTAATGATCTAGTAAAGTCGCATCCCACGAACAGATGGTCCACCGTCTTAGATTTCCCCAAACAAAAGACGATGCTATCCTCTACTTACCAATCCCTTTTGACAAAGTTGTCCCGTAAGAACTTTACCGTTGAGAACAAACCACTTAAAAGTTCTCGCTTTAACTCCTCCATATGGTAAAAAGCTGTATATCAATTTGCCAAAAAAATTTACAGATCAAGTCCATCTCCATTTGAGAATGTCCGAGCCGTCGCTCGGTGAAGCGGCAAAGAGCAAATCTTTTAAACGCTCTTATTAGCTCTTTCATTTCAATGCACTTTATTATAGATATAATAGTATAATACATGGCTCTCCTTCTTTAATTACGCCCTGTAATTTTCCATTTATCAAATATTTGACTTTATCTTTCATGTAATCAAATTCCTCATGTGAAGTATATATATATATGAAAGCTACTCATAAATCAAGCAAAACCTCACCCATCAAAGTCCATTTTTTGGCATATAGTTTGGAGTTTGATGAAATAGTATTGTTTCGTGAACTGCGCTACTAATTAAAATAGCTATTAGTTTTTATAATATTAGAATTACAAGTTCAAAAGTGAAGCTTTTACTTTTTAAATTCAAAATCTTATTCAATTAATCTTATTCAAAATTAAGCTTTCAAAATCTCATGATGCCTAATTCCTTCTTGTTTAATTAGTTTAGTAGCAGTGTATTAATTATAGGCTTAATTACACTCTACTATATTGTACTTTAGTATTATTTATATTTACTATAGTATAATTCTTTTCAAAATATTATTTTATTATTATATTTTATTAATATCTACACTGTAGTTTAGATATAATTTTATTTTTCTACCTTATATTACTTCTTTTTTCATAGATAGCACTAAACTATTTTTACTTTTTTTTTTTTTTTTTTTTTTTTTTTTGCCAATCTCTAGTATATTATGGCTAACAAATCTATTATTTTAAATAAAATATAATAATTTTATTAAGAGACATTAATTAAATAATTGAAAAATATAAAATAAATCTTAAAAGTTTATATCAAATTAGTTTAATTATATTTTTTTATTTTCATATATTTTTTATGTTAAAATGAGTTAAATATAAGAGCAATGCTACATGTACACCCCGAAGGGGGTACATCATACATCTCCACCATTTTAATGGTGGCGATATTTTTTACGGGTCACATCAAGTGACCCATCATCAAACCCCCACCCTTAGATGGGTGGGGGTGTGAGATGTACACCCCTTACGGGTGTACACATAGCATTTTCCTAAATATAATTGAGTGGCCGGGCCTTTGAAAATAATAATAATAATAATAATACAACATAAAAAGAAAGAAAATATATAAAATACTGTTAGGATTTGGTTAGATTTATAGTTGAATGCTGGTTATATTAGAATAAATATTTAAATTTGTTAGAGATAAATTTATTAAGATTTAAATATTAATTAGAATAGAAATCTAATTAAACTAGAATTTGATTTTTTTTTTTATGTAAGATATAAATATATCATAAGTGCTATTATTTTGTTGATGGTGATATATAGAATAACTTACCCATGGTGATGGTGATATATAGAATAACTTACCCATACCTATACGGTAGGATCAACGTGTTCATAATTTTAGATGCACTTAGAATGTGTTTGGTTCAAGTAAAAGCTAGAACTGTTTATTTTAAGAATAAGTATATGTTCAAGAACAAGTATGAATAAGATCAATTTTGCGTTTGGATGAAAACTGGATTATTTCTGAAACTAAAAAAATAGTGTTTTGATAGTTATAAGAATAATTATTATTTTAAAATAATAATACTTTATCTAATTAATTAATATACAAATATTAATTAAATAATAAATAATAATATTTTATTTAATTAATTAATATAAAAATATTAATTAAATAATATTTTATTTTATTTTGTTAACTATTGATAATTTTAAATATTAATTGATAAAATAATTAACAATAATAATTTAATTCACTATTACTAGATAACCTAAATATTAATTGATAAAATAATTAATAATAATGAATATTATTAATAAATAATTTAATTAACTACAAATAATTTAATTAATTAATTAATTAATTATTAAATAATTAATTAATAAAATAATTAAATCAGTCAAAATATTAAATTAATTAAATAGGTAATACAATAATTAAAATTATATTTATTTTAATTAAGCTTATTCTCAAGTGGGAAAAAATTTGTTCCAAGAAAAAGGTTAGAACAGTAGTTCCAGTCTTGTACCAGTTTATTCAAAAAGTTAAGAATTATTATTTCTGTCCAAACCAAACGTGTTTGGAGAACAAGACTGGAACAAGATTTTATTCCATGCCTTATTCCAATACCAAACGCTACCTTAGTGAATGAGTATATTCAAAAAGAAAAGTCTTCTGAATTTATAAAAGACGAGAGAAGGGTGGCGATAAAGATTTAGAAAAAATGTTCAGATTGAAACTATTTTATTATAGAAAATGAGTCATGTGTAATTCTTCGTTTGATTAATAAATCTTATTTTATTCGTATTTTTTTTTTTTGATTTTTTTTTTTTTTTGTGATTGTGTCGGTTTTAGTTTCTATTGAGAAAATGAATTTATAGTAAAACTTTAATTTAACATTTTTATTATAAAATCTCAACGAGCAATACCGGAGCAAGCACCGAATTAATAGTAGTCAGTATTAAAACGACTTGGTAATTCACAAAATTTGATACTAGAACGATTGGGAAGAGGAGAAATTATTCAAATGGTTACATTAATTTTATTGGAAACCCATAATCTCAACACACATACACTGAAGAAGTAGCAAATTAAAAAAAAAAAAAAAAAAAAAAAAAACAAGGAAAGAAGAAGAGAAAACACACAAAAGCATTGATAAGATCATCACAAAGACTCCATGCCCAAGAAGTTAACTGCTGAATAAAAGTCAGCAACAAGGGGACCCTGCACGTATACTATACTTATAACGTACTGTAGCCTTTTACAGCAAAGTACGTACATATACAATTTTGTTACGTGCATGTGCATGCATGGGAGAGCAAGATCGAGATAGCTAGGAATTTTGTTCATGCATTGCTACGGTACGATCCCAGAGCCTTCACAGCGCCTGCTCTGAGGAGGTACTGGTGATAAATTGCCGCGATCGCAGCGCCGATGAACGGTCCCACCCAAAACATCCACTGCAAAATCAATTAATAATAATTATACCAAAATTAATAAATAAATTTATTAAATTTGATCACTATATACTGAGCTAGTTATATTAGTTCTAATCATCATTAAAAAAAAAAAAAAAAAAAGTGTTCTTATATGATCTAAAAGCTAGAGTAGGTGAGTGGAAGTTGATGACCCAAAAAAAAAAAATAATAATAATAATAATAATAATAGATTCCTTTTATATATATATATATATATATATATATATATATATATATATATATATATATATATATATATATGGGGGCAATTTCCTATATATTTTTAAAAATTTCTCTGTTTTCAGATTTATTCCTCTTAGAAGGCTAATATTAAAACTACCCTTCTTACGTTCCAACTTCTTTTCAAAATACCCCTGAAGTTAAACTTGGTTAGTGTACTTGGTTAGTGTACTGTTTGGAGCTGCCGTTATCTGTGTGAAATTACTATTTTGCCCTTTCAAATATATCCTTCTACCATAACCAATTTTTCTTATGTACCCTTAAAAAGAGAGGACAGCTGAAGAAAAATATTTTAGTAGATAGGGGCAAAATAGGTATTTTCAATAATTTTTAACTCCGATTATTATTTAACTCTAATTTAACCCTAGTTAACTTAATAAAGAAAAACGGTATGGATATTTTTAATAACGGTCGAACATATGAGGGGTATATTGGAAAGAAAAAAATAAGAAGGATAAATCATATATTTCTTCATATTTCAGGAGTACACAAACAATTATCCCATATATATATATATATATATATATATATATATATATATATATATATATATATATATATATATATATAATTAGTAATTTTTGGGAACAAATTAATTAAGTAATTAAGAAGATAAAAAGGTGAATTAATAATATATAGTACCTGATCATCCCAAGCCTTATCCTTGTTGTAGATAACTGCAGCTCCAAGGCTCCTTGCAGGGTTAATGCCCGTTCCAGTGATGGGAATTGTGGCTAAGTGAACCATGAACACTGCGAACCCAATTGGGAGAGGAGCCAAAACCTGAATACATATATATTTATATAATTAATTGGTGATAATCAGATTATTTTAGTAATGAGAATAATTAACAAGTGTAAAAACTTATTTAAATTGTTAGTTACAGTGACAATTCATTACATTAGTAGAGTTGTTTGAAAAAAAGTATAAGGAATTTTATAAAAATTCAATATTTTAGTATTGAAATGGCTAGAGTACCGGAACGTGAGAGTCGCGGGCGTTGCGCTTAGGATCGGTGGCCGAAAAGACGGTGTAGACGAGAACGAATGTACCGATGATCTCGGCGGCGAGGCCTGTGCCCGTGGAGTAGCCGGAGCTGAGCTCATTGGCTCCGCCGCCGTATCGGACGTAGTAGGCCTTTTGGAAGCCCTTGACAAGCCCGACGCCGCAGATGGCCCCCAGGCACTGCGCGATCATGTACAGCACGGCACGGACCAGCGACACCTTCCGTGCCAGGAATAGCCCGAACGTCACCGCCGGATTTATGTGCCCTCCTGTTTGTATACATGCGAAAAAGAGAGCGAGCGAGAATGAGATATTGAAACCATATCACCTGCTAAAAGGTCAGAGATTTGATTCTCTGTTGTCGTATTTAGTTTGTTAGATACTGTATGTTTACGTGCGGTGATTGATCCACCTGAGATCCCCGCGGTGCAGTAGACAAGGACGAAGATCATGCCGCCGAAGGCCCAGGCAATGCCGAGGATGCCGACGCCGCTACACGCGGCGTCGAGGCTCAAATTCGGGTCCGACTGGTGCTTGTAGCCGATGACGGTGGCGACGGTGATGTAGAGGAAGAGCATCGTAGCGATGAACTCCGCGATCACCGCACGGTACAGCGACCACCTGGCGAGCTCCTCCCCGTCGACGAGCGGCACCGGCGGTGGGTCGGCGTAGTCCTTCATACCGTATTCGCCAGCGCCATATCCCGGCTCTACGTCCTTCCTCATTCCTACCGAGTGACTTTAAACTCCAGAAACAACGAGAAGGAAAAAGAACAAAGAAGAGTAGTGGTTATGAGTGTGGTGATTGATTGAGTGAGTGTGTTAGAGGAGGAATATGTCTATATGTATATATATATATACACACATATAGTGGGTGTGGAGAGTGCATAGTGGGTGAGGATTAGGAGATGATGAGATTGAGATTGAGATTTTTTTTTTTTTTTTTTTTTTGTAGTTTTTAAATTTGTACTATTTTGCCGCCCCACGCCGACCACCGCACATTTAAAGTAGCCTGTGGTTGTCATTGGCCATTGATATGCCAAGCACAACCCCACAAATTTTGACAATAAAATTATTTTAAAAGTAATTAATTATAATTCAATATTTAATTAGAATGTATTTTAAGCTAACCTGCTACATATTATGGTAATAAAATAAAAAAAAAAATATTTTCTATTGGAATGTTAAAAAATAATTTTCTATAAAAAATTATTTTATAGGAAATGCCTCCAAATTTGATGAATTTTTGTGGAGCTGTTCATGAATTTTTTAAATTTTTTTTCGTAATCATGATTTAAGAATACTGTAGAGTTTTAGTACCATAACAACTTGGATTAATGCTAACCTCTAGTTATTAAAAATTCCAATAAAATTGAGTGGCTTAAGACGACTCGTCGGCTAATTTGTGTAGTTATATTTGTCGCAATTGCGAGTCTTATGTATATATGCAAAACGTGCAAATACAATATTAAACACACATTTTGATGAGCACCATGGTATAATTTTAATTAATTTCCTTAAGGATTATTATATATATATATATATATATAGAGAGAGAGAGAGAGAGAGAGTTTGGCTACTATACTATTAATAGTATTAAGTTATTGGTGCTATCAAATTTTCTACCATTAGATCAACCCTTTTAATCATTTTCACCCGTTAGATACTATTTTTTCAACCACCTATTAAACCTAAGGGGCTCACTATCATCTCAACCATATATCTTTTAATTTAAAAATTAAAAACTTAATAGTATCAATGACTTGCTACTATTAATAATATTCCAGCCTAGCTCTCTCTCTCAATAAATAAATAAATAAATAAATATATATATATAGCTTTGTAAAGTTTGGATGGGTGTTATGGTATAAGCTGGTCATGTGTACTTAAAATAGTTGTTAACAGTGACAAGTAAACTGCTACCACTCAATCATTAATAAAGGCACAAGAAAATTTCAACAATCTGATGACATATAAAGTTGCAATAAACAAATGCTATTCCACTTAAAGAGTGTTTGGTTGTATATACACCTCACAAAAGTGAGAGTTTAATTTATGAATGATATGTATAATTGTTGTTTGGAGAGCATGTTTGATGCTTTGCTTTGGCTAATGGATGTTGTTAGCATTTAGAATATAAAAACATTGGTTCATCCCCTGATCCAGGAATGTTATAGCTGTATCGCTTTTGATTCGCACTTAAATCGATTTCGCATGTGGCTTCAAGATGACAGGAAATGGAGATGACGGTGATTATGGGACTTTTTTTATTTTATGAGTGTCTGATCTAATTTTCAAAACCCTAATCTACACATACTAACATAGAAAAATTTTAAAAATGAGGAGGGGGGGGAGAAAGTAAGGTTACCTTTTGTTAGTGGCCTTATCCTCCAGTAGACCTGTGACCACAAGAAACCGACCACATTATTAGACATCATCTCATTTATTGACTAATTACAGAATTTGAGAAGGGGAAATAGGATTAAGCCATAGTTACCGACTTAAAAGAGACCAGATCATAATTGAGACCTGTGGGCGCTCGCATACGCTAGATTCTGAAATTGACGAGTGAAAAATGGAGCAGGTGAAATAGATCTGATTCTCCTCAAAGATTTCAACAAGGGAATACACAGGGAAATTCATATCCACATTTGATGCATAATTTGTTTTTGGCACATGTTGCTGTAATAACAATCCAACCCAACTCATCCAATAGAATCCTGCATGTGGAGTGATTCTGCTGTCCATCTTACAGCTTACATCTAATAAGTGATCTGACAGTGCTACACAGAATTTTTCTCTGCATAGAGCCTGCTGTTCTTCGACAGCGCATACATCATCGAAATAAGCAGAATTAGTGATCTATTTGTGCTACACAGAATTTTTCTGCGCATGGAGGGCTATAGAGAAACCGTATCTCAAAGATTATCAAATTGCAAATTGTAATATCTTCGGATTTTCTACAGTAAATTTAGTCCATAAAATTATAACTCTGATACAACTATCATTCTTGGAGTTTCAACTTTTAACCAGCAATTCAACCTTAGGTTTTAATTTTGTCTCTAAAGCCCCTCCAAAACCTTCAATAAATAAAATTGCAGTGCATAGAAGCTGCAACCTGGAACATCCAAAATTGAAAACAGAGCTCAAGTAGTATAAGAATTCATATGGAGAAACATACTTTAAGATCAAAACATGGGCTCGTTCATTACACAACAACACAAATAGAAGCTTGGATGGTAACAGAGCATACCACTAAGCCCTACACAAAGTAACAAATAGAATCCATGGGTATAAAATGAGCATTATATTAATAGTTGATGGGGGTCGCGACAACAGCAGATTATAGTGCATCTGTCGACTAAAATTACTGCAACTGAAAATAAGTATCAGAAATAGTTGAAACTGGAAGAACGGGGAACGTTCAAATCCGCGACAAACTTTTGGGACAACCATCAAAGCCAATGCATCAGCAGAAAGAGACCACCATCACAAGAGTGTTTGCGGATATTTCTCTTAGCCTCATGCAGCTTAAACAAAACTGTATAGCCTATAATGCAAGATTTGAACAGTTTATAAGCCAAATATAGATAGGATTTCAAAGATTTACATCCAAACTAGGCTGTAAGTTGGTCTTATGAACATTTTGAATGGACCCTCATTAGTTAAATTACCAATTAGCTATCAGCCATAGATTGAACTCAGGAACTCTTATTAAATGGAATCCGCTAAAAAAATGTATAAAGCCATCGAAAGAATTGCTGTTAAGTTTAATGGAATCCCCAAATCGACCGCTGCAAATAATTCAAATCAAAACAAGCAAAGCTTCGGCCTTGAAGAAGTTAGGAGATCCAATTTCGAAAAGTCTATAGTTGAGGGCACCATACATTTTGACCAGATAAGGGTCGTTTTCATCACAAGTATTAACTGCTTACCCAACAACAAAATTCCTGCAACATAAGACCACCGACCGACCTGCTAAATCTCTTTCAAACCAAAATATCGTTTGTTTGTTCTAAAAACATCCCAGAAAAGCAGCTTCAATACTGATAAAACCGACTCGCGCCGCAAACAGGCACAACAAGGTCCAATTATTATATTTAACACATAAATTTTTTTCAAAAAAGTTTTCAGTTCCATCAAAGACAAAAATCAGAACCAGCAAGCTGCTAACTAGTCACACAATAACTCAATTCTACAGAGGTGTTCCTAGTTCTTAACAAAAGCTCACGAGAGGTCGTATTGTGTGGATCATAATAATAAACTGACCGTGTAAGCTATTACCAGAGAAAATTAAAAAGATTCATTACATAAGTGCAAGCTAAATACATCAAGTGTGGCGTAGAGAGCTAGGTATTGTACAGCAACGGGAAACAAGATATATCAAAATGTGTACAACCATACTAATCTCCCTACATTTATACTTATTCATCGGCAAATAACTTAGCTACCTGTTCCCGAATAAACAAAAGAGTAGCTAAAGAATTATACGACATTACCTATGCAGTGTAGCATAAGAAGCAAAAAACCGCGGCATTTCTCATAATTTTTGTTTATTTTTATAACCTATGTTACCATTGAACAATAACATATGAAAGAGTAAACATTACGAATCTAGCATAACCACATAGAATTCAAATTAGGATATAAAAAATTATGAAATTGTCCACGCTAATGGTTGGATTAAAGTGAAGCCATTTCAAATTGCTCCAAACATCTAACTCAAAATTCGCACAAAAGCTCCAAATACTCTCTCTTTCTCTCATAACACAATTAAAAGCATAAAACTAAACAAATACTGAGATCACAAGATAAAGATCGAATTTTTAACGAGGAGGGGAGGCGAGGGGGGGAACAGGATCGACCTCACTCGGAGGGGACCTCGACATCGCCGTCGGAGATCTCCTGCTGGAGATCCTTGGGGTCCTTGCCGTCGACGGTGCAGCCGACGGAGACGCAGGTGCCGAGGATCTCCTTGACGGTGCCGGAGAGGTCCTTGGCCATGGATCGGGGGCTCATGACGCGGGCGATCTCGACGACGTCGTCGAGGGAGATGTTGCCATTGTGCTTGATGTTCTTGGTCTTCTTGCGATCGCGCTCGGGCTCCTTGAGGGCCTTGATGACGAGGGCGGCGGCGGAGGGGACGACGCTCACCTTGGCCTGGCGATTCTGGACGGTGAGCTTCACGGTGACGCGGAGGCCCTTCCACTCCTTCGCCGTCTCCTTGGCGATGTCCTCGCCCACCTTCTTCGGCGAGAGCCCGAGGGGCCCGATCTTCGGCGCGAGGGAGCTCGCGGCGCCGACCTCGCCGCCGGTGACGCGGACGTAGACATCCACCACCTGGGACGGGTCGAGCTTCGGCGGCATCGCGGCGTCGGCGTAGGAATGGGGTTGGGGTTAGGGTTAGGGTTTTTGAGGACGCGGGGTGGAGGAGGAGAGGGAAGTTAGGGTTAGCGTTGTGGTGTTTTATACACATGTACGTACGGATGGAAACAAGGCCCGACCCGATAGGCCATATATGGACCAGGCTTTGGATATCAAAATTATAACCTTTAAATCTAACCGGGCTTAAATTTTAGGCCCGAAAAAGTTTGGATCCGACTATCATAAATGTCGACTCTACATGTACCGGATCCGATATTTTCCTGTCTTTTAAAGGTCTGTTTGGATGTGATTTTATTTAAGGTGAAATAGATAATTTTGTAACTCTGGAAAATTTTACGATTTCAATTTTTAAACTATTTGAATGTATATTGTACAATTTTATAAAAAATTTTAAAAATTTAAAATTTTAATATATATATATATATATATATATATATATATATATATATATATATATATATATATATATATATATATATATATATATATATATATATATATATATATATATATATATTAATTTAATATTTTAAAATTTTAAAATTTTAAAATTAAAAATTTCATAATTTGAAATCAAAATATAAATTAAAAAATTAAATTTAAAATTAAAAAATTTGAAATGTAAAATCTTATCTCTAGAATGTTAATATAAAATTTTATATTAACAGTAGTAAAAGAAAATAGAAAGATGAAATATATTAATATTGTTTCTAGAATATTAAAAAATTTAATCTATCTATTTTATTTTAATTTGATATAATTAATAAATAATTTAATTCAAAAAATATTTGAAAAATAACTTTTAAAATTGAGATTCAACAAAATATAATTATAAAACAATGTCCTAGAAGAAGATTGCTACTCTAACAACAACCACTCTATTTTGTTGGCACGATTTTAGAATGGTGCAGAATGAACCACTTCGATTTAAAAAAAACGCACTGTTCACTGGTTGTTGGTCTCGAGTTCGAAGTCTAATTGCTTCATATTTTCAGCTAAGTTTACTTATTTTTAAAAAATAAATTAAGCGGTAGCATGTAGGGATGTCAATGGGTCGGATTCGGAGCGAATTTTTAAAAATCCAAATCCGAACCCGACTACCAAATCTAAATCCAAATTCAAATCTGAATTCGACGGATTTTAAAAATCCATATCCAAATCCGAACCCGACAAAAAATTTAAAATCCGAACTCGAACCCGAAAATTCAAACCCGAAATAATTATTTTTTTTTCTCTTTACAATATTTCAAAATATATTATATTAAATTAAAAATTTTAAAATATAATTTTAAATATAATATCAAATATTTATATACACATATATTATATAACGTAAAATCAATTCGAGTCGGGTATAATCAAATCCATATCCAAATTCAAATCCGGCGGATTTTTATTTTTTATATCTATATCCGTTTAATATCGAATAAATTTATTTCGTTCGAATTCAGATTCGAATAAAATTTCGGGTATCCGTACTCATTGACATCCCTAGCATGCTTGTCCTTCCACAAAGATCACTCCACCCGGTGATAGTGTAGCCTTTCAAAGAAGAAAGTACTTCGGATTTCAAAAATTCAATAAAATAGTGATGTCACGGATTCAATTCTCACACGTGCAGGTGTTGGAAGGGAGATTATTGACTATTTATTTATGAGTTAAAAATAAGTTCAACTTTCTACTCCGTAATAATAGGTGCAGAAGATTAATAAGTTGAGTTGAATGAGTCCAATAAATTATATAGGATTACGTTATACAATACATCAATAATAAATCTAACGTCATTGAATTAATAATTAATGTATTTCTAGCGACTCGACCGATTCGTCAAATAACCATGATCGAGGAGCTTCCATGCTAGTCCGCGGGACGCTAAATAAAATTTAAAAATATAAAAAATATAATATATTTTGAATCCGTCCTGATTCATCAAATAAATGAACCAGCACAGATACATTGAGACCGTTTTGTACATAAAAATTTTCTGCGCACGAGACACTTAGCTCGATGATGATGATGGTATTTAATTAAAGTCTATCTCTTTTTATAATCTTAAGCGTGCAAACCCTGTCATGACACGTGGACGGAAAAAAAAAATAAGTAAATAAATAAAAATTCCTCGTAACTAACGTAGTAAATTACCTCGACATCGTATTGGCTCGCCCTTTGTCGTGAATTGCTTGCCACGTCATCATCAAAATCCACCCTCCGATGCCTCGATCTTATTTTATTTTATTATTATAAATCAAGAAATGACATTTTCGTAATAATTTATATATATATATATATAAAAATAGAGAGAAAAAGAGCCTTATCCACATCGCCCCCTCCGCCCCGCTCCTATAAATTTAACACCCCACCTAACTCCCCTTCTTATACGCCACTGATCACACCAACAATCTCTCCAGGGACTGGTTTGAGGAAAGATAAAACTCCGAGGGCTCTTTTGAAAAAACCATGGCGCAGTGGAACCACCAGGCGACGAGGCGCCCGCCCCGGTACTTAGCGGCGAGGCCCGGGCCCGACCCGGCGGGTCCGACCGAGCCCGACTCGGCCGAGTTCGACGAGGCCGACGTGTGGGGCGACGGCTCGGGCGAGGCGGGGCGGATCGAGTCGTCCTCCGACCCGGATGGGCCCCGGCGGAGGGGGAGGCGCCAGAAGCGGGCGGTGGGTCGGGTCAGCTACCCGAGGTCGTTGCCGGTGACCGTACCGCTGTGGGGGAAGCGGGAGGGAACGGACGGCGGGGATGAGGCGGGGAGGGGGTGGGTGGAGGGCTGTGATGTGGAGTCGCCGTGCGGTGAGGTTACCGGTGTTGGGTTCGTCCCGCCGCACGAGATGCTGCGGCGGTGCCGCGCCGCGTCCTTCTCGGTCCAGGAAGGGTTGGGTCGGACCCTCAAGGGTCGTGACTTGAGCCGGGTCCGAAACGCGGTTTGGGCCAAGATCGGGTTCGAGGATTGAACCCGGTTCTTTTTTTGTTTTTTTTTTGGGTGTAATCAATCCCCTTCGATTACCAATTTTTATGGGAGGAGGAGGACGAGGATGAGATAAGTTTGTTTTAATGTGTTTAGTTGTATTATGAGTGAGTTAGATTTGTTAGAGTGTATGAGATTGTTTTTTTTTTTTTTTAGATTCAATCTCTAATGGAAATTTTTATCTTTTTATTAATATATTATTTTAACAAAAAGTAATTAAATTTAATAATAAAAGAGTTCCTCAATTGAGAATGACTTAATAAACTTGTATTTAATATGAATTTCCTTTTATATTAAATAAATTTATTAAATAATAAATTTTATTATTATTATTAATTTTTCAATACCGACGCTTAAGACGCTTTGAGACGAAGACGCTTTGAGTGGGGGTCACAGTTAGTATCAGAGATATTCATCAGCCGGAAATATGAGATGAGTCTTGGCTGAGCCAGGGTTATATAGCAGGTAGAGCGAGGCTCCCCGGCTAATGACTGTTGTGGGTGGAGTGTAGCTCCCCACAAGGCTTATGAGTGTCTTTGAGCCTGACGAGGACGTCAGGGTTTAAAGGGGGAAGAATGTGACATTTTCGGAATGTGTATTAGTCCTATATATAAATGATATAATAGAACTAATTTTCTTAACCCGGCTATACCATTTTAGGTGGTAGCAAGACTTAAGAGGTTGAGAGAGTTAAGCGTGCTATAGCTAGAGAAGTTCTAGGATGGATGACCCCCTGGAAAGGCGGGGCGTCACAGTTGGGTTTTAAGTATTATTAAGTATACAAAAAAATATCTCTAAATATTAAATTTTTTTTATAGTGAATGTTATGTTATGAATAGTGCCAAAGTCTTTGTTGAATAGTCAAAAATTTAATAATATTAATAACTTGATAGCTATTCATAGAAAAATAATAGTCAAGTTATTTTAAAAAGATGCTTGTTTTATTGGCATCATTTTCAACATTTTTTTCCAATTTGAGCGTCGAGAAAAGTCCTCCAAACTTACGTGACATCATCTTAGAGAGTGATCGGTGTTTCCAAAGTCCAAACAAAAGAAAATAAAAAAGAAAAAGCGGTAAAGCTACGATCATATATATGAAAGAACTCGACATTGTGTCTTTTGGTGCGCGACTTTATTAGTTTACCTCTCATATGAGCTCATCATAAAATATATATAAATATATATATATATATATATATATATATATATATATATATATATATATATATATATATATATATATATATATATATATATTCGTATCAGATTCATTTGGATCCGACAAAGTCGTAGATAATAATTATCCTTCTCAAATATATATAGTTAAATGATAATTGTCGCGCTTTATTATTTATGTATTGAGATCTCAAATGAGTGATTTCTTTTATATATTGACTAGGTTTTATAAAAACTTGTGATTTTTTTATATGTTGTAAATAAAAAAGAAAAAATATATGTTATTTCAAAAGCTATGGCTAAAAGAGTTTTCCTTTTTTTTTTTCAAATGGGTTTATGAAAGCTAAATTTGAATCTAGAGACCTAAACAGAGCCCTAGCCCTAATGCATCAATAAATTGATCCCCTCTATATATATATATATATGAGAATTGTGTAGAAGAGGTTTTTATTTTAGTTAACAACTTACAATGGTTACAAGCCATTTCTTTAGCCAAAGTTAAAGTTTCTAAAGAATACTAGAATAATAATTAGAATGCGCTCAGAAATACTGTCAGAACAATTTTTGTGTTGTAGATTAAAAAAACCCGTTTGGTAATGGGATAAGACAGAACTAGCTATTTCAGGAATAAGTATAAAGTACGGTACTAGTGTAAAAAAACGTTTCGGATGGTTTCAGGGATAAAAGATTTTATGTTTGGTATGAAAATGAGAAATAAGATGAATAAAGAGTTTTAATTGGGATAAATTACATTTTTGCCCTCAAACTTTATTATGAAATAATGAGGTGAGAGATGGTGTCTCGGTAGACGTGGGAGGGTATTTAAGAAAAATATAAGAGGGTGGTTGGGAAGAGTGAGAACAGTAATTCTCATTTATTCTAGTTATGCCGGAGCAAGCTATACCAATTGATTTCTGATGCGTTTGGAAGAATAAGAGGGATATCCCTCATATTTTCGGTTCTAGTTCCATATCGCAGAGCTTTTGCGAGGTTAAAATCGTTATTAGTAGATCATATGCTAATTTTTTATCCATTTTTGGAACTTATTCTTTCATTGTGTACATTATAAAAGACCATTTATTTTTAGGAGAAGTAGGTGAACTATATACCAACCCTTCAATTAACATTACCAAGAAGAGACTGACTACTTTTAACAGTGGTGGTATCAACTGCTCAAATAACTTGCCCACTCCTTGACTTAAAAAGCAATCACCACTAACTTCTGCTTTATTAGCTCATTATTGAGTAATAATCCAGAATATTGTTTTTTTTTCGAAAATGCATTGTTTTATTTGCACAGTATTAAACAATAAAATTTACAGATCAACTGCACTTTCGAATATATATTTATTTGGATTAATTGCATACGGATCTCCGTAAACATATCGAATAGCAGATATATCCCTACAAAGTTTAACTTTTCAACTTTATTCATATATATCCATATCATCTATCTCTGTTTGAAAAATCTAGTTAACAATAGGTTAAATACTTAATTTTGGTTAGTTAGTAAGATAAATTTATCTTTTTATCCTTCCAGACATTTTTGAAAGGGCAAAACTGTCATTTCATATATAATCTGTTAAAAAATAAACAGTGAACTAACGATAATAAACCGGAGGAATATATATAAATAACTTTGGACTTTTGAAGGAATAAATATAAAAAGTTAAACTTTGTAGAGATATATCTGCTATTCGATATGTTTACAGGGAGTCGCATGCAACTAACCCTTTTTATTTATACTTCCCTGCAATTACATTACATTTGTAATCAACGCCAAATATGGTGAAAATTAATTAAATTTGGGCATGGCCCAAGCCCTATTTATTTTACAGGCATTGGGCTAGAGCCTGAGTTTAAGGCTTGCTTTTTAGCCAGGATCCATTCCATTATAACTTATCGTATTTATACTCTCTCTCTCTCTAAATATATTTGTTTTATGATAATTTAATTTCGCAGATGATAAATAGTTGTTGTTGAATATGTAGATTGAATATGTAGATACCAAGGTTTTAAGTATTCATCGGCACGGGCCGTATCTACCGTATCGTACTGTGCCAACAAGATACCGGCACGATACAGCTCCCGTACCGATGACACAGTTCAAAACATTTTTTTAAAAAAATTATTAAATAATTTTTTTAATAAAGTTTAAAATATTTGATAAAGATAAATAATAAGTAATTAAAAAATTTTGTTGCTAAAAAAATTAAATATTTCATGTCATTATGTATCGGCACGCATATATTTTTTGTGACCGGCACTCATCGGCACGGCTCGGCATGCACCGTGCCGGTAAATTTTCGGCACGACCCGTGCCACGGCACTTAAATCCTTGGTAGATACATAAATAAGTATACATAATATAGGATCATGATAGTTTACAGTTCAATAGAAGAATTTTACACTTAGAAATGCATGCACAGTTATACAACAATAGGTAAGAATATTAGTTCTATATTGAATAATTTCGATTTGTATATAATGTGAAAAGTTTATGCCCCTATTCGCTTTTTGTGTTTGGTTGTGAAATAAGACTTTTGAAAACAAAAATTTAGTATGGAACTACTGTTTTATTTTTTTAAAAAAAATAAATAAATTTATTCCCAATGTAGATTTAGCTTAATTAAAATAAATATAATTTTAATTATTATATTAAAATTTTAATTAATATAATATTTTAACTAATTTAATTATTTTCTTAACTAATTATTTTATTAATTAATATTTAGAGTTATCTAGGAGTAGTTAATTAAATAAGTTAAATTATTATTTAATTAATATATTTATGTTAATTAATTAGATAATATATTATTATTTTAAAATTATAATTACTTTTATGTTTACTATTCTAATTTAACTATCCAAATGTTATTTTTCTTATTTTCAAAAATAATCTAATTTTCATCCAAATATAAAATCAATTTTTTGCTTATTTTAAAATTTGTATCTATATCGAAAATAAGCAGTTCTTATTTGTATCCAAACCAAACACAGCTAAAGCTTTTGGATTGGATTTGAACTCCTAAACACATGAAAATTTTCATACAACAAAACTAATATTTTAGTAGTTTAAGGTATATAAGTATGTACATACGAGTACTTTTGTTTTAGTACACCATGTGTTCATTTTTATTGTTTGGTTCACCGCAATTTTACTTGCAGTCGAAATGTCATAATTGATTCGGGTCCTACAAAACAAATTTTAGTTCTGCAAGTAAACAAACAAACTGTTAAGATTTAATTAGATTTATAATTAAATATTAATTAGATTAAATTAATATTTAAATCCGTTAGAAATAAATTAATTTTTAATTTAAATATTAATTAGAGTATAATTTTAATTTAAGTAAATTTTGGTTTAATTTGGGCGGAGTTTTTATATATCTCCAATATATATATATATATATATATATATATATATATATATATATATATATATATAACTACGTATGATATTGAGGATGATCGTACGATACAAAAATAGATAAAAGAGATAAGTCTTCTAGATTTATAAAAGACGAGAGAACGGTGAGAAAGATTTAGGAGGAGAGTGAGATTCAGGATGAGGTCTCGGATTGAAGCTACTCTATTGTAGAAGAT
This sequence comes from Tillandsia leiboldiana, assembly GCA_029204045.2. Classification (NCBI taxonomy): domain Eukaryota; kingdom Viridiplantae; phylum Streptophyta; class Magnoliopsida; order Poales; family Bromeliaceae; genus Tillandsia; species Tillandsia leiboldiana. The sequence goes on along the minus strand of CM055069.1, from coordinate 46,532,381 downwards.
GAGTCGATGTAATTCTTCTCTTGGTTAATGAATTTTATTTCACCCGCATATTTTCTGTTTTGATTTTTCTTCTCTTTGTGGTTGCATTGGTTCCAGTTTTGTTGAGAGGACGGATTTATGGTAAAAATTTAATTTGACGTTTCCGCTGCGAAATTTCAATTCTAGGCGGTACTGGCGTGGATTGCGATATCGGAGTGAGTTGCGGATTCATAGAATCTGGTACCGAGGTGAGTACCGGATTTTCCAACAATTAGTATCATAGCTAAAGATTATCGATCTTTGGGAAAGATCGACGGAGATGGCCACGAAGTTCGAAAACGAGAAGTTCGACGGTAAGAACAATTTCGGCTTGTGACAGATTAAAATTAGAATCGTTTTGATACAACATGATTTGGACCAAACGTTGAACGGAAAAGAGGCAAAGTCGGCGAAGATCACAGATCCGGCATGGGAGAAGATGGAGGGGAAAGCGTTGAGTACACTTCATCTATTATTGGCAGATGATATTCTTTACAACATAGCCAATGAATCAGCACCGGCGAAGTTGTGGAAGAAATTTGAAGATCTGTACATGACCAAGTCCTTGACGAATAGATTGTATCTAAAGCATCGACTGTTCACGCAGCCGATGCAAGAAGCGGCTAGCCTACATGAGCATCTGAACGAGTTCAACAAGGTGGTGACCCAGTTAACCAGTATCGGAGTCAATCTGGATGACAAAGATAAGACGCTTATTTTACTTTCTTCGTTACCGGTGACATATGAGCATCTAGTGACCACGTTACTTTATGGTAAGGAGACCATAAGCGTGGAGGCGGTCACGGCGACGGTTCTTTCGAATGAGATGCGAAAGATGACTCAAGAGTTCGGCATGCAAAGCCATGATACAGCTTTAATGGTAAAAGCGAAGAATGAGGCAAAAACATTAGCAACCTGAAGTAGACAAAAGAAGCCGTTATCCGAGGTTGAGTGCTTCTATTGTCACAGGAAAGGTCACATTAAGCACAACTGTCATAAGCTTAAAGATGATCTGGATGAGCTAAAGCGACAGAAAAGAAAAATTGACGTGGATTAGTACAAGGAGACATTAGCGATGGCGTAGGCGACAGAATCGGAGATGATCGATTCTGATGTGCTATATGCGGTGACCGATGATACTAAAATTTTGAATGATGTATGGGTGCTCGATTCGACATGTTCCTTTCACGTCTGCCCGAAAAAAGAGTCTTTTGCTACTTATAAGGCGATAAAAGGTGGAAAAGCTCTTATGGGGAACTGGACAGCGTGCAAAGTTTTAGGAGTCGGCATAGTGAAGATTCCGATGCACGATGGGGTTGTAAGGACGCTGACAGGTGTACGACACGTTCCTGGTTTGAAGCTGAATTTGATCTCGTTATGTGAGTTGGACTCGAAAGGTTGTGAAATTTCAGCTTCAGGTGGAGCTATGAGGGTCCAAAAACGACATCGGGTTGTTTGCGTGGCGAACAAACACGGAAACTTGTATGTTCTGAACTGGAGAATAGTCAGAACCGAAACAAAGTCATTTTGGGTTCCAAAAGTTCGCAGAGGTGCAGTTGCTCAAGATGGAGTGATGGATGCGGCAACATCAAGCGACAGAGACAAGCTTAAGGTGGAGCTTACGTGGTGAGCTCGGTGCAGCGATTGAAGATTACAAATCTAATCAATGTGGAGATTGTTAGGACTTGATTAGATTTGTAATTAAATCTTAATTGGATTAGGATTAATATTTAAATCTGTTAGAGATAAATTAATTTATGATTTAAATATTAATTAGAGTATAATCCTAATTTAAGTAGATTTGGATTTATCTTGGGCGGAGTTTATATATATCTCCAATGTAGAGAGCATATATATATATATATATAAAAGTATGTATGATCTTGAGGATAATCGTACGATACAAAAAGAGAGAAAATGCAGAAATCTTTTAGAATTATAGAAGACGAGAGAACGGTAAGAGAGATTCAGGAGGAGGACGAGATTCATGAGGATGGTTCAGATTGAAGCTACTCTATTGCAGAAAAAGAGTCGGTGTAATTCTTTTCTTGGTTAATGAATCTTATTTCACCCGCATATTTTTTATTTTGGTTTTCTTCTCTTTGTGGTTGTATTGGTTCCAGTTTTATTGAGAGGATGGGTTTCTGATAAAAATTCGATTTCACGTTTTCGCTGCGAAATTTTAATTCTAGACGGTACCGACATAAATTGCGGTATCGGAGTGAATTGCAGATTCACAGAATCTGATATCGAAACGAGTACCGAATTTTCCAACGCAAACGACTTCAATCTGAATCTGCAAAGAAAACAGACTGGCTGCCCAGTAAGTGTGAACAAACAAGTGATTTTCTTGACTCAATTCTTGGTTAATTCAATTTTTCCAAAAAATTAAAAATCAAAGCATCATAGTCACATCCTCCAGCAATTTCCAACTGTATGAACTTTCATTATTTTATTTGTTTTCTATTATCAATTTTGCTATTGATCAGTAGTGATAGTTTCCTCAGCTAGTGCAAGACTCAAAGCAAGAGGCTTCTAGAACTTTGACTGATACTAATTAGCATAACACAAACAGGGTCAATGAAAATGATTTGCAATTAGCCATATCTCAAATTTTTCAAACCAAAAAATTGACTGGAAAATAGACATAAGTTAAGATCAGATTATTAGCCGACCCCACCAGTTCATTAGATCTCATTTAGTTCGAGGATAACGAATATTGTGATAAAAAAAAAAATTTATTCCAGAAATGACTTATTATTTCGGAATAGTCATAAATAAAGTAAAAAGGTGTTTGATTTGTAATATTGTTATTATCAAGAATAACTGAAATTGTATTTAATTAATTTTATAGGATATCTAGTTTTACCGAATCCAATCTTTTCCAACCCAATTCCTCTTCAGCCTGATCGAATTCGAATTCGAATTCAATCATCTCTAGATTAAATAAGATTGGGATAGAATTGACCTTTAATTGGCATTAGTTTGCACCATACAAGTTGTCGGAATTAGTTAGGTCGGATTGGGATAACTCAACAATTACATAGTTCGTATCCCGGAAAACCCGGTTTCATCGAATCCAATCTTATCCAATCCGATTCCTCTTATCGAATTCAAACTCAGTCAAATCCAAGTTACATAATATTAGGCTAGAACTAACCTTTAATTAGCACTAGTCGCTACTGTAGGATCTTTGGCGCTAATCATTAATCCCAAAAGCCAACGATCCTACAAGTGGTATCGAAGCCAGTGGCACGGGTTCGATTCCCACACGGTGCAGGTGTTGGGGGGGATTGTTGGCTATTTATTTATGGATTAAAAATAGATCCAACTTCCTGCCCGTGATAATAGGCCCAGGAGACTTATAAGTTGAGTTGGGTGAGCCCAATAAGTTGAGTGGGGCTGCGGTCCACAATAGACCTAACGGCAAGAGGCCCAACAATAGACCCAACGTTCAGATGGGTTGAGTTCGGTCGAGACCCGTGGGCGCTGTATCTGTACACTTTAAGTAAATTGATTGCGTATTTCTAATAGCTCGAGCTTTTGGAATTAATGGTTAGCGCCAACGATCCGACAGCTACATGCAAGCGGCTAGGATTAGGTCGGATTGATATAACTAAACAATTTAAATCGTTCGCATCCTGCAAACCCTATTTCACTAAATCCAATCTTACCCGACCTAATTCCTCGTCAGCCTGATCGAACTCGAACTCAGCCAAATCCAAGTTAAATGAGATGGGATTAGAATTGACCTTTAAATAGCACAAGTTGCACCACTTGATGAACATGGGTGGGGGCTCACTAGACCAAACCTTTTAATTGGGGTGGGACCCAAGCCCTAATTGCTCATTGGGTCTACATTGGGTCTAAGACCACAAGTGTGCCAATCACACACCATTGCATGGCTACTCAAAGCCCCCATATATCTTTTTCATTTTTCCTTTACTTCTTTTATTGTGTGTGTGTGTGTGTGTGTGTGTGGGGTTGGGGGGGGGGGGGGGGGGGGGGGGAATGAAAACAACACAAGACACCATCTCCTTTCAATGTTCTCACTTCAAACACCCTAAACTTGATGATGACCCCCACAAACCACTCTCATTTCTCTCTTTCACTCTCACATGTGTTGTACTAAATATTTTAAAAATCAAGTCCAATAATGTACTTAGATTAAGAATTACTGTCCGCTACGTCAGCATAATGTCATAAATATTTAATTATATTTTTTAATTTATTATATAAATATATATATATATATATATATATATATATATATATATATTATTATTATATTTAATTATAAAATATTAATTTTTAAATTAAATTAAATTGATATAAAATTTACATTTTACCAACATTAAAAATAAAAAAAATTATAAAATTACCAATAAATGACTATGATCTCCACCAAGTATGAAAACATATATAAGTTTCTAGAACGTACGCATGGCATTCCAACATTATCTAGCGCTATTAAATAAAAGGAGCAATTTTTTATATACTCCTAAAAAATTTTCTGTTTTTAGATTTATTCCTCTTAGAAAGTTAATATTAAAACTATCCTTCTTACGTTCCGACTTCTTTCTAAAATACTCCTGAAGTTAAACTCTGTTAGTGTACCGTTTGGAGCTACCGTTATCTATGTGAAATTATCATTTTGCCCTTTCAAATATACCCTTCTACCATAACCAACTTTTTCTTATATACCCTTAAAATTTTTAATAGTTTTGATAGATAGGGACAAAATAGGTATATCTAATAGTTTTCAACTCCGATTATTATTTAACTATAGTTTAACCATAGTTAACTTAACAAAGGGAAACGGTAGGGATATTTTTAATAACGGTGGAACGTATGAAGGGTATATTAAAAAGAAAAAAATAAGAAGGATAAATCAGATATTTCTTCAGATTTCAGTGGTACACAGGCAATTATCTTTAAATAAAAAAATTAATTTCATACAATTTTTTATATCTAAATTATTTATATATATTTATACAGTTAATTTTCATTATAAAAATATAATTAATTATAGATTAAATACTTAATTATTATTTTTTTTCGAATATTATATTTAACTATAAATATATTTTTTAACATTTGAGATTTAAAAAAAAAACAAATTTATAAAGATAAATTTAATATTTTACGTATATTTTATTAGAAACTAGATACTAATAAATAAATATAAGAAATTAAATTGGGTAGGAATATATTTTTTTTCAAACTAGCTAGGTGCAAATTTGAAAAGGAGGTGAGGGTTGTCTTAGGCATACCGGGGGTGAGCGTACGGCAGGCCGGACGGCGTACTTTTTATCAACTGCTGTCGGCTTCGGAGATTCCAACGTGGCGACGTCTCACGTCTGCCTCGCGGTGAAAAGTCCCTGCTTCTCAGTTATTTCCACATTTGCCCCTCACCTCCATCTTATTTACACCCGCAACCCCCTCGTGCGCCTCATCGTAATATATTCGAAATTCGAGCCTAATATTGTAATCTCGGGTCGGCATTTGACCTGTGTCGACCGCGACGACCCATCGTTGATTTAACCGTGAGGAGAACCGTTGGATTCGATCTCAACGGTTTAGATTATTTGGGGCACCAGTATAAATATAGAAAAATATTTTTGGTACATCCCAATCATTTCAGAGTGGGATAAATTTTACTACGCACTTCAAAATGATCGATGAATAAGTCTCCATCCTGAGATGGATGGAATGTACATCGTACATTCATTTCTCGGGTCGACATTTGACCTGTGTCGATCGCGACGACCCATCGTTGATTTAACCGTGAGGAGAACCGTTGGATTCGATCTCAACGGTTTAGATTATTTGGGGCACGAGTATAAATATAAAAAAATATTTTTAGTACATCCCACCTATTTCAGGACGGAATAAATATTACTGCGCACTTCAAAATAATCGGTGAATAAGTCTCCATCCTAAGATGGATGAAATGTACATCGTACATCCATTTCTGAGTATACGAATAGTATTATTCTAAATATGAAAAATATTTATTGTACATCCGAAATTAGATGTATATTTTACGTCCACATATTCTGAGGTGGGATAAATTTTACTGGTCATTTCGAAATGACCAGTAAAAAAGTCTCAATCTCTGAATAAATGAGGTATACATCGTACAACCGAAATCGAATGTACGGATAGTATTGCTCCTCTACATATATAACTAAATTCTATTTAATTCCGCAAACTATTAAGTTCGTTAGCGCTTTGGTTCTCGAATTTTAATTTATTGTACAGTTGATATTATTATTTTATAATTTTAAAAATTATAAAAAATATTATTTTATTATTTTTGATATTATTTTATCAAAAATTATTATAAATTATGTAAAAATTTATAATAATAAAATAATTTTAAAATTATCTTATATTTAGATATAATTTTTTGAATAACATAATAAAAATTCAACCATTTACCAAAAAAAAAAATCATAAAAAAAATTTAAAAAATGGACTCCACTTATTTAAATCATTTAAATTTAAATAAATAAGACAATTTGATGACCCACCCCCAAAAAAATTTAAAAGTAATTAAAGCGGAATTAAATTTGGAGGGTGATATTTTCACGCTGCTTCAATAAAGTGTTACCTTTTGATGCAAAGTCCCCCCCCCCCCTTTTTTTATTATTTTTTAATTAAAAAATAAGAGACAATTAAAAAAAAAAAAAAAAAAAATTTAAAGGAGACAATTAAAAAGAAAGATAAAATATTTTTTTTTTTAAAAAAAAGGAGTCAACCACTTGATTTAGGATGTTGGTGGAATCAATTTGAATATGGATATAAAATCAAAAAAATATATATGAAAAGTATATGTAATTAAAATATGAAAAGGAAAAGGATTTTCTCTTTTGAATATAACTTTTTGTTTACAAATACAAATCAAACAATATTTATCAATTAATTTTATAACTATACATCATCCAACTTTTCAAGAAGTCATTCATCCACCCAACTTTTCAAAAATCCATTCATTTTAAAACTATTCTAACTAGGCAAAAATTTTATAGCGAGCCGACCTTCACCTACCACAATCGTTAACTAAAAAATATTTTAGGTCTAGCACGCTTAACTCTCTTAACTTCTTTGGTCTAACTACCACTGAAAATATTATAACTGGATTAAGAGATTTAGTTCTATTTATACCTTATATATATATATATATATATATATATATATATATATATATATATATATATATATATATATATGACTAATCCAAATTATGAGGGTGTTACATTCCTCCTCACTTTTAAGTCTTAATGTCCTACTCAGAGACACTCACAAGCAACAAGCGATGTGAGATTTGTCTTGCTAGCCACGCTCTGCACGCTATATAATTCTGACTCAAATGAAATTTATCTCACATTTCCGACTGCTAAAGTTATTATCACTAGCGTTCATGATCTCATATATATCCATTATTACTAACGTGCATGATCTCATATATCCAATTGAAATTTTAATCACAGCCTATATAGAACTATTAGAGTGTTACAAACTCTCATCTTTTAGATCATGATGTTTTTGTCAGGTCCAAATCGAATCACAGATATAGAACAGATCAGAGTTACCAGGCAATTCCAGAAGACTAATAAGTTGAGTTGAGTGAACCCAATAAGTTGAGTGGGGCTGCAGTCTACAACACAATAGACCTAACGGCAAGAGACCCAACAATAGACCTAATGTCCAGATGGGTTGAGTCCAGTTAATACCCGTGGGTGATATGTCTGTACACTTTAAGTAAAGTTTTAAGTGAGTTGGTTGCATAATCTAACAGGTTGAGCTTTACATAATATTTTCGGTGGTGGTTAGATCTGAAAGATTAAGAAAATTAAGCGTGTTAGAATTGGAGTAGTTCGAGAATGTATGACTTCCTGAAAAGTTTGGGCGTATCCGGTGCACTAGTAATAATAACTCATTGGATTTAAACCATGAGCCCAAAATACTTAAGCCTAATTATTATAACTCATGTCCATGGTTTCCTATAAGCGCAATCACAATTTCATTTTTATGTGCAGGACTATTGAATCGTCACAATAATTGATACTCAAATTTTAAATTTAAAGTCCAATCATTTTATTTTGTCCACTAAATTTATTTCTAAATAAAATAAAGAAAGAAAAAGTCAAAAATTTCTTTCTAGTGTAAACAACTTGGCTATGACTAGTAACACACTAATAAAAAAAAATTGGACACAATTAATGTAATTTCAATCATGCATCTCGTTCTACCAAAACTCAAACAAATAAAGAATAAATTTAGATTAATTGCGATGTCAATCTACAAACAACAAAGGTGTTGGCTTTGTTGAGATTTAGCCTCGATCTTCTAACTTGTTAGTGCACTTTTTATCGGTCTAAAGGGACCATCATTCTACTCTATGGCCGGAGATCAGATTTGATCGAGTCATATTCAAAATGGCTTGATAATGGGTTGGACCGAATCATATTTTAAGTAGCGTGAGGTTAGTTGAACTAAGTCACAATCGAGACTCATGACTGTCATTTTGTACACTTTAAATAAATTAGTTATATATTTCTAATTACTTGAATTTTTCAAAACTCCATAGACATGCAGAAGAGAAATGCTATCCCCACTCGGACCAAGACATAACTTTTACCAAAAGTTTATTATGATCTTTTTGTTCAAATAACAATTAAGGTGAAGCAGGGTCAGGAACAATGAATGAACTTTTAGGATTAATCATTAGCTGTGATACCTCCGGAATTTATATTAGTTCTATATATAAATAATATAATAGGACTAAATTTTTTAACCCAGCTATAATATTTTGAATGGTAGCAAGACCCAAGAGGTTAAGAGAATTAAGCGTGCTAGAGATAGAGTAGTTCAAGGATGGATGATTTTCTGGGAAGTTGAGACGTCACAGTTGGTATTAGAGCCAATCACCAGCCGAAAATGTGAAATGAGTCTTAGCTGAACCAGGATTATATAGCGAGTAGAGCGTGACCGTTGTGGCTGAAGTGCGACTCCCCACAAGGTTGACTAAGGCTAACGAGACGAGTTTCACATCGCCTGGTATTTGTGAGTGTGTTTGAGCCTAACGTGGATGCCAGTACTTAAAGGGAAAAAGAATGTGACACCTCCAAAATTTACATTAGTCCTATATATAAATAATATAATAAGATTAAATTTCTTAACCCGATTATAGCATTTTAGATGGTAGTAAGACATAAGAGGTTAAGAGAGTTAAACATGCTAGAGATAGAGTAGTTCTAGAATGGATGACCTTCTGGGAAGTTAAGGCGTCACAGTTGGTATCAGAGCCAATCACCAGCCGAAAATATGAGATGAGTCTCAGCTGAGCCAGAATTATATAGTGGGTAGAGCATGATCGTTGTGGGTGAAATAAAACTCCCCATAAGGTTGGATGAGACTAGCGAGACGAGTCTCACATCGCCTGATACTTATAAGTGTGATTGAGCCTAATGTGGACGTTAGGGCTTAAGGGAAGAAATAATATGACACCTACGAAATTTGCATTAGTCCTATATATAAATGATATAATAGGACTAAATCTTTTAACCCGACTATAATATTTTGAAGGAAAATACTATGTGTACACCCCTTTCGGGGTGTACATCATACACCCCACCCATCTAAGGGTGGGGGTGTGATGATGGATCACTTGATGTGACCCGTAAAAAGTATCACCACCATTAAAATGGTGGAGGTGTATGATGTACACCCCTTCGGGGTGTACAGGTAGCATTGCTCTATTTTGAATGGTAGCAAAATAGAAAAGCTTAAAAAGATTAAACACTTCTTCTTCGATAAAATACGGTCATGAGATATATATATATATATATATTCATTAAAAGTAAGATAAAAATAAATGCCATAAATTAAAATTAAAATTTAAAATGCATAAACAAAGAGCCAAAAATACTCATCTAGCTATTTGTTTATGTTCATATAACAGGTAAAAGCATGTGAGACTTTAATACGGATTGACAGAGTAAATGGAGCAATACTTACTATACATACAATTAAAATCGGATGTACGAAACACATTTTATTCATCTCAAAATAATTTTTTTTTTATAGTTATTTCAAAATAACCAGTAAAATTCACTTCATCTCAAAATAAATAAAGTGTAAGATGCACATTCTATATATTTGAAATATACAAATAGTATTTTTCAAGTAAAAATATACAAAATTATAATAAAAAAAATAATTATTTTTTTAAAAAATTATTAAATTATAAAAATTACTTTATTTTAAAATAATGTATATTCTATTTGAAATTTACAAATAGTATTTTTAAAATAAAAATATGTAAAATTATAAAGAAAAGTAATTAAATTTTGTTTTCTTAAATTTATTAAATTATAAAATTCAATGTAGAATATTTCATTTAATGTGGCAAAATGTAATTAATTTGGTATAAATGGTAGGTGTAATCAGTGGAGAGAGGGGACCTCTTACTCCTAAAAAAAGCTGACCAGTGATTAGTGTTAGTCAGTACCAGTGTCAACAAACAGCAGCCACTGCTTACTCAAAACTTCTTTTTGTTGGGAAAATATTGGACAAATACATCAAGCTTCAGTACTTGCACAAATTGACCCCTCAAATTTTAATTTTAAAATCTTTCCTCATTTACTTATTTCTGATTACTATCTTAAAATTTTTAAATTTATTCTAAAATTATCATAATATTTTTTTAAAAAATTTAATTTAATTATGTTGAAAGATATTTTTTAAAGTAATCGTTCAAGAATAAATAAATTATTTTTTAATTTTTGAATGGCATGTTAAATATTTATTTTTTTCTCTTCTAATTATTATGAATAGAAAATATAATTTTTTTTTAATTTGGACTTTTAAAAATATAATTTCTATTAAATTAAATTTTTATTTTTTTAATTATTTTATATATCAAAATGAACTGAATATATACTCATCTATTTTTCACAAGTATTTTTTAACAGTAATATTAATTTTCATCTAAAATTATAAATTTATTAATTATAGTATAAATTTTTTTAAAAAAAAATAGTTAAGTGCTGTTTTTCAAAAAGGTAGTAATTGTATAAAAAGTTAATATTTTTATTTTAATTTTTTTTTGGGGTCTAAAGTATAAAAAATTATAAAAAGATGAAATACCATCATTTTTTTTTTTTTTTTTTTTTTTTTGTTTTGAAATCACAAAGGCATTAATAAACGCCCCTTTTCCCAATGAAAAAAAAAAGAAAAAAAGAAAGAGAGAGAGAGAGAGAGTGATGAGAAATTAAAAGCAACCCCAGGGGTGTTTCTACTTTTTCTACTCCGTTCCTCTCTCTCTCTCTCTCTCTCTCTCTTTCTTTCAGATCTCTCTCTCTCTCTCTCTTTCTCTCTGAGGAGGCCGCGAAAACCCTAGCAAAACCTCGCGAGGCGAAGAATCCCCAGCGCAGATCCCGTCGGAGGCGTCGCGGAAGATCGCGGCGGAGCGAGCACAGCTCCGGCGACGGCGCCGCCGCGGGAGACGGCGCCCGGGGGCCGGATCTCGCCCCCCGCGCGGCGGATCGGCCCGCATTCGTAGAATCTAGGGGGGGATCGAGATCGGGATTGGGATCGGGAACGGGGGAGGGAGGGGGACGTAGGATATAGGGATATAGGGTTAGGGTTAGGGTTTTGGGGAGGGCGGGGGGTGGAAGAGATGTACAAGAACCAGCTGCAGGAGCTGGCGCAGCGGAGCTGCTTCAACCTGCCGTCGTACACGTGCATCCGCGAAGGCCCCGACCACGCGCCGCGCTTCAAGGCCACCGTCAACTTCAACGGCGAGGTGTTCGAGAGCCCCAGCTTCTGCACCACCCTGCGCCAGGCCGAGCACTCCGCCGCCGAGGTCGCCCTCTGCGCCCTCTCCCACCGCGGCCCCTCCCACTCCCTCGCCGCTCGAATCCTCGTACGTTCCCTCCTCCTTTTTTTCTTGATGCAACCCACTTTTTTCTTGATGCAAAATGATCGGGAAAAAGAGAAACCCCTTCTTCCACCTCCTTTTTTTCCCGATTTCGAACGAATTTCTTCGATCGGATGGTTTCCTCAATTCGAATCGGCTCTCCGGAGCTCAAAATTCATGAAAAATTCATGAAAATTGCATGAAAATTTCATGAAATTGGATTTTTCCAAAATTTCCCCCGATTTTTTCGGGGAAAAAAAATCGAATTACCGCGAACGAAGAAAACGAGTTCGATTTCCAAAATTCAAACTAATCACCACCATTTTTTTAAAAAAAAAAAATAATAAAAAAATAATTATTATCTTAATTAATGGCGAGCTTCGTCGGAACGGCGACGGTGCGAACTCGTCCTTTTATTTTATTTTAACCATTTATTATTATTATTATTACCATTAAATTTTTTTATTACTTTTTGGTCCTCTTTTTTAAATATTATTATTATTTATCATTTTCTTTTTTAAGAAAAAACTTGGGTCTCCGTGCATTAACTTCGTGCTTTTATTGCGTTGATTAAATTAAATTAAATACTCGTCGAATACGTCGTTTTGTGGTTTGGATACATTAGGGTTCCGTTTCCCACCCATTATCAACATCTCTGTGTGATTATTAATTGTTGAAAATTTTAAATAATGTGATTAATCGTGTGAAACCCTAGAAAAAAAAAAAAAAAAAAAAAAAAAAAAAAAAAAAGGCCTTTTGTCCCCATCTGTGTGAAACCGTGTGCCACATTAGGAACCTATTATTGTTATTATTATTATTATTCTAATTAAGAGAGAGAAAAAGGATTTTTTATTGATAAAATCCTTGATTATTGTAGATTCTAAGTAAGAGTTTTATCAATTTAATGATTTTATTTGCTAAAAAATACTTGATTATAAAAAAAAAAAAGGAAAAAACAAAGGGGTTGAGAGGGGGAGGGGGCCTCTGTAGAGTTTTACCTAATTTGAATTAATTAAATTAGTTGAGTGCTTCTTGGGGCGGCGTCAAATGTAAATTTTAATTAAATTTGAGCTGACTTGGGGTGGGATTTTAATGGTGACAACATGGGTGGGTGGGTTTGAATTGAATTTGGAGCACTCACCTAACCGCACCAAATGGGTGAAGACAAGTAGGGCCCAATCTCTTATTATTAGTAGAAAGGTGGGCACAAAGGAGCTGATTTTTAGTCAGCAACACTATCCATAGTCGAATCTGTTTCCATTTTCTTTCATTTTGTTTTAAAAAATTTGTTTCCAGTGTAAATGGTTTTGATTTGGTGATTGGTACTAGCGGAACTGAACGATAGCTTAATCGTGTAATCCGACGAAAAAGTTGTTGTTAGTAATAGCCGGTTAAAATGGATGTTAAATTCTCAATCTGTTTAGAACAAGGATTTAAGTGCCGTGGCACGGGGTCGTGCCGAAAACTTGCCGGCACGGTGCGTGCCGAGCCGTGCCGATGAGGGCCGGTCACAAAAAATACATACGTGCTGACACATAATGGCATGAAATATTTAATTTCTTTAGCAATAAAATTTTTTAATTGCTTATTATGTATCTTTATCAAATATTTTGAACTTTATTAATAAAATTACTTAGTAATTTTAAGAAAAAAAGGTTTTGAACTGTGTCATCGGCACGGGAGCTGTATCGTGCCGGTATCTTGTTGGCACGGTAGATACGGCCAGTGCCGATGGATACTTAAAACCTTGGTTTAGAACAAACTTTTCTTTAAAAATGTCGAGGATTGTATGGTGATTCATCAACACTACGCCAGGGTATTGAATTTAGTGTGGATTAAATCATCTTCCTCGCAGGGTGCTGCATATTCTGAACAAGTGAATTTCTTATGAAATCGAAAATTAGGTCTGGTTAATTTTGTCGACTGGTTTTCTCCGCGCTTGGTTTCCATTGCTTGCACTAATTCATCTCACTATAATCCGATCGTTCTTTTCGTTCATGAAAGATGGAATATTTTTAGTTACCGATCTTGAATTCGAAAGAAACTGCTTTTCCTCTTGACTTCCGATTGCTCACTGTTCCCTCAATTTTTTCATTACCAATTCGGACACAAGTTTGTACTTATCAGTTGTCCTTTATGTAATCGTGCCTCTTTCACATTTGAGTTTTTTTCTTCTACATTTTCTCAGTAACGTCAGTATTCGTCTATAACAGGATGAAACAGGGGTTTACAAGAATCTGCTACAGGAAGTAGCCCAAAGAGTTGGAGCTCCATTGCCAACGTACACAACCGTACGCTCTGGCCTTGGTCACCTTCCTGTATTCACATGCACGGTGGAGCTAGCAGGAATCACATTTACCGGTGAACCAGCGAAGAATAAGAAGCAAGCAGAGAAGAATGCCGCCATGGCCGCATGGTCTTCATTAAAACAATGTGAGCCCATGTCCTTCTGGTAGATTCCACATATTATGCAGTGATACTCAGGCATCTAAGAGAAAAATAAGATTTTTTTTTTTTTTATGCATTGTTGTAAAATTGTGAGTTCATCTTTTTAATAGTTTCCGCATCTGATTTCTATTACTGTTATTAATATGTGATAAAGAATTGTCAGTTTGACACTAGAGACATGTTTGGTCTGAAATGCTAACTGCATGTCGGATTTCATATCGAGTCCTAAGTTGTTAGCTGTATACTCTCTTTTAATTTTTAATATTTTGGCTTATACGTTGTATTTTTGTTAGAAATATATCACCAGATCTTTAAAGATATAAGTTCGACATTGAAATCAAGTGCCCTAGTCAATGTGAACAAATCTATTTGCAACAAGCAGCTGCTATTATTAATATACAGTTCTTTCTTTATCGTGGCACTACTTTTATCAATGTCTTTATTTTGAGGGCAATTCTCAAAGCACAACTATGCATACATGTCAGCTATGTCTTAGTCATTGCACGTACAAATCTGTTTATCTGATTTCTGTATGAAATGATATGTTTCTGTCATGTCATTTTTGGTTTCAGCCCTATCTTTTTTCATGCCATTTTCATGTTTCTGATTTTTGGTTTTAACCCTGGAAGAGAATAGATTGCAGTATTTATAGGATTTGCTTCCACTTTGATTGTTTTTTTTGGCTACCTGCATTCACAACAGTCAGTCTGGGATATATAGGCTGCCAGACTGCAAAATGCGTGCGCTTTCTTTTATTCCAACACATTTGTGTTGGGAAATTATACAAACTTGTGAATCATTTATTGTCTTTCGATTTGTACTTGATTCTAATCACTAGTTCCCTAATTTAACATTCCACCTTGGCATATGGGACAGCACTTATGCTCTGCAGATCGCCTAGTGAAGTAGCTTTTTGTGTTTATTATTTCCCACTCATTAGCATGATCTGGATTCGACCATCCGTCCTACACTTGCTTTAGTAGGGTTTCAATAAACAAACTAGGTGCAATATTTTTTTAAAAAAAAATTATGGAGTCATAGACATATGCGGTGCAATCTGCTGTTAAACTTTGTGAATTGCTTTTCCTCTTCCATGTCAAGTAGCTCAAAACTGATCCTTGTCCATAAATCAAGCTACAATGGCATCTTCATTTCTTATCATAAACTTCCTGTAATTAAGACCTTCCTCCCCCTCTCTGTTCTGCTTTAAATCATTTTGAAATGTAGCTAAACCATTCTTTCTTCATTCAACAGTGGCACAGCAATCGGCAAGCTCATCATCCGAACTGGAGAACAACGATGAGCAGGAGCAGATCAAGATAGCCCGTGCGCTACTTAACTATCGGCTTAAGGAAAAGATGGCGATGGCCGCCCATAACCCTCACATCTCACCATTCCCCAAGAAGTTCCCTCAAACCCTAGATAATAATAGAAGACCTCCAACAATTCAACCTCCACCCTCCTTGTGCTCGAAAATTCTCCCACTAATCCGTCCGAAATCTAATCCAAGAACCCGACCTATTTCCCCTTGTTTTATACCAGATAATAGTACATTACCACACAAGTTCCCAGCAGTCGGAGCCTTACCTTATGTTCCTATTAGGCAGTTGGGGATGACTTGCCATGGAATGGCTCCGCCGGTGACAATAAGGACGGCTGTGCCGGTGTTCTCAGCTCCGCCTCTTCCACCACCGCCAGTGGCCATTATGGGCCGCCCGCCAATCCGGATGGCGTCCCCTGTTCGTATCAGGCCTGCTATTCCAGTGTTTGCCGCCCCGCCTCCCGTATCGTCCATGAGTTCTGTCATTCCTGTTCGGGTAAAGGATGTCCGTGCATCACTTAAGGAAGTGCTGCCGGTTGTGGTGGCCCCCCCACCACCCGTTCAAGCTCAGGTGAAGGAGCCGCCGTCGGCGGTTTCCGAAGCACCGCCGCCAGCTGTCTCTGCCGCCCCTCCTCTGAAGGAGACCGAAGGAAACGCCAACTGTAGTGCGGACACCGTGGCGAAAAGTCCCGACAAAAGTATAGTAGTAGTAGTAGCGGAGGGGCTGAAGCAACTTGAGATCAAGTGAGTATGGTTCTTTTTCCTTTTTGTTTTACATTGCTCTTTCGCTGTTGTCTATGCTTCTACTCTGTTTTCATTTTGTAGTTCTTCTAAATAGCAGTTTTAGGGTTTTTGGG
The DNA here is from genome assembly GCA_029204045.2 of Tillandsia leiboldiana. Classification (NCBI taxonomy): domain Eukaryota; kingdom Viridiplantae; phylum Streptophyta; class Magnoliopsida; order Poales; family Bromeliaceae; genus Tillandsia; species Tillandsia leiboldiana. Next base: position 46,515,808 of record CM055069.1, on the reverse strand, counting down.
CAGGCTACATTGTAATATGAACCTCTTAGCTTTTCAGAAGCAAATCTCAGAAACAGCAGATCATTTGCCCATATGTTGTTGTTTAGTCCTTTGTAGTAGCTTCGCTCTCCTTTTATCCACACTACTAGTAGGGGGGTGGGGGGTAGTCGATGTTTGCTGGGAAAAACTATCTGATCCTTCTCTTGAGTTGATTCTAGAATAAAGTCCCCATTTTCTGCTGTGTTTATAAGTGGAGGAACAATTGTAATTATGAGGGATATATAGCTGATATAAGAAGTTTAACAGTTAGAATAAGGGGGGGGTGGGGGGATAAGCACAGGTACAATCTGCTATCAATTTCTATTCTATTCTAATTTAACCCTTTGGCTTGTTTCATTGATCTGTTGGGCCTAGAGCAGTTATAGTAGTTGGCGAGGTGGACGAGGACTAAAGTTCCCCCCCAAAAAAAAAAAATTTGCTTTGCGCACTTGCTGGGTTCTACAATTTTTGTTTGTTTGTTTCACCCAAGGTAAAGGTAAAGTTTAGATTAAAGTAGACTTGGATTCAGGCGAACTAGAGTTTAAATGAGAAGTATTTTTTTCTCTTCGTTGTTTGTTTGTTTGTTTGTTTGTTTGTTTGTATGGTTATAAAATTTACTGTATGTTTAGCAGGGAATGAATGACCTCAAAAGCTTAAGGCGTGAGAGATGGGTAAAGTAGTTTATAATTCTTTTCTCACTTTCTTCTCTGTAATTGATTTTAATTTTGATTTAAGTTAAAGTTATGGTAAATCGAACAACAGAAGTGAACTTTTCTTATGAATTTTTCTGGTCCTTTATTAAATCGAAACCTCAAGCAGATGAAATCAACTAGTGAAAAAATTCTAACTTGAACAGGAAGGAACAACTACTATAGGAACAGTTCTAGTCCCTATGAACCAAGCCCAAATAAAAAATCATCAAGTGCGAAAACATAAGAATCAAATCCTCCTCTATAATATTACATTTTGTTGAACAACTTTCCCAGCACTGGTTAGCTAGCCTGCGAGAGAGCGAAACGACCGGAATCAAATGTTCTATATAACTTTCATAAATAATATACATGGTCAACTCAAAAGGATAAGTAACACCACCTCCAAAATTTAACTCATTTGCTTTCACAAAACGAACATTCTACCAAGATTTGACAACAGGAACCGGATTGAGCTCCGTTTTGTCTGTGTCACTTCACTCAAACCCCCCGACGAGAAAAGCTAGATCAAACTAAATAAGTTGAGAGGGCACTGGGATGAGGGACTTCTTGTTTCATACATACAAAAACGGCTTCGCTTATCCGAGAACAGCTTTGAGGTGCGATAAATAGGCGCTATCACACGAAGGACCAGTTGACGAAACAGAAGGCGAGGCAATGGACGTTGTTATCTTCGCTGAGAACTTTCCAAGCAATAGCTTGCTCGTAGGAGACATGGCGGCCCATTCCCGACAAGCAAACTCCAGCTGGAAGGTGAACATAGCCCTGCGATTTTGAAGAAAATGAACAATTTAGAAAATGCAGGATATCCAAAAACCATGTAAAGGCATTCGATCGTGTGCGAACACTAATGGGGTTGAGGCGACGTAAAAGGAAGCAGCAGTACCTGTTCCATCAACTTTGCAAACTCTGCATATAGCGCTTTTCTTTCGGGTTCATCAAAGATTTTATCCAAAGAGATGTCTTGTAGCGCAACCAGGGATGTTTCTAACATGTCTAATCCAGCCTGGTTTGCGAAACTGAAGATAGGTTGTTCCTGGAAGAAACAAAAGGAAAAGCATTTATTAGAATATCAAAAGCTATAATAGGAACAGTAATTGTTGTGAGCAGCAAAAGAATTATCACAATATTAAGATCTTATAATAGCATGGCATATTTTCCTGAAAAAAAAGAGAGCCAGGGAAATGTATTAAGATGAGAGTATAAATAACGGAGTCACACAGACATGGTGGCAAAAGACAAAAGGGTGGGGAGAATAATTCAAGAAATTCACGGCATCTTGACTCGTACCTTAAATGAGCAGCACAAAATGGCGTCTTGATGATGCCACAACATGTTCAACAAGGAGTCCCCTGCTTCATCAGGACACCTCAGCAGCTCCAGACACAGGTGGTAACTGCCAACGTTGTACAAATTCAATTCGCACAATGAATAAGAAGAGAAAAACTACTGTAGAAAAAAAGCATTTGGAATAGTATTACATAGTAGGGGCATCAACAAAAAGTATTGACAATCTCATATTCTTTTTACATCTGTATTTTGAACAGTTATTGTTCTTTCATTGGCAGCTCATGGATTTCAATGTGCTTTGCCAGTTCGAGAGGCCAGACCTGGTCGGTGCTGAAAAAGTAGGCTCATCTCCACTGCCAGTTCGAGAGTATGAATTATTGCTTGGGCTCGATCCCGAGGCTTGTACTTCAGGCTAAAGTTTGGGACAAGCTCTAGTCCAAGCAGAACCAACTAATTGACACCCTAGGCCTAGTCATGCTCTTTATGAATAATGAACCAACAAAGAATTGTAGATGAAAAAGCGTATGGAACCCTGGACCATCCAACTACAAGTCATTTTGATGGTAACTCTCTAACTAATTGGTTTTTCGATGAGCATCCCTTCAACATTCAAGCTTATAATATATTTCTGTGATCTGTCATTCCCTGCAACTATCTCTGAAAGAACACGAGTTCAAGATTATTCGCCATTAAAAATAAGGCAGAGTCGGGTGGACTTACTGGTAGCTCTGACAAATCCAATGAGCAAGGGTGGAGGCTTCAGGAGATCCCGGATGCAGCTTCTGACCAACGTCTGAGCCAGGCCGTGATGGAGCGATAGCCATCGCGACTCTTTGTACGGCCGAGACAATGCTTCGAACATAGTGGCGGGCCGTTGCCACAATGCTCTCTTGGAGGTGCATTTCATATGGGAACTGAAAGGCAATAGTTAGCACCGACCGCAGGCTGTAGTCACTTGGAGATTTCTCGTTGGAGGCGCGTTGCGTGGCATTACCCACTTCAAGGCTTGATGCTAGATCTAATGTACGGGTGGAAGTTATACCATCCTGCATTACACATTACAATCGCTATCAGTCCATAAAGAAATGCAGATCCCTGTTATGGATCTTTGACATGGTAATGTTAGATGAAATTATGGATCGCTATGTAACAATGAATAACACTGTAAAAGTTTGTGAACTCCACAACCATTGTTTAATCCTTTAAAGATGTTTCAACCATCTAATTGTTGTGTAGACAAATTTATACGAAAAAAAATTGTATACCATGTATGTTTTAACCTCAACAGTTCTATGAAATAGTCACAATAAGTATGACTTCAGCTTCCCAATCATGTCATACAACTTGAAACAAACTCCAGAAAACTACTTAAACTTTATCAGTCATATTAAGCTACAATTTTCAATATAAGGAACTTACGTTTATATAGTGAATTGAAAACAAAATGACTTCATACTTTATTTGTCGAGACTAGATTTATCATAGTATGGTAGAAAATACTTTGGTGTCAAGGCTACACTCGACCACAATACATGACTGAGGTGTCAAGGCTACACTCGACCGCAATACAACTCGACCGCAGTACATGACTGAAAAACGATATTGAAAAAGATGAACCACAAACCTAATTGCCACAAGAAGCAAATTACCAGCAACCCCTTCTTTATATGATATGGTTAACGGCATTTTACCATGAATAGATTAGAAAAATCACAAGTAAATGAGTAAAGTAACAAGTTAAACAAAAGAACTGGAAGCACATGCTTAACTGTTTTTGTGTCCAGTGGTATGACACGGAAGCCAGAAGATATCAAGGGAGCATCATCAGGAAAATGTTCATCAATCGGAGCAAAAACAAGTTGAAAGCAGGATCCAACTGCATTCTCATCTATCCCGCAGCAAAGCTGAAAAATAAGAACCGCCAAAAATAAATGTAGATTAATATATAAAATTCCCTGGATAAATGACAGTCTGCGTTCTTCATGTCATTAATTTTTTTTTTAATATGCCAAATTACAGAAAGCATCAAGGAGAAACACCAATAAACATTTACGCTTTTGAATTGACCACCATTTACAAATGCAGGCACAAAGCCTGTAATCACCAAAGAGGCAAGTTGCATACAAATGACAAAATTAATACGCCAAATAGCACTGCAGACTGTTAAAACAACAAGTAAACGACTGTTTCGAATGAGGATATTTAGTGACTTTTAACAGGACCAACACCGAATAGAATACAAATATACTCAAACTAAAGAAGAACCTTATAACATATCTTAGAGCTTCAATAAAGAGAGGAACCAGTTTAACCGTTACTACAATATGATTTGATTCAAATGGGTGATCTCACTTGAAAAATCTTAATGATTTTATATTTTCTCCCAAGTACATAAAAGATAGACAGAGGCATTATGATATATTGATCATATAAGTATTGTCCGTCAGTTCTAATTTAAAACACACAGTATGTTAGATATCTCTCTCTCAATTCTTCTAGTTATTCTTTTGGTGATAATGATGCATCAAGCACAGACATCAATCTACTCTATACCTAAAGCACAGTAACTGCCCACCAGCTTAACACAAATATTAAAGAACATTGATAAATATCATGTCACACAGTTTTCAGAGTTTGACCAATTGATTTTATATTAAGAAGTTTCCTCCCGATACTACTATGCGAAGGGCAACAAGAATTGAGCAGATAGAAGTACAATTTATTACCTGTAGCAGATGAACATCTCTAGGTGAAGCAGCTTCATCTTGGGTGATATCCTGGCCTTCAAGACGAACAACTTCAAGAATCTGCACAATACCTTAACTCTTAAGAAGTGAAAGAAATGGTTTTTTTTTTTTTGAGAGAGAAAGGTAGCTAGCTACCCACTCCGCTCCTTTTTTTTTCCAAAAATGAAATCAACTAGAAATGTGAAGCGACTAGGCTTCGAACTTGGGATCTCCGGTACCAACCATCAATAGAAAGAAATAAATTAAGGCATCAGAAAGACATGCAACATTGGAATTGACTAATATCATATGTCATAGCATGCAAAATGCAATTACCTAAATATTGATGAAAACTACGATAAAATATTTATTCATAATTTAAAGAACGCCCTTCAGAATCTTTTTATCTATACACGTACAAATTAATTAATTCAACATCACCCATCTTGATATCCGCTCTTATCAACTTGTGCAGACGTAAAAAGCTCACCTTAGATGGCATATCACCAAACATTTTTTTTCAAACACATAAGCTAAATGCAATGCATACCTCCTCATTCTCCACAGTGTGACCAAGTGACATGATGATCTGACTCCCAGGAAATCTGGTTGGCCGCAATGCTGGAAATGAACATGAGTTGGCCTTAAGTGTAGCAGCACAGTATGCATCCATATTGTAATCAGCCCATTCAGACCGGTGTTCCCTCAAAAACCGCACCAATAATGCTGGTGGCACACTCTAAAATGACAAAGAAAGTTAATAATAGAGGATTAGCAAATAGCAATTGGTTTTCCAAACTAACACTAGAATTTGCAGCCAAACCATACTTGTTTTGCTATACCGCATGGCACAAGCCCAGAAAGTGACCACTTCAGAAGTTAAAAAAAAAAGGAAAAAATACCTTGAAAACACAACATTCTGGAGAAAATTACTAGTCAGCTGCTTCAGTAGAAAATTCGTGAAAAAAAATGACTACTAATCTTCTTGTTTTTTGTACTATTAAGAAAGAAATTTGCTTGTCCTTTCGGCAGTAAAAACAAACAAGATCTATAATCAGGTAAAAAAACTCTAAAGATAAAGAGGAAATTGGACAAAGTTTTAAGCATAGAATATGTATGCAACATATCAAACACAGTAAGTTTAAAATAGAGGAACTATCTGCGAGGAAAACCCTTGGGATTTACCTGGAGCAACATAGATGCCCTAGCACAAATAACACCTCCGGGGACAGAGAAAGCATTAGCAGAATTCGCATCAGTCCTGATTTTCTTGGTTGAGTTACTAGCAATTACTATGTCTTCCACACCGTCACTATCCATAAGCGACCATCCATCATCATTAAATCCATTGATGGCATCATTAAAGCCTCTGGAAAAAATCAATCGGGAGAATTGGTTTGAAAAATATCTACTTGTAGAAGCAAGATGATAATTCAGTTGTATGCTAAACAATAAGCAAATGAGACAATACGTATAACTGATTGGCGCAAGCTCACCTGCTCAGCCTTTGGCTAAAAGTCCGCAGCACAGCCGGCTGCCTACCCAAGGCATAAACTACTTCACCACTCATTTCCAGTGCAACTTGTCTGATGTAGCGAAGTGCCTTGAATGAAAAGAACAGTCAATGAATCTTCACAAAAAAAAAAAAGGACTAACAGGAGTCTGGTTGTTTATTCAGTTAGGATGACAGAATATTTATTTCCTTACTCCCTGGCACCAAACCAACCAAGAGTATGGAAAGTCGATTAATCTTTTGCAGAGAAATTTGGCCGATGAATGATTTGGAGTGTCACCATGACAAGCTTCTATTTCCATACCATGTAACTTCTATTTAAAAGAAAACCCATCACTGCAAAATGGAATTTAACCTACCGCAGTTGTCATCTTCTGAGCCACTACCCTGGATGACTCATAAAGTGGTCGTAGCACTTCAGGAACGCTCCATGCCTAAAGCAAGAATGTTAAACTCTTTCTAATTAGAAAAGTTCAAGCAACAAGATCGACAGTGCTGCAATCGTAGGAAAAAGTGTCACTATTTTAAGGCAAACCTCAAGATCTAGATGGTCAACAATGTGGACAATCGAGCCCCCGCCATCACATGGGCGAATCAAATAACCACTAGGAAGCATTTCAGCTCTTACAAACTGGTGTGCAGAAGTCGCATTAGGGCCGCCGCCTGAACCACTCAATGATCTCTCACAGACCTTGAAATGAAACATATAGTATCAGCAAGCAAAACAACTTCATAATGCCAACAAATGAGACATGAAATTACACATTAAGCATACCACAAGACTTCCGTCCTCCAAACTTGTTGTGTATCTGAGAGTCCAAAAATCACGAGCAGGAGCTAATGTAGTCGGAGCATACATCTGCAGACAGTAAACAAAATTATATGCAACCCATAAAAAAACAGACATAAAAAGAGCAAAACATTGTTTCTTACCTGCATATATACTAATTCAATTGTTCCTCCATTCCCTGCGGGAAGCATTGTAAAGACTTCCAGGCTCCTACAATCACGAAACCAAGAAGGGCGGTCTTTCAAGATCTCCACAATCTGCAAAACAAAACCATAACAACAATGTTTTGCGTCGTTAGCCCTCATTAATACTCTTACTTCGTAAACTGCAGCAAATCGACAAAATTTTACTTCTTCCATCAGAAAGAAAGAAAGACAACAAAAAAGTTGGATAGACAGCAATGAATACATTAAACATATCTAAAATCAATACCTTACTAGCATAAGATGAATAATCAATGATATTGTCTGTAAAGCTTATATTAGTCCAAGCGATGTAAAATTTACATTCCAAAATTAGCACACTTTCAGCTTGCCTTTGTTGGCTCTAAATTCACAAGACCACAAGCACGTGCGGCCACCCCATTGCAACCATGTGAGATAGCAACAATCCCAACTGAATCCGGACCAGGCTAATCAAGAAAAGAACGCATACAGTTAGTGACATATTGATCACTGCTTCTTTGAAGCATTTATATGATGGCAAAAAAACAACCTTCATCCCAGGCAACTGGACCCAATCGACAGCAGTCCCCGTAGCCTTTGAGAGGAACTCTGCCAAGGTCTCCTCTGCAATGGACAGGAGTCTAAAAGAAAATAGAAAATCATTAAAAGAACAAAACAGCAAGATAGCAAGGATGTTGTGTTTGTTTCAAGCTTGCAATACAAAAGAGAAAAAAGAGGCAACGATCTTACCCAGCAGGATTACTTGCATGTCTCAGAGAATTCTGAGGAGTGGTAACAACTGATTCACAGCTTGTGTCGTTGGCCAACGAGGCCTGTACACACGAAGAGACGATTAGAAATTAACAACAATTTATTCACTAGAACACCAACAGAATAAAAGTCCTCACATAGAGGATCAAAGATGAAGTTGACAACTATAAAATACATGGAAGATCTTAGGGACTCCAATGTAAACACAAATCTTACTTTCTGTAGCTGTTGCCGCATGTAAGCATTCTCATGAACAAGCTGGGAGACCTGCTTCTGAAGACGCTCGTTCTCCTCCATCAGAAGCTTATTCATTGCAGTCAATTTTCTATTGACGGCCTGAAGCCGAGAAGCCTCCTTCCTCTGCTTATCACGGCACCTGGAAAAAGCAAAGACGCCATCTTCATTACCTAATGCCTTTATTTGCAGCGTCAAACAACACAAAATAGCAAAGCCCGCATATAGATATTGCTATTTTGGACAGATTCTAAATGCAGTCACATATGCATGCAATGAAGATCTAAGATCAGAAAAAGAAAAGAAAAAAAAAAAAGCAAAGAACTTTAACATCTTGCATTGCTTTCCTAATAAAAATTCCCGGGCTTTTTTCACAGAAGCAAAAAAATTATACAGTAAAAATTCCAAAAACAATAAAGTATGCTAGAAATCAGGAGAGAAAACCACAGGTGCGACAAAAATCATATCTTTACTCGAATTACTTCCACAAGATTGATTACAACGGAGACCGCATAGGCCCGCTGCTCTTACCTTCGATTTTGGAACCACACTTTGATCTGCTTGGGCTCGATGTTGGATAGGATGGGGCACTCCCGAATCAGCTGCTGCCGCCGCATCGAGCTCGGCTTAGGGCACTCCGCATAAACCCTCTCGAGCGCCTCCACCTGCTCCGGCGTATACCGAACGTACTTCCCCGCATCCATGGCCTGCTTATCCAACCCCCCACTGCCGGCGCCCCGCGCCGCCACCGCCGCGGCCATTGCTCACTTCCCCCTCACCTACCCCCCCCTCCCCCACCCCCACCCCCACCCCCCACGCCCCCACACACAGATTCAGAAGCCGCACAAAATAAAGCAAATGCCCAAACCAAGAAGCCACCCAAATAAGTACTTCCCCTATCTGTTCGCTTTCTCTTTACTTCCTTTTCCTTTTTCGCCTAATAACGCCGAGATTCTCGAGAAAACCCTGCATTGGGTTAGGAGAATAAGGGCGAGATAAACTTGACCAAAAGATTCCAACGAAAGAAGAGAACCCTATTCCAGGTTGAAATAATCTTCCTTAAACAAGCTTAAAAAAAAGCCAAAAAGAGGCCACTTTTTTACCCCCCCCCCCCCTCCTCGTCTCCTGATCAAAGCAAACAACCGCGCAAAAATAAAGGAGCTTAACAACGCACAAATCACGCACTCCCCTTCTAAAAACCCCCAAATCGGATCAAAAACCCCCGCTTCACGCGAGATTTAGGGCAAAGACGAAAAGAATCCCCTAAATTCGACCAAGAACCAAGCTTCCGAGCTCGCATCAACCGCGGGAGGAAAGATCAAGAAGATGAGGGAGGGATCTTATCTGATCTGATCTGATCTGATCTGACCTGCTACGTCGCGAGAACGGCGCTTTCGACGGCTCTCTCGGGAGAAAGAGAGCCCGGGCGCTCGCGCATCAGAGGAGGCGCCACGGTCGCTCGCGCGGGAGGGAGGAGGAGGCGCTCGGAGAGGTCGCAGAGGAAACCCTTGCCATCATCGAAGACGATGAGAGAGAGAGAGAGAGACCCACGCACAGAGATCGATTAGGGTTTAGAGAAGTGGGAGAGGGAAAAAGGCGACGCAGCTTTTAAGAGAGAGAGAGAGAGAGAGAGGAACATAAGCGAACACTGTAAGTGGCAGAGAGAGAGAGAGAGAGAGGGACAGAGAGAGAGAAAGGGCTCAGTGGATAGTGAGAGAGAGAGCACTTGTGAAATTACTATAATGCCCACGGGTCAAGAGGTCAATTGCAGTTCTAGACCCGTAACGGCCTAACGGGTGTTGTATAAAATGGTAACGGATGGTTATTGGTGTAGGAAATTTGTCCCTTTCTTTTATTAAAAATTTATTACCAAAAAGAATTTAAAATTTTCTGTAATGTTACAAATTCTTGCATTTAATAATAATTTGGACACAATTTTATAATTTTTATAATATAAAATTATTAAATATTTTGCTTAAAAGCAGAAGATTTAAACATTTTATTCTTATAATTTTTTAATTTTATAATACAAATAAAAATAATCGATATCGAAAAAAGAAAAAAATTATTGGCCATTGTTCTCACATAGTGTGTTCGTAGAAAAGAATTTAATAATTTTTTTCGCATCTAATCCGTACCTTAATGAAAAAAAGACAAAATACGTATCAAGGACGTTAGTATAAAATGAAAATAATTAATTAATATTTTATTTAAATTATGCTAGAATTGTTTTTACTTATGAATAAATATTTATTTTTAATTATTTACAATATATATATATATATATATATATATATATATATATATATTTATGATTATAAGGATAAAAACTCCGTTTCTTTCCCATAGAGCACATGCTCAAATTTAGTTTGTATTTGTTTCATAAATAGCATACTATTTGACCCATTAATTTCTCTTTTTAATATTTTTATTATTTTGGTTAGATTTGAAAAAAAAAAAAAAAAAAAAAGGCCCAGTGCACAAGATTTTTAAAAAATCATCATCAAAATAATAATTATCTAAGACATATCAATTTTATGAGATATATATGACCAAATTATATTACTTAAATTAAATATAATTTTTACTTATCAAATAACTAATTTTTAATATTAAAAAATTCTTCCTAAGTAATTTTAGCTGATTTTAGGTGCTTATTAGCTGTAAATTATAAGATTATAATAATTGAACTTAAATGAATTTTGTTTATATTTTACCTATGGTGATTAAGAAGATAAATTTTGATTATTTAAGATCAAAATGTTTGAAACAAATGTACCTAAACACCCATTAAAATTAAAAAGAAAAATCAATAAATACATTACTAATGATCGGGGAATCTCTTAGACCCAAGAAATTAAGTGTTGTGATACGGAGTTGTACTGAAAACTTGTCGATACTCATAAGAGTATAGTAGTCGGACTCATATATAGCATATGGCTACTATACTCTTACTCTTACGAGTATAAATTTCTTTGTACTCATAACTTTTTCGCTCTTTGATGAAATAATGTACGGTTACGATGATAGTGGTCCCCATAGGGTTTAGTGGGTTGTTGGTGAAATAGTATAAATTTTAAGAACTACTATAATTCTAACCGCACATTCGTTCATCTAATTGACGAAAACTTATGAGTACGAAGGAATTTTACTCATAAGAGTATAGTAGCCGGATTTATATATAGCGTAGGGCTACTATACTCTTCTGAGTATAAACTCCTTTGTACTCATTTTTTCGCCCTTGGATAAAATAATGTGTGGTTAGGATAATAGTGGTTTTCCTAGGGTTTAGTGGGTTGTTGGTGAAATAGTATAAATCTTAGAAGCTATTTTAATCCTAACCGCACATTTTTTCATCCAAATGACGAAAACTTATGAGTGCGAAAGAATTTTACTCATAAGAGCATAGTAGTCGGTCTCTCTCTCTATCTATATATATACTAGTGCACAATAATAAAAAATATTTTAATTATTTATTATATATTTTTTTTCAAATTATTTAAATTTTATTAAAAAATTACTTATTTTTTTTGGAATACAGTAGCATACTATCGCTTTATTTATTTAGAATATGAATTAGGCAACAGATGAAGACAGCCTGACATCGTGATAATAATAAAAAAAAAAAAAAAAAAAAAAAGTGACTAGACATAGACGAATCCAACTAAAAAAACTACTTACTAATTTAACAAAAAGAAAATTTTAAACTATATTATCAGCACAGAGACTATATTATGCAGATATTTAATTGTCACGATACAGCATAATAAATAGGGTCTATACCAATGAGTATTTAAATTATTGCTATCACAATGTAGTAATAAACAACATTGTGGATGGGGTAGTAATGTCATTTCACATTTGTGACTTCAAAGGCTATAATGGAGTAAAGTGTTCTGAGCTCAGAGAAGGAGTAAAGTAGAAGAAACGAAAGAGAAAGAGAATGCTTCTGCAGATATTTAAAATAAATAAATAAATAAATACATATTTTTTAAATAAAAAAAAATATTTCAAACTACCGAAATAAAAAGAGAAATTGAAAGCAGGGCTAAAAATTTTGCACTCTATAAATTAATTATATACAAAAAGATAAAATTGATAATCTCAACTAATTAATAGATTCTTTTAGGCTATCAATGAAATCAACATTTAGTTAATTTAGTTGCACAATATATATATATATATATTTTCTAAACATATTTATTAATTATTATTATCAAATAATTCATAACATTAACAATATAATTTACTTTTGTTTTTGATTAAATTTAGCCTATATTGCAGAGAATAATATGCAGGCTCATATTTAAAATACGAAAATAAAAACTTTAAATTATAGATTTACGACTTACAAAAGTTTAAAAGTAATTACTTATCAAATTTTTCATATGGTTTATAATGAAAAACATTGATTTTCCAACAAAAATATTTAAATTAATCTTAAAAATGATTGGGTGGACAAAAATGCAGTGATTGATTGTAGGGGCTCAGAGAGGGTTTGTTTTTATCATCTTTGTTTTTTAATGGTTTAATTGATTAATGTTTACTCCACATATAATACATATAATAGATGATAAAAAAAAGTTAAATTACAGGGATTTTTTTTGTAAATTTCATTTTTTCACTTTGCCTTTCTGTTTTTTAAAAGTCTACATTTTGCCCCCTCGTAATTACCAAAATATGCATTTACCTCTCCGCCGTCACCATTCCGTAAGTGTACCGTCAATTTTTTTAAAAAATATTATTAGATATATCTAAAATACCCTTCAAAAATGACGGAAAATAAGCTAAAACTCATTCTCTCCAATATAAGATAAGGACATTTTCGTCAATTTACCTCATCCGTTAACGCCGTTGTCCTCTAAAGACAATTCGGTAATTACGAGAGGACAAAATATAGGCTTTTAAAAGACATAAGAATAAAATGAAAAAACGGAATATTACATTAATTTTTTTTTGTAATTTAACCTAAAAAAAATAAAATAAATAAATAAATAAATAAATAAAAAGTCACTGAATCTTAAATAATTTTTTATTAATTAAAAAAAAAAAAGAAAAAATAGAAAATAGTGGGGCCCAACATGCCGAAAGGGACGTGACGTTTTTGTGTGGCCAACGAATAACTGAAAAGGGAGCGCATGTCTCAAACTATGCTCTTTGACTGTTTTATTTTTATTTAACTTTACTTTATTATATATTTATTTATATACAAATTATAAAATGAACCCACCAACTGATACTGTTTGTTTGTGCATTTAATGCACTAACCAATTATTTCAAAATCACGTGTTAATAAAAAAATTATTTATTTTTAAAAATTTAATTATAATGTTTATGAGTTGTGTATATACCTAACGGCTCCATAATAAAAATAAATGTATTTTTTAATAGATCTAACGGTAAGAGATCTAACACTAGACCTAATGTGCAGATAGATTGAGTCTGATCGAGATCCGTGTAGGCGTTGTGTATGTACCCTTTGGCCTCGTTTGGCAATCGGTATAAAGGGGATAAGGGGGTTATCCTCCCTTTATACCGAAACAGCATTTAAGTGTGGGAAGAACAGCTGTTCCCCCCATATCAGGTTATTCCGGTATAAGCATGGGTGGAACAGCTGTTCTACCTGTTGCTTATTATTATTTTATTTTTAATTAAATTTTTTTAAATTATAAGATATTTAAATTTATAAAATTTTAAATTTTTTATTTTATTTTATAAATTTTAATCCCCTCTATTATTTTTATTCCTTTTTAACTTACCAAACACAATTTTTCTTATCCCGGTACAACCTTTATACTCAATCAAATACAAAATTACTATAATTCTTGCTTGTATCTGAACTTATACCTATCCCCGGAATAACTAATTTTCGCTTATACCCGAACCAAACGCAGCTTTAAGTATATTGATTGCATATTTCTAACAGCTCAAGCTTTCGGGTTTAATAATTAGCGCCAATAATTCGACAAGTGATATGAAAAAATTATTTATTTATGAATTAAAAATAGGTCCAACTTCCTATCCCGTGAAACTAAGAAGTTGAGTTAGATGATAAGAGGTCCAACAATAGATCTAGCGTCTAGATAGACGGCATTCCCATTTAATTTATTAAACTTATTCAACTCAATTTATTAATCTTTTAGATCTATTGCTACGTAGCTAAAAATTGAATATATTATAACCAATAAATAAATAATCCACACTTTTAAATATAAAAATACTTAAACACTCCCTATCAACTTAATCTTTTAGAAAAAAAAAATTATTATTTTATTTAATTTAACGTGGCATCGAAAAGTAGGTTATAATTTTAAGTCAGGCTAAGTTCGTAACATAATTAATTTTTTATTATTTAATTTAAGCTCATGTTATACATCTATTAAAAAATATCAAATTCATCAGTAATATATATATATAAAATATAAAAATATAAAAATATAAATTTTTGCCAGGCTATTGGGGAAAATAGTTATTTCCAATTATTTAACACAAACATTCTACTATTGTGATGGGAATATGATTTGTTCATAAATAGTTTGTGGGGACAAGATTTTGGCAACTTGTAATTTAAGTTTTAACATCTATTTTTATTATAATTTAAAGGAGCATAATTTTGAATCAATTTATATCAAAGTGTTAGATAATTGGGTGCTTCCCAATTTGGATTGTTTATAGCTCATGATGGTTTTATGCATTTTGAGTCATTTGTATTTTGATTTATTTAAGTACTAATTGAATCAAGTGTTTTTTCGACCAGTTTCTTTACAATTAACAAATTTTAAAATGCTATATTAGGTATTTTATTTTTAAATATATTGAATTTTATATTATTTGTTAAGACGAAATAATTAATCAAAGATCCTCTATCCAAGAAAAAAATCAAAATCCCTATGCACTATTTTATGTGTTTCAAATATTTTACGTATAAATCAACCGTTTCTAACACAAGTGGCAGAGAACTTGATGATTGATATCCGAGTTCGAAGTCTGATTACTTCATATTTTCAGTTAAGTTTATTTTAAAAATAAACGAAGTAGATGACATGCTACATTTCTCTCTTTTTTTTAAAAAAAAAAATCATGTATACAAAATTTAAATTGTGTCAATTTTATATTTTAATTTTGTATTAAATAGGTTTCATAATTTAAAAATTAATTCGATTAACTTTTTAACCGAAGTGTTATCAATGATGACATATAATAAAATCATGGGACATTAAAAATATTCGTAAATATATATATATATATATATATATATATATATATATATGAGAAGTGCTAGGTGTACACCCCAAATGGGGTGTACATTCTACACCCACCCATCCTAGGGTGGGTACTCATCCACTCGTCACTCGATGTGACGAGTGGAATTCACCCACCCCTAGGATGGGGTGGGTGTAAGATGTACACCCCAAATGGGGTGTACATCTAGCATTTTCCATATATATATTGATATTTGCAGTCGTACTTGAAGGAGCTTGAATGGTTCTAATAAAAAAAAATTTTAGAGACAAAACTAAAATACGGTATTAACATTATTTAATTTTTTATATAATTTTTTTTCAAAATATATAGTAAAATTAATATAGAAGATTTTTTTATAATTAAATCCAGAAAATAAAATATCCACTCACTTGCCATGTAAGTGATAACAACCTTATTCATATATAATAAATAATATTAATTTTATACAATTTCGTATAAATATATCGAATAGTAAATATATTTCTACAAAATTTAATTTTTTTTATTTATTTTTTCAAAAGTTGTAAGTTGTTTATATATGTCCGTACCGTCAATATCTGTTAGAAAAATATAGTTAATTATAGATTAAATACTTAATCTTAATTAGTAAGCGAGATAAATGTATTATTTTACCTTTTCAGATATTATACTTAACCATAGGTATAGTTGGGATTTTTAAAGGAGATATTTATAAGATAAAAATTAATATTTTATTTATATTCTGTTAAAAAATAAACAGTAAGCTAATGATTACAAACCAGTGAGATATATATAAACAACTAAAAATTTTTACAGAGATAAATATAAAAAATTAAATTTTATAAGAATATATTTACTATTGGATATATTTACAAAAAAAATATATAAAATTAATCCTAATAAATAATTTAGAATAGAGTACATGGAATTTTGTTTGTCCTTATTTGTGATTGGAAATGTGTCATTAGGATTAAGCCCCTCAACAACTATAATAGAGGGACACCTAAATTTGACTTGATGAATGTATGAAACCAAATGTATGATTATGACATTTTATAGGAGTTAATTCTCAGTGGTGATATTGAGCATTATTATTATTATTATTATTATTATTATTATTTACACTGATTGATCTTGTCGTTTGTCTAAAATAGTATCGATTAAAGCCGTCTGATGATCAGTTGATCTGGCGGTCGGAATTGAATCTATCTCGAATGAATTATTAGTTTGTCTTATGTACAAAAAAATATATTAATTCTTTATAGAATTTACAGTTACTATTCAACAGTAAACTTCAAATTTTTTTATTCTGATACCATATATTCAAAAACTTAATTTGTTAGAATACGATGTTTAAATATTTTTATATTTAACAAAGAGATTGCTCAGTAGTGATGCGCGGTCGATATGGTGCCAATACTTTTATAAGCCGATTTAGTTACATTATATTAAATATAATCAAATACCTAGTGTGTTTGTTTCACCGTAAGCAATATCGATAAAACTAGACTTTCGGTGTAAGTGGATGCAGAGGCTATTTGGTTCGATAAAAGTAAAAACTATAACGTAACATTTGAACCTACAAAATGCGAAGGTTTTAATGTCTTCATCGAATCAAACAATAATGCATTCTTTGTATTTTTGACTTAGCGTTAAAACTAACAACAAATATAAAAGGGCACCGTTAATGTATCTCTAAGGTTGAATTTATAATTTTGAACAAGTTATCGATGCTGGCGGTGTATAGTCTAACACCGAAGTTACGAGATCATTCGAATTCACACTTACAATTTGTACAAAAATTGGCCTATCGACTGCAGTAGGGTATAGGACGAAATCGTATTCGCGAAACTCACAAACTTACAACTTTTTGACTTTTTAACTCCAAACAGTCTCAAATTTTAGATTCCAGCATAACTATACTTACAAATGAATTTTGTTTCAATGAGACAGACAGCCCCTTATATATTTTCTTACAATAGTGTGTTCAAGTAACACCTTGCATGAACATGTCCTTTTCATGTGCCAACACTGTTGCTTTCAACTTAGAGAAATATGTAGCCATTGGGGGTCATCCATCAAATCTCTCTCTCTCTCTCTCTCTCTCTCTCTCTCTACTTTAATGTTTGAATCACTACTTATGCTATTGTATGGGACCTTCATTTATTAGGTTCAAGTAGGCCCAAATTTTTTATTTTACCAAAAAAGCATTTAAGCTTCCTTTCACTAATAAGGGGAAAAAAAAAAAAATTAGGCTTCTATTGGATTCATATTACTATGCAAAAATATGTAGGCCATGTCCATTGTGAAATAGACCCTCAATTATTTTTCTTCTCATTGATAATTGAGAAATTTAAATAATTGAAAGTTAACAACAGTTTTGAAATAGAGTTGTGGGTGTCATTGTATATATATATATATTTTTTTTTATCTATTATACTTTAAATTAGCCTCTCTCTCTCTCTCTCTTCTTCTTTTTCTTTTTTTTTCCTTTTTTTTTTTTTTTTTTGGTGATCAATTTGTTTGCTGTGTCCCTCTTTTACCTTTGAGTGCCCAACACTCTTCTCAAGCACTTCAACATCCCAATTTACCCCCCTCTCTCTCTCTCTCTCTACCTTTGATTGTTCAACACACTTTCATATTTTTTATTATTATTATTTTAAAGATAAAGATAAAGATAGCATGTTATCCGTTTTATTTATAGTTTCACTCTTTTGAATCTAAATCTCTTTCATACTCTCTCTCTAACCCTTCATATTATTGTGCTTATAAAATGTTCTAAGAAGTATTTAATATGATCAAAACTAATTACGTAAATACTGATTAGATTTAATGTATTTTATCTGTCTACAGCATATCTGGGTTAACAAAAAGTACAAATTAATAACAATGGATCTTGTGTAATATATAACTACACTTGCCTTCATATTGTGGATGTATTTGAGCCCCCAATGTGAAAAAGGAGAATCAAACTCATCTCCTCTTTTGGTTTACACTTTTACATGAAACAAGTAAGAAGCACCTACTTTTGACTCACACTTGGTCCATCTCTAAGATAACAATGGGCCTAAAATCTTAATTGACATGGTGACAATTTGATATTATTGGATGGACATGAAGTGCTTCACTAATGGTCCCTAACTATGACAAGTTTGGGGAACACATGCTCCAACTTTTGTCTCAATGTGGCTCATGTCCTAACATGTGACCCATGGCCCCACATTATAATAATGTGATGGGTATTTATAGCTCGAGCAACGCTACTGGTACACATCTAACACACTTTATTTAACAATTATTAATTTTTTCTTTTACATATCATATCATTTTTTTTATTTTACTAAAAATTATTTAATTTTTTTTGTGAAATCTAGAATAGAGGGAGTAAGATCTACATTTCCTTCTGAAGTGTACAAGTAGAATTTCTCTCGTAGCTTTAGATCATGTTCAAAATGATGTGGTTGGATCATTATCTAGCTCACGAACATGAGATCGGAATAATTTTATGTGACACTCCAATAGTCCCATATCGGATGAAAATATAAATGTGTTTGGATATGTATAAAACATGGATACTAGTAATAATAACTGGACTTAAGCATTTTGGACTGTGGTTTGGGCCCAACGAGTTATTATTGCTAGTGGGCCGGATCGTTACATTTGGTATCAGAGTCATTAACTAGCCGGAAGTGTGTGGGGACTCTCGGCTGGGACTGGATCTAGATGCCAGGGCTAGCGAGATAAGTCTCACATTATTTGTTGATCTTTGACTGTTGTGTGTGTGTTTGGACTGACGAGAACGTCAGGTCTAAATGAGGGGATATTTGGATTGACCTCAACGAGTTATTATTGCTAATTAGATTTAAGTATTTTGGACTGTGATTTGAGCTCAACGAGTTATTATTGCTAATGGATCAGGTCATTACATTTTAATAGCATCAAACTCTCGGTACTATTAAGTTTTTCGCGAAAAACCACAGCTAAACTCTGATAGACCATTATCGCTCCAACAATATAATTTTTCATACAAGAATTATAAACTCAGTAATAAAAGCGCCATAATACTATTACAAGTATTCTAATCCTAAGAATAAGGTCATGTTATTAATCGAGCTATCTAATAGTAACTATGCGCATGTCGTATTTTGAATCCATTATCATGCGAAAATGACGCGAACTTAGAGTTTTGTAGTGGTTCTATTTTGACTCAGGTGTAATATGTTGTAACTTAAGCAACCAACAAGGGGACAATGATTTGATTAATAAGATTAAGACAAAGTTTCTAACATCACTAATTCAAGCCGTCGAAAAACTAACTACCTGATTTAAACAGCCTAACAAATTCCATAAAGGATAGCGTATGATCAATCTATAGCTTATAAAGCATACGCTCGGCTGAAGATCAGTTCACATGTAAAGAGTGTACGGTGAATATGAATCATACAATATTCAAGAATCATACCATTTAGTTGTGATCGTGAAATTTGAACTCAGAATCTCTCGAAGCAGAGATCGATATGTTTTTGGGCTCAAGATTAGTTTTAACACTAAACGGGGCATAGACCGCCACATATGTATAAGTTTCGTGCGACGTAAGCATGTTTACATGTACCAGAAACCATTTTAATTAATGTCTCTGTCTAATATAATCCAAGAACTTGTTACTTAAACCTCATTTGCAAAATAATGTCACAAAAAATATATATTAATAATTGGGTTAATTGCATACATGCCCCTGCAAATATGTCGAATTGCAAATATATCCCTGTAAAATTCAACTTTTCATATTTATCCCTTCAAAAATCCAAAGTTCTTCAAATATGCCCCTCTGGTTAATCCCCGTTTGGAATCGGTTTATTTTTTAACAGATTCGATGTGAAATGACTTTTTTGCCCCCTTACAAATATATCCCTCCAAAAGCAATACCATTATACTTGTTACAAAAATGCCCCTCTCCAAAAATCATAAAATTCTATCATCAAAATAATTCTTTTTTTCCCTTTTTTTTTTTTTTTTTTTTTTTGAGGTATAATATGGAAAGGGTAAATATGTAAATTCAATTTTTAATCTAACCAAGGTTAAGCATTTAATTTAGGGTTAAATTAACTTTTTTAACAGAGATGGACGGTAGGGGCATATTTGAATAATGGTGGATTTTTGGAGGATAAATATGAAAAGTTGAATTTTACAGGGATATATTTGTAATTCGACATATTTGCAGGTACATGTATGCAATTAACCCTTAATAATTTATCCTCACATTTAAGGCCATTTTCATTTATTGGCCCAAAAATTTAATCAAAAATAAAAAATTTGGGCGTTCGGAGCTTTTCTTGGCCCGATCCAAAAACAAAAATGGCCCATTTTAAATCTGGCATACGTATCTAAAATTTAAAAGTTTAAAATTTAACTAGTTTATCTTATAATTCTTTTAAAATAATTATTTAAAATTTAATTTTTTTTTAAATTTATTATTTGAATTTAAAATATTTCGTAAAAATATTAGCCAAAAATTTAATATTAAGTAAAAAAACGTAAAATTCCTTGGTAACACGTGCTCCCTCACGTGAGTGCTTTAAAAGTCGTGCACGTCTCGAAACTTCTATCCGCGTTTTCTCCCCGAGATAAAAAAAAGGCGTTTTCTCCCCGAGATAAAAAAAGCTAGGGTTAGGGTTGGGGTTCGAGAGCTAGGGTTTGGTGTCATCGTCTCCGCGGCGCGAGATCGGCGAAGATGATCGAGGTGGTGCTCAACGATCGGCTGGGGAAGAAGGTGCGGGTGAAGTGCAACGAAGACGACACCATCGGCGACCTCAAGAAGCTTGTGGCGGCGCAAACGGGGACTCGCCCCGA
This sequence comes from Tillandsia leiboldiana, assembly GCA_029204045.2. Classification (NCBI taxonomy): domain Eukaryota; kingdom Viridiplantae; phylum Streptophyta; class Magnoliopsida; order Poales; family Bromeliaceae; genus Tillandsia; species Tillandsia leiboldiana. The sequence goes on along the minus strand of CM055069.1, from coordinate 46,494,518 downwards.
GAAGATCCGGATCCAGAAGTGGTACAACATCTACAAGGACCACATCACCCTCAAGGACTACGAGATCCACGACGGCATGGGCCTCGAGCTCTACTACAACTGATTCCCTCGATCGCCATGGCGAAGGTCGGTCCCAGAACCCTGCCCCGATTGATCTGTAGTATTTGCTTTTGGTTCGATAAAGATGCGTGATTTGGTGTGTTTCGATTTAGATTTAGTGGATTTGTGATATGGATGCTGTGAATAGTTTGTGGAATTAAAAAATTAGGTTGCGAATTCCTTGGATTTAATGTGTTTTGGTGATATGCTTGATGATTAATCGATCGTATAAGTTTATTCTTAATTTTGTAATCCTTGTGAAATTGCTTGCGGAGTAGGTTTTGATCACAAAATTTTTATTAGTTTCCTTACGGATTTGCTTAATCAAATACGAAGTGCTTTGTGAGATGTGTGCTTGGTTTTATCTCTGTAAGATGCATGATTTGGTGTTTACAGCTATAAACTGAGTGGATTGTGATGTGGATGTGAATGGTTTGGAAAATTAAAGAACTATGTAGGAATTGTATGGTTTCGACTCTCAACATGTTTTTATGTTTTATGCTTAATTTTGTAATCCTTGTGAAATTGCTCGAGGAGTAGGTTTTGATCACAAATTTTTCATTAGTTTCCTTACTGATTTGCTTAATCAAATACGAAATGCTTTGCGAGATCTGTACTTGGTTTTATCTCTGTAAGATGCATGATTTGGTGTTTACAGCTATAAATTGAGTGGATTGTGATGTGGATGTGAATGGTTTGGAAAATCAAAGAACTATGTATGAATTGTATGGTTTCAACTTTCAACATGTTTTTATGTTTTAATTAATCATATAGGTTCTGTAGGATTCAACCTGTCCTCCTGCAAAGGGCATCACTTTGAATCTAACATGTTATTGTGTAGGTATGAATTATTTTAGGTCTCCTTCATAGTAGGTGATTTTATTTGGCTTCTCTCTTGTAAATGGAGATGCTCTGTTCTGGGCCTTTGTTTGGGCAAAGTCACTGGAGCTTTACCTCGTAATTAAATGTTTGGTATTTGCGACTCGAACTAGTGTAGTAGATGCATTATGCTAGCATTAATTATCGTGAAAAAAGAATCGCTTTTAGCAAGTTTTTAAATCAAACCATGTCCGGTTACAATAGTATACGGAGTGTTGATTTTAGTGGCAGCTCTGTAATCTTTTTCGTTGTTTCCTTCATGCCATCATCTTTTTATAGTTTTCTGCTTAATAATCAGCAGCATATTTTCATACGTTCAAGTATTCCCCATCTCAAACTTGAATCGATAATGCTTGTAATACTGACTAGGTTATTCTTAATTCGCAGGCTGAATTGTCTAATGCTTCTTTTCTCGCTTTGGCTCGTGGACTCGTATGAGCTCTATTGTATGTATTCAACCTCTGTTGGTGGATTGCTTGTATATGATGTAGGCTAATAATACTGGTCCTGCCTAGAAGTATTTTGTATGTTGTACTTCCTATAAATCGAAAGCGTCTGCATGATTTTATGCTACTATGACGACATTTAAAATAATAAAAAGGCTTTCCTGGTGTGCTCAACCTTCTTGCTACACATACTGATGGAGAATGCTCGAGTTTGAGAAGCTTTTGAAAAAAAGCGATTTGTACCTTTTCTCCTGGTGCTATAATGTTTTTCGTTCCGATCAGTTATACATTTTGTTGCATCATAATGAATCCTCAATTTTGTTGCATATTGTGCTTTTGTTTTTGCTGTGATGGTCTTTGCTTGGCCAGTTTGGTGTATTTGCAATGTACTGTGTGTTGAAATGATGGTTGTTTGGACTGGTTGGTGTTTATTATGAGCTGCTGTTTGAGTGACTTCAAATAGACTAAATTTTAACACCACCAACAGCTGGCCTTAATCTATTTAATGGTGTTATCTTAAGCAAAATTAGGCTTTCACATGTCACCACAGCAAATCCTGTTCAAGTCATGTTAATGTTGAGGAAAAAATTTGCTGAGTTATGCCATGTATTATACCTATTATTATAATATCTTTTATTGCTGAGTTTTTTTTTTTTTTTTAAGTCCTTGAGTTTGGATCCAATGATATCTTTTATTGCTTCAGATGAAACTAAACAAAGAAAGGAGAGAGAGAGAGATCATGTTTATGATAAAAATGGAAAAATCCAACTCTTGGTTGGTCAAAAAAAAAAGATGATCTAGAAATTCGCTGTAAAGAATCAAAATATACATTGTAATAAATATGGTAGATTTGAAGCAGCTTTTTTTTTTTTATTTTGCCCCCCCTATGGTGGTTTAGGTCCTCAATCCTTTTTTCCCCCTATAAGAGTGTCACTGACCAAATGAAGTTTTGGAAGTTGTAAGAGCTTCATCATTTGCATCTTTCGTCTCGTCGCCGTTGCCGTCTTGTTGGCGCCCCGAATTTTTCACACCCAGAAGGGGCGACGCCTCCTTGTCGGCCATCTGGAACGACATGAATACGAGAAACTGAGTTTCAAGTAGAAGATCAGCGAATCATCAAGTCTAACCTGTTAGAATTCGGTTTTCCGAGGGTCTAAAGATGTAAGAAACTGAAGTTTCTTTTCTAGGTTTACTAAGATACTGAATTCTCAGTAGGGACTAGTGAAAACTCTCATGTTTCCGTGAACTGATCATAGTTGCAAGCAGTATATACATATGTGTGGGTGTGATACCTGAGTTACGGGCAGGGTGTCGCTCGCGGATTTCTTCTTGGTCTCGAGCACCGAGTAATAGGAGTAAAGAGCCATCCCGAAGATGGCGATAAGAATGCCGACTATGTTCTTTGCGGTAAAAGGGTCGCGCAATATGGTGTATCCAAAGGAGAGGATGAGGCAAGTCTTAAGGTGGCCGAGCACCTGGTACGTCACGGGAGATGTGGTTCCGATCACCAGGAAGGTGCTGAAGTTGACGGACACCGCGATCGAGCAAGAGAGAACAATGAATCCCTGACACACGGTTCGTGAAAATAACTAAGGCATTTGTCTTAAATGCAACACCAGAAATGCGATGTGAGGCGCAAGGCACTTACCAAAACGGCGAAGGTGTAATTGAAGGCGAAGACGCTGCGGTTAGTAAGCAGGCGATCGACGAGAGGGCCAGTAGCAAACAACACCGCCGCCTGGTACAGCGAAGATTGGTATAGAAGCTGTGTGGAGGAGACCTTGAGCCTTTTTTGTATTGTGTTTGTTAACTTGTTTTCGGATACAAAGTTAAGGAAGTGCAGTATAACTTCAGCACAAACTTTGAAATCATGAGCTGAAACATAATTCCCAGTATGGAGGATACAATTTGGCTGACGCATGTCGCTGCGATGGTAAGGACGGAGATGACGGAGCCGAGAAGATTGAGGTTGAGATCGGTGACGGACGCAATGCCGACTCCGAGGAGCAAGACTAGAAGAGATAGCTTGATACTCTGGCTGTTAGTTTAGTATGTGTGTTAAATTTTAGATCAAATATTTATATACTTCTGCAAGCTTATTAAACAGATAACAAAATTGTGAATGCAGAGTGTTGCTATTAACACTTCAATTTGGGTTAGATTAGTCTCTGTTTTTAGGTACCCTGGAGTTGTAATTCACCTGAACTTTTTGTGGAGGAAGACTGTTTCCAGCAGCACTGTGAAGGGGATGATGGCCAGTTTTGTCATCTGCAAAATGATTGCAGACAGCTTAAGAACAAGAAAGAAAAACATTATGAATGCATCATACATGGGCCTGCTTGAGAATTCAAATTTGGATGAGATAAGACGAGAGAATGAGGCCGGAAAGTGAGTTCGGTAGGATACAAATATAACTAGATTTGAAAATCCAATCCCGTCTACTCACCACCTTTCCCATGGCATTGCAGAATAAACAGATTTCGCTCTTTTATCTTATCCTATTTCATTTTAGTAGATACCTGAGATGATTCTACATAATATATAATAAGAAGAATTGAGAAGAGTAGAAGTGTTAGCACGGGCCTGGTAGAAACCGATGGAGTTGAAGCCGAGGCAGAGGTTGAGGAGGCCGATGGAGGTGCCGTTGAGGATGCCGAAGAGGATGACGGTCTGCGTGTCGATGGGCTTCGCCTCGAAGAACCGCAGCTGCTGCGCCACGTGCAGCGTGAAGTACGTCACCAGCAGGTGCCAGCTCGTCAGCGTCGTCGCTGCTCATACGTTAGCAATTTAAGCTACCACCCAACGACGTACTACTACAAGTTCTCGAACTATCGTTGCTGTTCTTATAGATTGCTGATGTATTAGTATCAATAATATCGTGTTTACGGGAGAGCGCACGAGAACAAACCAAATAAGAACCCGAGGGAGCTGATGAGATACTTGTTGCAGATGACGATCGCTACTGAAGAAGTAACCGAGAGCGCGAGCGAACCGATAACGCCGATCTGCGACCCCGACACCTCCGCCATTTCTTCAAAACCCCCAAACTCTACTCTTCGAATACCTTCACACCACTTTCATGAAAGAATTATTTGCCATATACAACAAGATTCCTACCTTAGTAGAAAAGGTATGTTACAAGATTCTTTTAGCACACATTTAGCATAAGCACCAGATGCTCCTAATGAGCACCAAAGTATATGTTCCGTGAGGGGTTCAATTAACAGGTTGTGGATTGGTGAGAGGTCACATTAATTAATGATCAATAAAAACAAGTTCTTAACTATAAATTGTAATCTTAGCTAGGGTTCCATCATCCTTACATAAATAGTTCGCCTATAATGTTGCACTTTACTTCGTAGATAAGCCAAATTTGTACTTAAGTCATGTAGCGACCCGGCCCACTAGCAGTAATAATTCGTTGCATCCAAACTATAACCCAAAATATTTAAACTCAGTTATTATTACTAGTGCCCATGTTTCTTACATGTCAAATCATAATTCTATTGGGGTATAACAGATTCCTTCCGTTTAGACCTGACGTTCTTACACAACCCCCAAGATTATTAGGTAATGTGAAACTTATCTCGCTAGTCCCGTCATCTAAATCCAGACTCAGCCGAGACTCGTCACACACTTTCGGCTGGCTGGTGATTGGCTCTAATATCAAATGTAACGATCCGACCTACTAGCAATAATAATTCGTTGGGTTCAAACCACAACCCAAAATATTTTCACTAGCAATAATAATTCGTTGGATCCAAATCACAACCCAAAATATTTAAGCCAGTTATTATTATTAATTTTTAGATCTTTTATATACTCAATTATAATTTTATTCTCATCCTGACTATTAGAATGTCACGAGTCATTTCAAATTTGTACAATTCCATGTTTAGAAAATGACAACTTTAGTCAAAAAATTTTATAATAGCGGTGTTGTTAAGAGATCTGACAGTAAAACTGACCGGATTTAATAAATTCAATTAGCATAAAATAAAAAACTATTTAGTCGCCTAAGTTTCAAATCGAACCTAAGACTAAAATAATTTAGGGTTTACTATGGGAAACCAATGGTGCACCGCCACGTCATCCGCTCGGCTGTATTTTCTATAGTTCTCTCAGCATAAGCTACATTCATTTGATTTCGACACAACCCACTTTTTTTCTGTTTTTTTTTTCTTAATATATCTTTCTAAAGTTGTTTTATTAATTATAATAGAATTGAGAGTTGTAACACATCTTACTCCCAAATCAAAAACAAATAAAAGTAAAGTGGGTTCAATTGACAAGTAAAAAGTTGATATAGATGTGCACGAAAAATAGAATAAATCTCAACCGTCGAATCAGTCGATCATCATAGTAGTAAATCTATAATTTTGTAACTCCAAATCAAAACTAATATGCTATAAAATATATATATATATATATATATATATATATATATATATATATATATATATATATATATATATATATATATTCTTTGTCATGAAGAAAGAAGATGACGAAGAACAACGAAGAGATCATTAAAAATATCAAATAATTACCAAGTAATCGAAACACAAAAAGAAATTAAGGAAAAAAAAAAAAAAAACTCACCTTGTTATAGATATGTTGATATGTTTCTTGAGAGAGAGAGAGAGAGAGAGAGAGAGAGAGAGAGAGAGAGAGAGAGAGAGGGGATAGAGGAGATACAAAGAAAGCGTTGGTGATTTGCTCTTCTTCTTATTTGGAGTTGAATTCGGCGCTGGTGTGATTAGGGTACTAACGCCGTCAACTCGCCGTTACTATATTCCATATCCTTCCTTAATTTTAATTTTCAATTTCAATCTTTTATAAAAAATATCTTCTTTTTTTTTTTTTTTTTTTTTTTTTTTTTTTTTTTGTTCTAATATCGTGAAATAAATCGATTAGGATATGTATCTCAATACTAAACTGATTCTTAGATATAATGATTATTTTATAACTTTTTAATATAATATTAGAGCATAAAATTCTGAATTTTATATTTTTTTAATATAAAAATATGAATTTTAATTATAATTATAAATTTATACAATAAAGCTGTTAAATTTTAATTAACTAGTAGAACTTATAAATTAAAAATAGAAATTTAAAAAATTAATAAAAAAAATTGGTAAACTTTTTTAACAGTATTTTGATTTTTAAATTTGAAATAATTATTTATACTAATGAATTTATAGTTGCCAGTTGTGAAAATTACTGTAAAAAATAAATGCCGCATTTCGATTTTGAAATCAAAATGTTGCTGACTGATGATTCAAATCAAATAAATTAAAATATTAAATAATAAAATTAAAATTTTAAAAATTAAATAGTTAATTTAAAATTATAAGTTCTGTATATTTTTTGAAGGTCCTGTTATTAAACGAGTCAATAATTGAGGGGGTAGACATGCATTTTACGAAGATTCTTAACGCCGTTAAGTTGCTGACGCGGAAGATAACGGCCGTGGGCCCAGTATACGGCCCAAATTTAAAATATCCACTGCGGGGCCCACCATGGGTGAGACGTGCGAATTTGTAGGACTCGAGTGAGATCAAATCTCCACCGTCCATCAAATTCTCCTATTAGTTTTTGTTACATCGTGGTGGTCAACTATTTGAAGCTCATCATAATCATATATCCCCACAGTTGCGAAAAATCTCAACCGTTCATCACGTGATTTTGTGGACGAGTCCATCGTGCTTAGAATAGGATTTCAAAATGCATAGTGCCCCCTCAACTTTTAATAATTTTAATAAATTTTTAGTAAATAAAAGTGGATTAAAAATATATAGAATTTGTGTGAATTATATATCATTTTGATTCGACTATCAAAATTTTTATTTTTATTTTTATTTTTTATTTTAATGCTCAATTTATTAATTTATTTGATGATACTTTCAGTATAAAATTTAAGCTAATTATTTATTAAATATATATTAATTAAGCATGTAAAGATAAATAATATATTTACAATTTAAAGCTTTATACATTTTTATCTAAAAAAAAGGGAAAAAAAAAGTTGAGGGGGCAATTTCAGAAGAACCTATAAGTGAGGTGGTATTCATATTTATTTATTTACTTAATAATATAAGAATTTTACCTGAAGTCAACTCTCAAAACTACTCACATGTAAACATGCATATATGGTGGGTCTAAATTGCAAAATAAAAATAAAAATAAAAATAAAAAGTTGGACATGACCCCCAACTATTGTGAGAAATTTATTTTATAAAATTAATTTAATTTATGAAATCAATATATTTAATAATAGGTTACTTGATTCTAATGTTGCTACATTAGCTGGCAATGTGAATTAGTTAAAATATTTGGAACAAGAAGTTGAAATATGTGCACATGTAGATGTAGATACAAATTAAATTAAATTAAATTAAATTACACATTTGTGTGATTTGAAGCATCATGCATGCATGGCTTATTATATTGGAGATTAATACATGTGTTGAGTAATAAAAGAAAGAGAGAAATGTTCAAGCACTAGAGAAACTTTATGATGTACCATTTATTAATGTTTTTGTTAAATGATATATATATATATATGGTTATTGTTAGGATTGGATTAGAATTTTAGTTGAGTTCTACTTGGATTAAAAGATATAAATTTATTAAGATTTAAATATTAATTAAAGTAAAAATTTAATTAAATTGGAATTTGAATATTTTTTATATAAGTTATAAATATAGCATAAATATTATTATTTTGGTGATAATCGATGGTGGTACGATTTAGCTACACTAATATGACATGACTAAGATACCCATAATTTAGAATGCTGGTAGTGTATGGGTGCGCCCATTCACGCCCAAAGAGAAAAAATCTTCTGAACTTATCGAAGATGAGAGAATGACGAGAGAGGTTCAGGAAGAATGTTCGGGTTGAACTACTTTATATAGAAGAGGAGTCATATGTAATTCTTCCTTTAGTTAATGAATCTTATTTCATCCGTATTTGCTATTTTGATTTTTTTTCTTCTTTTTGTGATTGTGTCGGTTTTAATTTTTATTGAGAAAATAAATTTACGATAAAAATTTGATTTGATGCTTCTGTTGCAGAATCTCAATAATCAGTACTGGAGCAAGTATCAAATCAACCGTCGTTGGTATTGATCGGAGCGGGTGCGAATTCACAAAATCTAGTACCGTAATGAGTACAAGATACTCGCAATTACTAATAGACTCCTAACTAGTAAATGAAAAACAAAATGAAAATGAAAATGTGCAAAGTGATTTTTACCAAACATTTGCATAAACTTAGGCACCTACCTAGCAAATCTGCATTATTGTTATTATTTTTAAGGGAATTAATGTCACATCTTTGCTTCAATAATTTGCTTATAATTGTCACCCTTGTGGGCTCTATAACAGTGCTGAGTACATGCAATATTTTGTGGAAATTAAATGCTGGTGAGAATCTTGTAGCAGGTTGCTTGGCAGTTTCAAATATTGCAAATGAGATCTTAAAAAAACTGCAGATGTACAAAAAGGGAAAAACTTTAGAACCTACCTACATTAATTACTAATTATATGTACAAATTGAAAAAGGATTGAGGTAGCAACATCACATGGTTGCATTTGTACACTCAAAATTAAAGGGCAACTTAATTACTTGGATGTGAAATTGCCTCTTAATTGTCACCATCATAAACCATGCAGTTGCATCAAATTTGATTCTTGTATGGATCTCACAGGAGCCCAATTAATTGTTCTCAAAAAAGGGAATAGCTTTTAATTAGTCTAAGTTGTAGGGCATCCCATGAGTTGGATATAATTTGGCCTCATGCATGTGTGCTCAAATATTCAAAGGCACTATTTTACTTAGTAGTTTGAAATAGAACACCAATTTGGTAGAACTTATATTGAAACTAATTGTTAGGTATAATAGTCCCATATTTCATAGAAATTATATATAATGGACAAGAGTATCTCCTTCAATCAGTTTAGGCTTTTGAGCTCCTTCTGTTAGTATATATTCTTCGGCCTATTTTCTATAAAATCAATTTTTGAACCTAATTTTTAAATTCTTCGTCCTCGATTGATTCCACGTACTTTTTATATATCGTAATTTCTGTAAAATTATATGAAACAACCGTTATACTCAAGAAGCTTAAATATTAGAGAACGTTTGAGCTCCATACTTTTTATTGGCTCAAAACGTGAACTTGAATTAAATAAGAAAAAAATTAATTATGCTAGGAGTATGACCGGACTTGAACTCAGGATCTTTTGCTCGTTTGAAATTATATGAAAAGTATTTTTAATATTTCAACTTCACCTATCGATTTTATATCCCGTTTATTTCCATCATGTTCTTTTATATCCATCATGCACGTGGGCCAGTAACTTAGACGATAAAAAAAATTTCTGCATGTGAATGAGAGTGATAATTAATATATATATATACTCAGCCTGTTTTCTAAACTATTGATCATGTTGCAGGGGCAACTAATTAATCTTTGATTTCTTAAGCTATTTCAGGTTTGTTTTTAGTGATTTATGAAGAAATAAAAGTTGGTGGTGGTTGGCTTGTTACATCATCTTTTATTATTTTAAAAAAAATTCCTCAAAGGAGAAAAGAAGATTTAGCTATAGAACTAATTTTGGAATAATAATTGTTTGTTACAGCAACTCATTGTTGATTCATATTACAGAGAAAAAGTGTGAAGTACTTGAACCAATTTGAAACAATTTCAAATTTTACTTGTTTAATTCCTCCACAAAGAATCAATAATTTTTTAAAAAATAGCCTTGCAATTTAGCATCTAATCAATTTTATTAAAATTTATGTAACCAAACCAAGAGAGTTTCAGCAATCTGAGGAACTCCATTTGCTCTTCTTGGTCTCACCAGTGTCCTCATCTTGATGATGCAACAAGTTTTTCGCAGCCGAAAGCGATTCGTCCGCTTGTTCCGCCATCTGCAGCAACATCAAGTGCATGGATATAAGAGATTTATGCGCGAGATCGATAGTCGAACGAAGCTTTCGAGCTTTCGAGCTTTCGTTGTGCTTCTCCTAGAGATTCTGAAATGTTTGCTTCTCACTTCTAGGAACCAAACATGCCTTGCATCTAGGAATGATGTGGTTATGTAAAGGAAATGCGCGAATTGATCGAAGTAGAAACAAATGTTCGTCGCGAATAGTACTTGTGATATTGGCAAGGCACTGTGATCAGTGGACTTCTTATTTTTCTCGCGAACCGAGAAGTAGGAATATAAGCCCATGCCGAGAATGGCAATGAGGATGCCTATAAGGTTCCGCGCGGTGCAGGGTTCGTGCAAGAGGATGTAGCCAAAGGAAAGGACTAGGCAGGTCTTGAGGTGGCCGAGCACTTGGTACGTCACTGGCGACGTCGTTCCGATCACTAGGAATGTGCTGAAGTTCACCGACACCGCGATCAAACAAGATAGGATGATGAATCCCTACGAGTGATCGGCGAAAGAACGAAAAACACATGCAAGCATTTGTGCTTATTAATTCGCAATTGAGCAATTATTTGAACTATTTGATACTGAAATGCATACCAAAACCACAGGAGAGTAACTGTACGCGAACACATTGCGCTTGGTGAGGAGCTGGTCCACGAATGGGCCGGTCGCGAACAAAATAGCCGCTTGGTACGGTGCGGATTGATACAGGAGCTGCGTCGAAGAGACCTTCAACCTCTTCTGTATTGTGTTTGTTAGCTTTGGTTTAAGTCGAATTTAAGGTTAAGGGGCAGTGCTAGAACTAGAGATATCTTTTTATGTAGGCAAAAAAAATGTGTACATTGAATTTTCGATGTTTCGAACAATATATATATATATGTATGGTAAGATATAAGCAAAGGATACGATTTGGCCAACGCACGTTGTAGCAATGGCGAGGAGGGAGAGAATGGATCCGAGAAGATTGAGTTTGAGATCGGTAACAGATGCTACGCCGACTCCGAAGAGCAAGACCAAAAGAGAGAACTTGATATTCTGACTGCAAGTTTAGCTTTTACTGTCAGTGGATTAGTCTGATCCGTATCAATCGAGTGCACAGAAGTTTTCTGTACATTGTTGATGTGACGAAAAGATTCAACAATCATTCTAAAGTATTGTTGATTCGACATCATACTTTCTCATCAACATAGCTGGTTTTGATATTTGAAGATAAATTCATTGAATACACATATCGCGACATACTAATTGAATCTGGTCAGGTTTAATGAATATAATAATCGATAAGTTTTGATACTCGGGCTCGACCTTAGTATCGAACCTAACTCCGACTCGGAGCGATTTTGGGTGAAGTAGCAAGGTTTGGGTTAGGCCCAGACACAACAGTAAAGAGACATGATCAATCAACTAAATTTTATTAGTTTTCTATAAACTACCTGAATGTTTTCTTCAGAAATAGAGTCTCCAACAGCACGGTGAACGGTATGATCGCCAATTTCGTCATCTGCGAAATATATTGGTGTTAGTAACGTATCAGAATTTACTATTGACAGATAGATATTTTGAATTCGGCTGTATACGAAAACCATATTATCTAAATGACCTGGTAGAACCCTACGGAGTTGAAGCCCAAACTGAGGTTGAGGAGGCCAATGGACGTGCCGTTGAGGAGCCCGAATAGGACCACGGTTTGACCGTCTAGTGGTTTGGGCTCGAACAAGTGCAGCTGCTGCGCCACGTGGAGGGTGCAGAACGTCACCATCAGGTGCCAGCTCGTCAGCGTGGCCGCTGTTTCAAATTATGATTCGCCATTCAGAATTGGATCAGATAGAATAAAATGATGAATTGGATTCGAGTAATCGTTAAAACATTCGTTAGTCACTAAACCTTTTCGTTGATCTCTACTTACGTACCGAAAGGGAAGCCGAGAGAGCTCATGAGGGCCTTGTTGCAGATGACGATCGCGACCGACGACGCGACGGAGAGCGCCAGCGACCCGACCACGCCGAGTTGAAACCCCAACATTGTCGCCTGGCGGCACGGGGTCTGCCGGTGCTTCTTCTCTCGAAGTTTTACAAATGCAGAATTGCAACAGCAATGTGACTGACTCAATTGTAGTATAACATCAAAATAAAACCAACTAAATTCGTCTAAAATGTTACCTTAATATTTCAGAAGCAGCTTCCTTTTATACTAGAGAGAAAGAGAGTTTTGGGGATTATATATGTTGGAGTGAGCTTTTGTACCACTTTGTTTTCATGTTTGGGCACTGTTCCTATCACTTTGGTTGCACTTACCTAATCTAATTAAACAAAAGTAAATAAAAAAAATTATATAAAATTAAGATTCGCAGGTATTACTTTTTCTTGAAAAGATCCAAAAAAAAAAAAAAAACAAACAAAGTTGACGACTCAATGAATGACTCAAGAAGTCAAGTGTAATTAAGAGTACGTACCAGAAACCCCGATAAATATAATTCTAAGCTCATTTTCTATCGGATCGATTTTTTGCTTACTGAACTCTGCGACGCATCTTTTCATATTCAGCATGCACACACTTGTTAAATACATTCCTGTGAGCTCTTATCCTATCAGATTGATCTTTCGGATAACAAAAAATTGTATTGTAACATATATATAATTCACAAGTATCATTTAGGGCATAGTTCCTTTGTATGCAAGGGATGAAGGTGGAGTGGTTGTTTCAAACCCAACTTTACTAGAATGCAAGCAAAGGCCATGGCCAAAAGGCCACTAAATTATGAGGGGGGGGGGGGGGGGGGGGGTTTGGTGAAACTTAGAATTCACTCAATACATATGATGAACAATCCAATCACTTTGTCTTTACAAGTTATAATTCCTTAAGAACTACTTAATCCCCTCTTATACTTACATGCTATCATGTCCCCCACCAGGGTGGTTGTACCATTGTAGTTGCATTGCTTTAATATTCCTGCAAAAAATCGACGGCACGGATCTTTCGTAGTTTTTGTAAATTTGTTGATGATATAATTTGTACACTGCAGTTCTATATATATATATATATATGTCATCTGCTACTGGGAGTGAGCGCAACATTACATTTTAAAGCGATCAGGATTCGATATGTGGTAAACGTGAGGAACGATCATACACCGATCGAGTGTCACAACAAAAGCCGAAAAAGATTATATTTCGTCAGGCACAAAGTGATAAAGTGTCATAATTTCGCATCTATTAGTTCGGAAAGAGTCGTGTTGTCGCTGCAACTAAGAAAAGGTCTTTTTTCCGACATAACTCGAGATACATGCTCTATAGTCGGTTGAGATTTTGGCTCTGAACGTATGCATGCAATCTTGTCGCGATGGTAAAAATTTCCGCCATTATAATCAATTCAGGGTGCGAAAGAGGTAGATCCAAAATTTCTACGTGTTAGGTTTTGCACATTAAGAGCGAATAGAGCTGAGATGAGTTCTCCGGGATGTTTTTCAAGAATCATCCCCATGGCCAACATTTCGAAGCTATAAATGTCGTACTTTTCGGTCACTTTCGTCGTGTAAGCAAGCTCGACGAGAGATCAAAAACAATAATAGTTACGCAAATAATGTTTGATAAAAGACCAAAAATAAAAGAAAATTTTCAAAAGCATATAATATATAATATACCTGAAATAACATACCCAAACGTGCCAGCAAAATCCGTGCAAGTTGGAAGAGCCATGCTTCAACAATCATGCAGTACCAAAATCTGCAACACAAGCCCTGAATGTCGAAGCTCGATATGTCGTGGTGAACAATCGGCGGATCGCAGCTGTGGTGCAGGTACGCACTATAATAAAATTATATTATAGCGATATTTTTAAGTATTTTTAAAATCTGAAAAAAATACCGTTGACAAAAATACCGACACTTATTATTAATATCGCTATATGTGCAGTCGCTAGGATGTATAGCGATATATTATTATAATGTGTTTTAAAAATATATTATTATAATCTAAATTTGAATATATATAAAATATATATAAAACACTTACACAAAAACATTACAAAAATATATTTTCATAACTTAATTTTGTTGCAGTGACGATAACACATTGGCAACGCCTTTTATAGTCCTCACTCGCCTTCTCCCGTCTTGCTAAGTTCTCAGCTAAGCTCGCTCTCTCCATATACTCGTAAACGAAAAACATCTATCTGAAAAGCCTCACGATGTTTCGGTGCCTGATTCGTACTAAAACCTGCACCTGATCACTTCAAAAACTCTTCTTGTCGGGCAATTCTTCGTCGAAGTTCCAAACAGATAAAAGACCGCAGCCGATCGGCTTATCCAAGGGCTCGTCTTGCTCTAGATTCGGATGTCGACGGCGGCGGTGGTGATCGATCGCGATGTATAGAATCACGGTGACAAAAGCGGCGAAAATTGGAAGTAAAATGATGATCACAGCTAAATGTGTTCTCATTTTTGTACTATCATGTATATATGATAGTTTCTTAATATGTATCTTTGAACTCTCTATATATGATAATACATTAATTTGACCTGGAAACAAAGAACTTATTAGAATGAGTCATCTTTTCATTGAATGATTCTGCATCTGAGTATACTTTCAATGTAACTGTTCAAATTCTAAATATGGAAAAAAAAGATTATTACTCAATAGTAGTGTTGAAATATATAATTCTATATACTTGGTTATGAACTTATATATTTTTTAAAATAAATAATTTTAACTTAAATCCGAATCAGACCCAGAGTGTAGAAATTTCTACAGCTTTGGTAGTGATATGGTGACAACAGTTTCAATATCCCTCACTCAATTTATAAATTTCCTCCCCTTTCTCACCTGGGAGAAAAAAAACAAAACAAGAAAGAATATTGCAAAGTGGAATTGTCGGCAAGATTTGTTGAATATAAAATATATAAACACCGTTTTCTAACGGCTTAAATTTTTTTAAAAATAATGATTGTTTCATTTAATTTCACACAGTAGCAGATTCTATTTAATTAAATTTACGTTTTGAGTCTATTAAAATTTTTTGAATCCAAGCGTATTTTCTCTCATTTAATTAAGTCCACGTTTTGAATTTATTAAAATTTTTTTGAGTGTTAGAGAATAATAATTATTTCATTTAATTTCACATAAATAAAGCCCAAACTTTAATTATTGTTATCGAGTTATTCCGATAAAACCAGAAATAGAGCGCATATAAAGCGGCGAAATGTCTTTAACCCGTTTGGATTCGGTATAGAACCGAAAATAGGAGGGATATCTCTTTTATTCTTTCAAACGCACCAGGAATCAATTAGTTCCGGTACAACTAGAATAAGTGAGAATTACTGTTCTCACTCGCTTATATTTTTCTTAAATACACTCCCACGTCTACCGAAGTACCATCTCTCACCTCATTATTACATAATAAAGTTTGAAGATAAAAAGATAATTTACCCTAATTAAAACTCTTTATTCCTCTTATTTCTCATTCTCATACCAAACACAAAATCTCTTATTCCTGAAATCATCCCAAATACTTTTTTACACTAGTTCCGTATTTTATACTTATTTCTGGAATAACTAGTTCTGTCTTATCCCATTACCAAACGGCCTAGTACTAGTGTTGGTGATACTCTTGCCTTGTATCATTTCGTTGGTTCGATTCTCCGTTTGTTTTGCTACATTACTACGTACTCGGCCAGTCTAGGGCCGGCTTTAGAGGGCGATAGAGACGGAGTTATGACCCCGGCCCGGCCCGGCCCGGCCCGGCCCGGTTCGAGAGTAGGCGGGCTAGTCGTGGCCTGGTTCTACAAATTCCTGATGGAATTTAATCTTATGGTTAGTGATCAAAGTATAATTTGGAATATATTTGTTACTGATTCTTGAGACAAAGGTCTCAAAATTTACGGTAAGTTCATATATATTTAAACTTTTCATACTAAATTAGTTTGACTTCAAAGAGCAAATTAAAATCTTTTAATTTGAACGATATACAGAATGTTAATTATACTACTACGAAAATATATAAAATATTTTTTCATCATACTTTTTTACTGGTTCTCAATGTAATTTTCTGTGTAGTATTAGACTATAAATTCGTACTTTTATTTATCCAAAATATTGTTTATATATATATATATATATATATATATATATATATATATATATATATATATATATATATATAATACGGTGATATTTTTTTAATTAAAAAAATATTTTTTTTGTCTATCTATTTTTTTAAGAAAATCTAAACCAATTTTTTTGTCATGTCATTTTTTTCACCCCTTTCCTACTGGGTCATTTTTTTTTTTTTTTTTTTTTTTTTTGCCATAATGTTCTATCATCCTCCGGCTCTTCTGCTACGTCATTTTTCCGCACCATTTTATCATCTTTGGGCGGTCTGATTTACATTTAAAATAATTGGCTAAATTACAGAAAACCCCCCTCTAATATCCCGCTTTTCCACTTTACCCCCCTGTCATTTAAAATTCGACAATCTGCCCCCTCGTAATTTCAGAAATGTCTTTAGGGGGCAACACCGTTAACGGAGGGGGTAAAATGACCATTATGCCCTCCTCTTTTCTTTTTCTTTTTTTTTTCTTTTCTATTCCGAAGTTTTTTTTTTTTTTTTTTTTTTTTTTTTCTTTTCTATTCCGAAGTTTTTCTTTTTTTTTTTTTTTTCAGGAATATTTTCCAAGGGTATTTTGGGTATATGAAATTATATTTTCAAAAAAATTGACGGTCAACTGACGGTCAACTGACGGCGGGGGGTTATTGCACATTTCTGAAATTACGAGGGGGCAGATTGTCGACTTTTAAATGACAGGGGGGTAAAGTGGAAAAGCGGGATATTAGAGGGGGGTTTTCTGTAATTTAGCCAAAATAATTTTACATATATTTATATATTTTTTAACTTTATATTATTTATTGTATAATGTTATATTTCAAACAATAAATTATATTTATTATCTAATAAAAATTATGTATATATAATTTGAATTTGAAAAATATATAAGCAAAAAGAAAAAAAAAATATTTTGTAAATAACCCGCATACCCACCAGCATGCTAGCAAACGAATATCGATAAACATGCAGATTATTCAAAAATTTACAAATAAATTTTGATTGTGACTAGCAATTATAATAACCCACTTATAGTTTATCCAATCCACAGCTTGGCCAAACCTAATTATATGCATAGATCAATAAAAATATATTATATTATAAATATATCAGCATAGGAATAACAAAATTAATAAAAAAAAATAGTTAATTTTATACAGCTATATATACATAAATATATTTCTACAAAATTTAACTTTTTATATTTATCTTTTTAAAAATTTTAAGTTATTTATATATATTTCTATGTTAATGTCCCTTAAAAAAATAGTTAACTATGATAGATTAAATACTAATCTTGTTTAATTAGTGAGGTAAATTTATTTATTTTTATTGTTTTAGATGTTTTTGTATTATTTTAGTAATTGAAACTTTTTGAGGTATATATTTAAAAAAACAAAACTGATATTTTATATATGTTTTGTTAAAAAATAAATAATAAATTAACGGTAATAAACTAAAAAATATATATATAAATAACTTAAATTTTTTTAAAAATAAATATAAAAAATTGGACTTTATATGAATATATCTGTTATTAAATATATTTATCAAAAATAATATAAAATTAATTCAAAAAAAATCTTCATGCGGGTTAAAACACCAGGCAGTCTAGGCATATTTGGCCACACATTAAGCAAAAAAAAAAAACAAAAACAAAAACAAAAACTTTACAAATGTGGAAAAATAATAAAGGGAAAAATAATGCAACGTGGTGTCGCTCGTTGCATGGGGCCTACGTGAAAAGATGACACATTAAAGTAATAACCTTTTAGGCTGCGTTTGGTAAGGGGGATAAGGGGGGAATACCCCCCTTATCCCCCATACCCCCCTTATCCCCCTTACCATATCCAAACGGGGATAGAATTTATGAGAATCCGGGTTCTAGGGGTAGCGGAATAGTAGGTATGGATCCTGGAATTTGAATTCCAGGAAATGGGTGGAATTAGGAGAACCCATCTTTTGGCGCGGGGTTCGAGGCTGCGTTCCTTGCTTGCTTTACTCTTCTCCCCAACCTTGCTTTACTCTTCTCCCCAACCTTGCTTTACTCTTCTCCGATCTCCTTCTCCGATCTCCTTCTTCTCCGATCTCCTTCCCCGATCTCCTTCTTCTCCGATCTCCTTCTCCGATCTCCTTCTCCGCGCCACGCCCCTCTGCGCACCTCTCCACGCCCCTCTGCGGCCCCTCTGCGCCCCTCTCCGCGCCCCTCTGCGCCCCACTCCACGCCCCGCTGCGACCCCTCTGCGACCCCGCTGCGACCCCTCTGCGCCCCTCTCCGCGCCCCTCTGCGCCCCTCTGCGACCCCTCTTCGCGCCCCGCGGCGACCCCTCTGCGCCCCTCTGCGACCCCTCAGCGCCCCTCTCCGCGCCCCTCTACGCCCCTCTGCGCCCCTCTCCGCGCCCCTCTGCGCCCCTCTGCGCCCCTCTCCGCGCCCCTCTGCGACCCCTCTGCGCCCCTCTGCGACACCTCAGCGCCCCTCTCCGCGCCCCTCTACGCCCCTCTGCGCCCCTCTCCGCGCCCCTCTGCGGCCCCTCTGCGGCCCCTATCCGCACCGCGACCCTCTGCGGCACCTCACCGCGCCGCGGCCCCTCTGCGGCCCCTCTGCGGCCCCTATCCGCACCGCGACCCTCTGCGGCACCTCACCGCGCCGCGGCCCCTCTGCGACCCCTCTGCGACCCCTCAGCGCCCCTCTCCGCGCCCCTCTACGCCCCTCTGCGCCCCTCTCCGCGCCCCTCTGCGCCCCTCTCCGCGCCCCTCTACGCCCCTCTGCGCCCCTCTCCGCGCCTCTCTGCGCCCCTCTGCGCCCCTCTCCGCGCCCCTCTGCGACCCCTCTGCGCCCCTCTGCGACACCTCAGCGCCCCTCTCCGCGCCCCTCTACGCCCCTCTGCGCCCCTCTCCGCGCCCCTCTGCGGCCCCTCTGCGGCCCCTATCCGCACCGCGACCCTCTGCGGCACCTCACCGCGCCGCGGCCCCTCTGCGGCAACCTCTCCGCTGCGTCCCCTCTTCGCGTCGCCACCCCCTCTGCGGCCCCTCTTGCTTCTTAACAGGTTGTGATTCTTTTTCACAAAGGTATGCCCCCTATGAGTGCCTTATTCAGTGCTTCGATTCTTCATGTTTTAATGTTGATGGCATAATGTGTGCATGTCATTGCCATAATATGTGCTGGTTCTCATGTTATTGCCTATTTGGTAGATTTGCCTGTGAGGACTGTGTTCCAATGTTGTTGCATTTCATTGTCATAAAATATGGTTGGGCGTTGGTTGTCACCTTGTTGCGAGCATATGTGATGTTTGTGTGTATGATGCCTATTCCCTGTTGCCATTTTGTATGACAAGTGTGAGTATGCAGCCTATCCCCTGTAGCTTCAGATATGGACGATGATGATGATTGCCATAGGTATTTGATGGATTGGCATGTATTTACTGCACCCCCATACCAATTGGCAATCAATTGAGTCAAAAAATATTTTATATAAATTATTTAAAAACGGGTGATAGGCATTATACACACGAACAACACATAATTGCAACATGTTGACAACCAGCACACATTATGCCAACAACCTCGCAACAGGGTTTCCACCAGCACAAATCAAACTGGGCATACAAATATTAGCGAAAAATTGTCTGTGTTGGACAATTGCGAATATTAATAAGGACGATGATGACGATTGCCACAAGTATCAGATGGACGGCCACTGGCTTATAAAGCCAATGCTACCCCATACTATGTGGCAATCAAGTGAGTCCAATACTTAATTACAATTTCCCTCTATTTCTACTTTATTTATTACTATCAATGTGCCTTCAAATACATTATATAACTCTTATTCCAGATGCGTCCCTTCAAGAAACACGGTAAGCATCAAGCAAGAAAAAGTGTGGCTTTCGACCCACTTTCTAATTTCGTAGCATCTGAGGAGGGTCCTTGTGGGCAGCGTGCCCAACCTCAGACCCGAACACATAATTGGAGTGATAATATGGACACAATATTCATGTCTTTGCTCATTGAAGAGCATACACTAGGGAATTATGTGAATGGGTCGTTCACTACAGTAGCGTGGGTTCGAATCAATGCGGCATTCAATGCTAGGACCAATTTACAACTCAAGAAGGACCAATTAAAAAATCGGCTAAAAGTTTTAAAACGGACATTCACTCTGTATAACTATTTAGCCAACAAGAGTGGATGGGGTTGGGATTGTATCCACAATATCCCGACACCTGGAGATCCAACCGACTGGGATGATGTGATAGCGGTATTGACCCTATCTTGTAAATCAAAAAATTTGTTCGACACAATTGTTTCGCGTAATATATGAATAATTGACATTATACATATCTTATTCCTATTCAACAGGGAAATCCATCATATGCAAGATGTCGAGATAGGCCATTTCCGCTATATAAGGATCTAGAATTCTTGACAGAAAAAACCACGGCCACTGGCCGATATGGATTTGCATCCAGTATGCCTGCAGCCCAAACTGTTGAGAGTTCATCCTCATCGTCCCCTGGTGAGGATGATACAAATCTTGGAATAAGAATGTCGGGTTTTAATATCTCACAAAATCTATTTGAAGCAGGTGCTTCTGCAGCCCCTCAATATGCAAATATAGGGGCGACACAAACCTCCGACTACCCATCTTCAACTCCTGACATCCCCAATGTCGGAGGTACTGCAAGCGGGAGCGGGCATAGCTCAGGAAGCAAACGACCACGCTCTCCACCACCTACAAACCCTCAACCCAAACCTACCGCGTCCTCTGGGGGACGCCGCCGCAAACCAGAAGCCAGTATTAGTGTATTATCTGAACTTGTTGATCTAGGCAAGCAAAAACTTGAACTGGCACGTGAAATGTATCAATATGAAAAGGACTGCAAAAGTAGTATTCCAACAATTTCCATTTGCATGAGCCGAGTCTATGCGATGCCAGGCATGACTACAGAAAAAGCACTGTATGTCGGGGATGCACTCAAAGATCTTAATAATCGTGAACTGTTTATGACAATGAACGACGAGATGGCAATAGCGTGGGTTGAGCGTCAAGTGTCAATGCAATCGTCTGTATATAGGCTATTTTTTCCTGGACATTAGTTTTTGTTTTTAATGTGTATGACTTTGTTTGAATGCTGTTAGATTTACTTTTGAATCATCATGTAATATGCTCATAAGACATTTCAATTATGTTTGAATGCTGTTAGATGCTCTCTTTAATCATCGACTATATTAACAAGCATGCTTGAATTATTGTTATATTACAACGTCATATGTTGCGCTTGTCAATGTTGAATATATATTGTACTTACAGCATTAATGGGTGATACG
The DNA here is from genome assembly GCA_029204045.2 of Tillandsia leiboldiana. Taxonomy (NCBI): domain Eukaryota; kingdom Viridiplantae; phylum Streptophyta; class Magnoliopsida; order Poales; family Bromeliaceae; genus Tillandsia; species Tillandsia leiboldiana. The sequence goes on along the minus strand of CM055069.1, from coordinate 46,472,718 downwards.
AATCATGGTCATGTGTTTTCCTCCAAAATCAATACCATAATAAGGGAGCTTTTAGATGATGATGACGACTATTGGGATGAGGTATTAGCGATGTTGGTGGAGCAAGGTTACTTTACATCTACCCAAACTGTCGACAAGCAACCGTGTCGAACCCGCCCATTCACAGGGCACCAGGTGATATGTGATATATTGAATGGCCATCCTGACCGTGGGTACGACCAGTTTCGAATGCGAACAACGACTTTCATCGCACTTCGCGATGAGCTAGTCCAAAAGGGATTGTTACAAAACACACGCCATATGACAATTGACGAACAGTTGGGAATTTTTATGTTTTGTGTTGGACATGGGGTGGCTAATAGGGTAATCGCTGAAACATTTCAACATTCGGGTGAAACTATAAGTCGACATTTCAACAATGTGCTTCGGGCGATTGTGACGTTGAAAGACGATTACATAACATTTCCGGCGAATAATGTGCCGGCGCATGCCCGGATTAGAGATAATGTCAATTTTCACCCATTCAAGGTATGTATGCTTTTTATATTTTTTAGTTCACTTATTTATATGTCACCAGTGTTCATTATAATAATTGCCTGCATGTTGTTTCATGTTTATTGCCAGAATACAATTGGTGCAATAGATGGGTCACATCTTCCGGTGGTTGTCAGCAAGAGCAAGCAACCGAGATTCCGGAATCGCAAAGGATTTACTTCGCAAAACATGATGGCTGCAGTATCCTTTGACCACGACTTTCTATTTGTCTGCACTGGTTGGGAGGGATCTGCAGCTGACATGAGAGTACTCCGATGGGCATGCGAAACTGGAGGATTCACTGTGCCTGAAGGTATATTGTACACATCAATTTTTATTTTGCAAATTTTTATTGATGGGGAATATAGATTTTAACATTGTAAATGTTGTGTAAAATTTATAGGCAAATATTATTTGGTAGATTCTGGCTATGCAAATACACACAGATTTCTTGCACCATATCGGGGGGAGCGTTAACATATTAGCCAATTTGAGGGAAACACACGAGGTCGCACTCATCGAAGTCCGCGCGACCTATATAACCATCGACATGCACAGTTGAGAAATGTGGTGGAGAAAACATTCGGTATTTTAAAAAAACGGTTCAAGATCTTGACTGTTACAACACCCTTTCCATATAAAGTCCAATGCCAGATTGCGATGGCATGTTGTGTTTTACATAATTTTATTCGACGACACTCTGGTGCGGATGCCATATTTAACGATGTGATGGAGGAAGAACCAAATGTAGAATTAGATGTCGAGGAAACGGTTCATAGTGTTGGTACTACTGAGTCACAAAGAGGCGACGCGGTGCGCACAATTATAACAGACGAGTTATGGAATAATCGCAGTTAGTTATATATTTGATTGCAATGTAAGAAATGTGTAATATATTTGATTGTATGATTACAATGTGTTTGTAAATTTATGTATGAATTCGAGTATGTAAAGGACTTTTCTGATGTGTATTGAACTGAATTATGCGGCATTCAATGGGATTGTAAATGACTTATTATTTTCTGATCTTTATGACCATAATGGACTGAATTTTATGTGATTTAATCTGCTAAATATTATGTTTGTCCTATAATTAGGGGAATTTTTATTAGTGTAACGTCATTATTTCACACATTTGTTTGATTCGTTATTTACTTGATATCTGGTCATGACATTCTGTTTTACTGTTATTTAACATCCAGATAGTTATTATTACTGCTTGAATTTTTTACAATTTTTTTACTCACTATTTCACCATTTATGATTAATTTTAAAAAATAATAAAATATGCTATTAATCAACCTTATAATAAATTTAGATTAATATTAAATTATACTATAAATATATTTAAAAGGACAAAATTAAAAGAATCTTAGCTATTGTTTACTGGTTTTACAATCAAACATTTTAAATATTTTAATATGTAATTTTCTATAATTTTTTAGTATTTTTATTTATTTATTATATATTTTTAAATATTTTTTACAAATTTAAATAATATTTTAAATTTATTATTAGGTTGATTAATATAATAAATTATTTTATTTATATAATATATCATAAAGGGCAAAATAGTCAATACACAAATTTATCACTTATCAATTCTTCTTATTCCTCTATACTCAACCAAACACAATTTTTACCAATTCTTCTTATTCTCCTTATTCCTATATAATTTACCAAACACAATTTACTTTAATTCCGGTATTACTCATAAATCGAACCAAACGTAAATTTACACTAATTCCTGCTAATACCAGAATCTGTACCTATCCCTGGTATAACAAAATTTTTCTAATCCCCGAACCAAACGCTACCTTAGGTTGTGACTTGTGAGTGCATGATACGTGACACGTGTATATATATATATAATATTATCATTAGTTATTAAATTAATTAATTTGCTACCTATCTCAATCAACAATAATACTCTCTCTTTTCTCTCTCTCTCTCTTCTTCCTCAGTTCTCATGACTCAACAAGAAGAAGAAAAAGAAGCAGCAGCTGCAGCAACAAAGAGATAACTTTATTCAGATACCTTTCCACAAGAGGTATGAGAACTCCTAATTTTTTGTCGGACCTTTTTCGATTACATGTCCTTTCGAAATTGATTCCTCGCTATTATTTTTTATATTTGTTTCTCGATTTAATTAATGTATATATGTTGTTGAGTTTAGAATTCTCTAGTTTTTGTTTTTAATTTATTTTTTGAAAAATTGATTAAAATTATTGAATTCTATATGATTAAAGGTTTTTATTTTAATTATTATTATTATCATTAACCGAAGTTAATTAAACTCCCATAAATATATACAAGAATTAATGGATTTTTAAATTTGAGTTATTCTGGTTCTTATGAATTTATTCCTGCAGGGAATAGAACTATTCGAGCTAAGTTATTCAGGGGAGGAATATGGGATTTGTGTTGGTGATATCTCTACCATGCATTATTCTGGTGTTGATCATCGCACTCGCTTGTTATCTTCTGGGAAGATCACGTGGTCGATTTTAAATAAAATGATATATTAATTTATATTAATTACTTATTCAATCATTGCGATGATTATTCAATATAATATATTTTACTTATGAAATAATTTATTTCATTTAGAAGAAAAAAGGCCGACATATAATTTGTAAATTATTCTCAATTCTATTTAATTTTTTTTAAATTTTGATTTTGTTATTTAGTCTTTCAATTTTTAATTTGTTTGATTTCAGTTAGTGAACGATACTCTGACTTTAAAATTTGAATGTGTTATTTATTTTTATAGATTTAGTTAGTATGCTTTATGCAATTTTTACAGCTATAAATTTTATTAAAATAAATTATTTTTTTAAAATTTTAAAGTCAAAGTATCGTGAAAGTGAAATAACTCAAATCAATTAAACAGAGCTAGGCTATTATGCTATCAACAATAGCATTAAGTTATTTGTGCTATTAGTTCTTTAGTCCTTGTATTAAGGAACGTGCATGCGATTAGGATGATTCCAGAACTAGACTATTATGTTATCAATAGTATTAAATTATTGGTGTTATTTTCTAAAATTTAATGGGTCGTTGATGGAATAATATTATTAAGGGATAAAAATGGTTAAGGAGTAAATCTAACGGTTGAAAATTTGATAGCATATAGTACTTAATGCTATGAATAGTATAATAGCAGAACTCAATTAAACAAATTTAAAAATTAAATAATAAAATCAAAATTTTAATAAAATCAATTATAAATATAAAATAATTTATAGTTCAGATAAATTATGTATATTCTTATGAATCTATATTTTGTACCCTCCATACCATAAAATAAAAGTAAAAGTAAAAATAAAAAGGGATGCACCAATGAGTAATGTGGAACATGTCATGTGGAGCTCAGAGTTTGTCATGTGCTAGTCCAATTAATGTGAGTATACTCCCTTCAATTTTTTTTTTTTTTTTTTTTTTTTTTTTTTTTTTAAAAAAAAAAAAAAAAAAACTAGTGTATTCCAATGATGAGAGATCAGGTTGGTGTAATTTGTGGACCTCTTTACTCTTTCAAAGCAAAAGTTGTTTTCAATTTTGAAACTACATTTAGCTATTATTATTTAGTCTAAATTTCGAAAAAATAGTTTATATAAAATTAATTTTAATTTAAAAAATTAATTTTTGCTAAAAATAATACCGATTGTTTGGCTGAATTTAAATAAAAAATAAAAATTTAAAGTAATTTTGTAAAATTATTTGGCAAAATAATTTCACTACTTGCAAATAATAATTTGTTTACTGATTTTTATTTTAAAATAATTTTAAATTTTAATTTTAATTTAAAATCCGAATTTAAATTTAAAATTTAAGTCCAAAATCAGAATAAGATTTTAAGAAATAGACTTTAACTATTTTTAATTTTAATTAGATCTCAAAAATTAAAAAACTGATTTAAAAAATTATAATCGAATTTTCGAAACAAGGTCGTCAAATACTCTATTGAGCCAAAAACTATTTTTGGGTCTAAAATTACTTTTCAAAAGTTAGACTAAACACTCATTTAATTTCTCAAAGGATCAATATGCACAAAATAAAATTATAATTTTGAATGAATTGGGAAAAAGATAAAGAAAAACCAAGATATTGAAGGGGCATTTGTGTACATAAATCAGGCTGATTTTTCAAAAGGCAAATAATAAGTTACATATTTTTTTTTTGAAGAGCATGCATAGAGATAGTCTTGAGCTTCAAATCCAATATAGACTAAAATTACAAGATGATGCGAGGTTTTGATTTCTGTCGGTTCAAAAGATGACTTTTTTTCAAATTCGTGGTATCGTATTTTATCTCGTATAGTACTTAATTTTTATGCATTTTCGTCTAGTATTCATTCGCCTATCTGATATTAAATATGACGATTTAACTTACCAATAGTAATAGCCTATAGAATTTAAACTACCGATTTAAAATATTTAAATTTAATTATTACTAGTAAAATTTTTGATCTTTATATTTTAAATATTATAATTTTTTTTTTATTTGAGGTGGGATTATTGGTGTATTACATTATATAAAATGGTACACTAATGTACTATATAAATATATATATTTTTTGGGTGGGTGAGGGAGGGTGGGGAGAGGGTACAGGCTTCTGGATTTTTTTTTTCTTGAGTAATTGAACTCCAAAAAATTATTAAATAATTAAAGATGAAAATGGAAATAAATTAAAGATTGAATTAAAATGCTATCTTCACTGGAGCATATCTTAGTCATTATCAAACAATTTGGTTGGTGGGTGTTCTCCCCTCACATGTTATCAAACCCCAACATTGTTCAACATTGCATGCCAAATGAATTAACCTGCCCCAACCTCTTGTTTAATTTAATTTGGTGTTAGGTCACCAAAGGAGTTGAATATTACACTCTCACAAAGAAATTAATGGTTAGGTAACTTAATTATATGATCATATTCAACTTCATAATTACCCACAATGAAGGGGCATTTTATGTATTGAACATCTAAATATATAGGTTTATTATATGGATTTCGAATTAAATAGGAGAAAGTGTACCTATTTTTTTTTTATTCTAATACCACATAAAATAATTAACAATTTTATAAGTTACCAAAACTTTTTTTTGGTAGCAAATGTATTTTTAAGTAAGAATTTAAATATCACACTCCGAATTTTGAAAAGCAGTCTAATATTATTATTTTATTTTTTTTTTCAATTAGAGTTTAAAGTATATTCCTGGATATAAGCAGATCGCCACATGTATAGAAAATTTTCTGTCCCTTTGGACAGAGCCTTTTCTTATACATGCGCGGCTAAGCAACTGCAGTCGACATCAGAGTAGTCTAACATACTAAATATAGTTATTTCAGTTTTTTAACATTTAGACTAGTCTTTAAGTAATTCACACATTAGACAGTTCCAAATATCTCTAAGTCATGATATACTGAAAAACATATATAAACTGGAGTCTATAGCATCATCAGGGGGACAGCTTTATTGTGATAGCCTCACCAACTTGTCCTGACATTTCATCACCCGACCGACCTAAAAAATGATCACCCAGGAGTATGAGATATAGTATAAGTGTATCCCAGTGGGTACGACGGGCCGAGAAATAACAAATCATATAGTATAAGTGTATCCCAGTGGGTAAGACGGGCCGAGAAATAACAAATCGTATCTACTGGCATACAATAATCAGCGGATAGTAAAAGATTAGTAGGTAAAGGCTGATATCGATAAGCAGATAACTGAATGAATCATAATCACAATACTGAGCAATAAGGGTACAGAAATATAAGGCTAGAGCATGCTGAAGTAGAGATCTGAATCATAATCACAATACTAAGCATATAAAAGTACAGAAATATAATTGCTAAAGCATGCTGAATAGATATATAAATGATGCATTAATAATAGAATCCCAAGTACCCAATCGATTCTATCCTTTTGGTCACTGGGACCTCAGGCAATACCACTATCGACATACCATGCGCAACTCAAGTGGAGATACTATACATCAACTAAACATATAACAATCCGAAAGTATATCCAATGATCACTATGGCCCATCATGCTGACTCGGCCAAGGTTCGCCCAACAGGTCATGAAGACCAAAACAAGTACCACCCCGGAGGGACATAACCACCCGCACTCAAAGTCGCTAACTCTGTCTAAGAGCGGGGAACAACAAATCTAGGGGTGAAGCTCACGGGGTGACGAACCCTGTCTAACAACACTCCCAAACGGGCCGGCAACTGAAGTACTCAGGGTTGTGACCCCTGTCTAAGAACTACAATGCCACGCAAGCTATAGTCACATATGTATGCTCAAGGCTCCAACAACCGAGACTCAGTAGTCAAGTCATTCCCCGTAGGCGATAAGAGGCGCAAGAAGTGATCTCATGAGATGTCAACAAGACTAGTAGATCCGCACTCTCTGGTAGAATCATAACTCATGGTTGAATAACATGCTGCACTACACAATATCCAGAAGAGCAACAATAATGCAAGTATCCAATGGAAAGCATGCTAAGGACCAAATCGTGAGCTGAATAAGCCAATCGATCGATAAGATCAAAATTTCAGGAAAAATCGCCAGTCAACATAATAGATGTCCCGGTATAATATGATATCCAACTGATGACCAATCAAGCATGACAAATGTCCAGATAAAAAACTAAGTATACTGATGACCAATCAAGTATGGCAAATGTCCAGATAAAATCTAAATATATTGATGATCAATCAAGTATGACAAATGTCCAGATAAAATCTAAGTATACTGATGCCCAACGAAAGACCAATCAAGCATGATAAATGTCTTAATATAATCAAAGTATACGGATGATTAATCAAGCATGGAAATGTCCAGATATAATTGAGTATACTGATAACCAATCAAGCATGTTAAATATCCAAGTATAAGCTGATAATAATAAATCAATGGAAAAAGGCTAAAGGATAGAATTTGGACTATCATGAAGCACAGGGGTTCAACCAAATACAGTACTCTAGAGGGCTGAGATGATAAAGCTCGGACCGAAGAAAACCCACCTCAGTGTAGGCGATCCTAAACTCCGCTAGAAGGCTCACGGGCTGGAGTCTGACTGCTGGGATCTGGATCATAAACACTGATCAGAAATAAACTCACACATCCCCAACCCACTAACTTACTATGTGCATATAGCTTAAACTTAGACATTTTCCAGATTCCCGGAATCTGCCGAAAATTCGCCAATCGGTCAACTATGACCCGATCCGCACCTACGAGTTTCCGAATTCAACGAAACTTGACGTGCGGCTCCGGAACTCTTCATTGAAGACGTTCGAGTAAAGACATACCATTGGGTGCGACTCTAAACTCGATTGGTACCATAATTACCAAAATACTCTCGGAAAAATCTATTTCAGTTTCGGGAGTCGCTAACAACAAACCAAGGCCGATTCACCCAAATTTCGCTCAACAGGAGCCGTCAGATCTCTAACGAAAGGCTTAGAGATCATGTGCACACAGCCCAAGACAGCCCATAAGGCTACAATTACAAATAGGCCCCTAGGGTTTACTATATTTGTAATATTATATACTTTTAACGTTTTTTAGAATGGGATTCCATACTTAGAGACTTTTGAACTGAACCGAGGCCATCAGTAGATAGGCATTGACGTACTGAACGCCGTGCTCATCATTTAGGAGCAGCATGAGACCGAGGACAATCCTGGGTCAACTTGCACTAAGCCTTAAAACTCAAGTTGCCATTGTGACTTAACCACTCGACCAAACTCAGATTTGAGATGAGCACCATGCTCAGGAGGTCGAGGGGACTCAGAGGCTCACCTTGGAGGAGCACCAAAACTGCTGGAACAAAAGATAGAGTAACCTTGCTCTCCAAGGGTGTAGATTGCTAGAACTACCCAACTACTCAACCAAACTCCTTTCTGAGATGAGCATCAAGCTCAGGAGGTTGAGGAGGTCAAAGGGCTCATCATTGGGAGGTTGCTGGATGGCCGGAATAGTAAGGGGAGCAAGCTCGGCCAAAACACAAGTCCTAGAGCAAAGCTTGGGCCAGCTCAACAGAACAGGAGTTCTGGAGCAGACCAAAGGCAAACAGCAGTATTAGAAGCTCCAGGGAGGTGCTCTGGGTGCAACCAGCACCAGCGCCGACGAGCGGTGGCGGCGGTTGGCCGGAGCCAAGCTTGCGGCCAACACCAAGCACCAACAATGGTGGATGGCCAAGCAGAGCTTTGAGCTGCATGCAAGCACACCACTGGGCCTGTTTCGACCAGGGGAAACTAGCTGGGTGCGTGGCCGGCGGCGGGAAGCGGCGACGTCGACGGTGGAGGAAGCTCGGCCACATAATGATAACCCGAAACTAGGGCTTTCCTCAGCCACCTCCACACCGAACCAGACTTCACCAAACTTCATAGGAAGCTTCAACAGGTCAAACAGAAGGAACTAAGCAATTTAAATCCTGTCCTAGGCCGTCGAGTGCGGAGCTTGCTCGAGACGGAGCAATCTAGGGTTCCAGCGGGTGCAATGCCCCCACCGGCAACCCGACGTTTCCCCGGTCACAAGGCCGGGCAGAGAAAGTCCCCAGGACAAGAGGAAGCTACTGCATGCATTTCTAGGTAAAAAAACTAGAAGAAAAGAAAGACTCACCTCGTCGGAGTTGAGGAAGAAGAAGGAAGAAGAAGATCCCTCTCCCGGCGTCGTGCGGCCACGACAAGCTTCGGGCTCCCTCGGGCTTGCCTTATAGAGGTAGAAGGAAGTCTCATGAGGCTCAGGGAGTGATCCTCTAGTGTTTGGTGCTCTCTTCTCCCAACCAACCCGAGAGCAAGTGCTTTCTTGCTTAGAACTTAGGTTTTCGGCGACCAGAGCATTGGGGTATGACTGCGGCGCTTGGGGAAGAGAGGATGAAATTGGAAGGGCAAGGTGGAGCTTTGGTCCAAGCCTTCAATGCTCTGGCTTGAGTTCCCAAGGGTTGTTGGCCATTAATGAGATTTTGCAACAAAATGCCATTTGGTCCTTGCCTTCTTCACCCCCAGCCCCGAGCTCCTTGCTGTAGGTGGCATTTGCATAGAAGCCCCTCTCCAAGAAGTCCCAAATATTTTGGTCCACAGAATATTTGCATTCATGCAAAAATATCCATTTTTTCACTATTTTTTCACACATTTCGAGACTCTAGGGTCGTCAAACTAAAAAAGGGACTTCGCCATGACGTCTGGCTGGACTAAACCTATCGAGTAGCGATTTTGGTTTGTTGAATTTAAGTTTCGATATATTCTCGATCCATCTTGAACAGTGCATTTCGCTATTTTGCACATTTTTTGATGATCTAGGCTCGTCAAACATAAAAACGTACTGTGTCATTGCGCTCAGAACGATGAGACCGATCAAATCGAGCATTTGGATCATCGGATTCGGATTTCGAATGGTCGATTTTGCCAATGTTGATCGAAAATTCAGAAAAACTATAGGGTTATTATTCACAGCTTAAGTTTTGACATTTTCTTCGTTCTGCCCCATTTTCGAGGCAATAGGCTAGCCAAACTAAAAATCGGATCGCGTCATCTAATTCAGTTCGACGAGACGGATCAAGTGACAATTTTACTTTGCTGAGTTCGAATCCGAATAAACAAATCGGGAGATAATTCCGCGAAAACTCTGAAAATTTAGATTTTTAACTCATAGAAATTCTCGAAAAATAAATTTAAACTCCGATTTAAAATTCTTGGTTACTACATTAAATGCTCATAGTTGTATCAATAAGTTATCGATATGATACAGCTTTCATATCGATAATACAGTTCAAATTTTTTTTTTCTTTCAATTAGTAAGTAATTTTTTCAATAAAATTTTAAAAAATTAATAAAAATATATAATAAATAATTAAAATATTATATTGCTAAAAAAAATATATTTTATATTATTATATGTGGGTATATGTATTTTCTGTTACTAACATGATCTGGTACATATTGGTACGACGTGACAGCATCATATCGATAATTTTTTTTACACAGTTATATATCGTGCCACTTAATCCTTACTTTTAAGATATCAATCATTGGATACGATATCATCATTGAATGTGTTGTGCTTCATCTAGCAGCACCACATATCTTAGTGGTTTCATAGTCCCCACTTTAGGCTCTACACCTAATTTGCCAATTTTTTTATGTATGGTTTGGACATTACAATTATATTTGATAAGGGGGTTATTTTTTTTTATTCTCCAAACAAAAAAAGTTTGAGGGTGGGAATAAGAGTTACCACTTTAACGGCTATTTTTGGAAACAGAAGTTTCAATCCATTTTTTTTATTTGGGTGAGAACAACTTGTTCCCACCCATTTTACACATTTTTTGAAAAAAATAAAAAAAAAACTTTTTAAATTTTTTTATATTTATAAAATTTATAAATTTTTAAATTTTAACTTTAATTTTTAATAAATTTTAAAATTTTAAAATTTTAAAATTTATATAAATTTTATAATTTTTTATATACAAAAGTTAAATTTAAATAATATAAATTATAATTAATTTTTTTTAAAATAGGTATTTTAAAGAATAATTTTGTCAATTAAAAAAAAATCATTTTCTTTATTTTTCTTATTTCAGTTTATCAAGACAAACATAAATTTTTTTTTTTATATATGATACAACTCTAATACTAATCCAAGCATAAAATTATATTAGTTCATACTTATTTCTGAACTTATATCTATATCTAAAATAAACGAACCAAACACAACCTATGAATATAAAAAGAAAAACAAACAAAAAATATCCATGGTTTTAAATCTTCAAGGTATGCTAATGTTGGAATTTGCTGAATTGAAATAATTTTAACATTTTCTGTGTTTTACTTAGTTGAATATTTAGCTAATTTTGGAAGAGATTATTGCGTGACTAAATCATTCAGATGAGTTATCGATATCGGAGTTGATTTACTCACTATTTTTCCGTCTCTGCTTCAGATCCCAACTGCATGATAAATTGCAATTTTATCCAAATTTAAAATTTTATATCATTCAAAAATGATAAATCGCTACGTGGTATGCAACTGAATATAATTTTTTGATTATAACTCCTTTAGGAAAAAAGAAAATTTGCTGTGAATTGTCATCTTCTTACTCGAAAATAATGGGCAAAATCACATCCTAGAGTTTGATAACAAGTGAAAAAGTACTTTTCAGTAGCATTTTAAATAGTAAGGCTATGTCTTTAATATTGGTGAAAACATCTTAGTTGAAGGTAGGATGCTACCTGTTTCGTTTATTTTTAAAATAAATTTAGCAATTAAGTTTCGAACTCAGATTTCAGATATCAACCATCAAGTCCTTTGCCATTTGCAGTAGAGACAGTTGATGATTGTATTTGGTAACGGGATAAGGTAATACTAGTTATTCCAGAGATAAGTATAAAGTACGAAATTAGTGTAAAAAAACGTTTGGGATGGTTCCAGGGATAAGAGATTTTGTGTTTGGTATGATAACGAGGAATAAGAGGAATAAAAAATTTTAGTTGGGTTAAATGATCTTTTTATCCTCAAGTTTTATTATGTGATAAAACTTATTAAATTTTAATTTCTTCTTTTTAATTAATGGATTAAACCTTTACAAAAAATAAGATAAAATCAAAATCAAAACCAAAATTAAATTATATTTCATAAAAATAATATTTAATTTTCTTTATTTAAAAATAAATAATAATTATCTATTATATTTTTTGAAAAATATTTTTATCATGAAAAAAAGTATATGCTATTTGTCTGCTATAAATTTTATATTACTTCCCTACTAATATATACAATTGGTTAAATGACTTTTTGCCCTTAAATTTTATTATGTGATAAAATTTGTTAAATTCTCACTAGGGATAATTTTGAAAAAAAAAATATAGTAAAATTTTACTGTAGGAACAGTAATTTTCATTTATACCAAAAATATTAGAATAAGATATTCTCATAATTTCTGATATGTTGGAGGATCCAAACAATTCCATTTTCAAACGCCCCTATTAATTTGAGATTGGAGATGGTGCGAGAGATTTGATCATGCATACAACTTTAATCTACATGCTTGGATAAGAAGCAAATGATCATGTCTGCCACTTCTGCCACATCCTAGTTTGGTATATTCAAAACCATGAAATTTTAAATAGATAAAAGGTGGCTTCTTTTGATCCACACAAATTTAGATTATGTTGCTTCTCGAAGAGTCGTTACTGATTTAGGGCGTGCTTGTTTAGAAAAGTTTTGGGCTTGGAATCAGAATGGGAATGATCATCTTTTATGGCAACCACTTGGTCAAAAGGAATCACACTAATTAGATTCCCATTCCACATTGGAATGGTGAAAATGGGGTCTATATATTTTCCTAATTTTGATTCCTAATTTTGACCCCTGGTGAGGCTTTGGTTTCATTACAACAAAATTAGGCTATAACGATATTTTTAAATATTTCTAAAATTTTAAAAAAGTGTCGTTGATAAAAATACCGATATTTATTGTAAGTGTTGCTATATGTGCCGTCTCTAGAATGTATAGCGACATATTTTTGTAATGTGTCTCCAAAATATGTCCTTATAATCTAATTTTGGATATAGATAGAATATAGATAGGACACTTATACAAAAGTGTCACAAACATGTGTCCCTATAACCTAATTTTGTTGTAGTGTTCAGATATCAAGACTATAAAAATATATCTTTGTGATATTTTTATACAAGTGTCCTATTTATATTTTATCTATATTCAAAATAAATTATAGAGATATATTATAATTATAATGTATCGCTATACACCTAAACGACTGCACATATAGCGACACTAATTATAAGTGTCGGTATTTTTACTAGCGATACTTTTTTCAGATTTTAAAAATATTTAAAAATATCACTATAGTATAATTTTATTGTAATTGTAGTTCTAAGATAAAATAGTAATCGTTTATTTTATTTTCTATTATGTTCTAGCATGTTCCAAATCAGTTTCGGACACTTTTTTGACCTCAAAAAATATAACTTGGTCCGAAGGTAATTTGTACTTGAGTGTGTAATAAAAATCATACTCCTCGCTTATATGTATAATGAAAATAGTTCAATGAATTATATCACCTACACTAATAAGCAGAGTAAAAAAAAAAAAAAAAAACTTTAAATCATTGGGTATTGGATACGCGCGAGGAATTAAATCTAAATTAATCTTTTCGAATTGAGAGAGTTTAGACTAAATCTATATCTCAGATCCTGTATATGTTTTCTAAAAGATTAATCTGATAGAACACAATAGAAAAAATGTCTTTCAACAGTGGTTTTTGGGAATGCTTTGATTGTCAAAGTAATTAATTAAAAGTGAATTTATGGGTTCTAACCTAATTGTTGACCACGAATATATATATCAACCAAGAATAAGAATCGTTTACTCCAAAAGTGATTCAAATAAAATCACTTTTTGACCAAAACAATTACGATTTCAAAGGTAAGGCTAATCAAATATAAACAATGAAGGAAATTTGGACATTTTGTTTTATTTTTTATTTGCACAAATTTCACTTGCATTAATTATTGACTAATAATCAAAATATTGGCTAATTAATTATATATTTAATTACATAGTTAATACATTAGCATGAAAGGAGCATGACAATAGCAATTCAAAAAGTCTCAGATAATTAAATGAAAAAAACCAAATCACTATGAGAGATTATTATAAAAGATTACAGGGGTTGTAGGAATATAATTAATTAATTACTTGTTAATGTTGTTTGTCAACAATGTGATGTGTGCGTTGCTCCAACAAAATCAAAAGGTTGGTGTATTAATTATAAATTAATTAAATGTTTAGTAAAAATATAATGTCAGAAATAATAATTCAAACTTAATTTAAAATTTTAGAAATAATAATTCAAACTTAATTTTAAATTTAGTTAGAGATAAAATTTATACAAATTATACATTAATTATATTTAAAAGTTTATGTAGTTTAAGTAGAATTTATAATTATCTGAATTTAAAATTTGATTTGTCATCTATTATAACTTGGGCATAGAATAGTTAGATGTATTGGCCATGGTAGACATGGCCACGTAAGGTCAAGTATGTCGTTAATTAAATATTTTTTATAAATAAAATATTAGTTTAGTTATTTTTTTTCTTCAATATTTTTTCTTTATATTTTTTTTATTTTAAAATTTTAAATCATGAATTATATAATCGATATCAGTGTGAATATCGATTATCGATTGCAACATATAAAGTATTTTTGGATGGATGATGCAGTAATAGTGTTATCTAGCTAAAAATAAATTATTCTAAAAGCATAAGCTAGCTACCCTGAATTTCTTTTTAGTCATTTTAATCATTTTAATTAATTAAACAATCATTTCTATACTATTTGAAATATAAAACATAGGGCAATTTTCTATGCTCATTCATTTTTTTTTTTTTTAAAAAAAAAAAGGAAGAAGAAGAAGAAGAAAAGTAAAGCATTACAAAGAGAAGCAACAAAAGGATCCCACAAAAATCTCTACCGTTAAACAAGTAAACGTATCGTTCAAATCTTATATAAAAGAACAAAAAATACGTTGTCGACGCATTCATACAATTTCAATGAATTCTAAGATAATCTAACATAAGCTAGCGACGATCAAACTGCAAGAATATTTACTATTCGTTTTCAATTTGCGAACGTTCCTGTAATAGTCAGCCTATTTTGTGGAGTTGAGATCTTCTACCATCGCCATCGCCTTTGGAAAAATGAGAGGGGAAAGAATCTGGGGCATTAATTATTCTAATTTTGATTATGATGATGCATAAAAAAACAACTCAAGGGTCTTGGATGTGTCTTATTTAAGATCCAAAGCACACAACACATGCAATTTGCAGAAAATATAAGAAGTAGTACTCTTGCACCTTTTGTAATTCCTTTTTTAAGATGTAATTAATGCATTTCCATATTTATTACAATAATGAACCAAAATAATACTTGATGTTCTATAGGTAAAACTAAAAATAGGAAGTAGGTTTAATTATTACACTATATTGTATTGTATTTTACATTTTTTTTTCTTTTTTTTACTGAAATATTATATATATATATAATTTTTTTTTCAAAATATTACTTAACTATTTTCCTTTTTTCAATCCCTATATATACTATAACCAACAACTCCATAATTTTATGTACAAGCTATTTAAATATACGGGTTAAAAGTAATTGAGTATATATATATTCAACTCATTTTTAATATAAAAAATAATAAAATATATAAAATAATTATAAATAATTATAAATAACTTGATAGAACCTTTCAATAAGTTTATCATCATAAAGATTTATTTTATATTTTTTCTATTATTTTAATAAAATTGTTAGATTTTATCTAAAGCAGTGAATTTGTTAACAATAATAAAAAGATTTGGAAGAAAAAAATAGTTTAGTAATATTTATGAGAAAAAAATAGTATAAGATAGGAAAACAAAAATAAATTTTAATTACAGTGCAGAAATTGCTAAAATATAATAATACAGTGGTGCCTTTGGAAAAAAAGAGAGTACAATGTAGCAAAAAAAAAACCCTACTAAAGTATAGTGTAATAAAGTGTAATTAAGCCTAAAAAATAATTATATATTATTTAATTAAAAATATATAAAATTTATCTGAATTATGGACTATTTAGATTTTGTTATCCAACCTTTTAAAATATTAATTTTATTATTTAATTTTTCAATTTATTTGATTTGAATCAGTCAATAGCACTTTAATTCTAAAATATAAACTAATTACTTATTTTAATATATATATATATATATATATATATATATATGGAAAATGCTATGTGTACACTCCTTTCGGGGTGTACATCATACACCCCACCCATCTAAGTAGAAAATGGGTCATGTCAAAAACATAAAAGAAAAAAAAAAAAGATTAGAGACCAAAGTAGAAAATTGTAAAAATTAGGAACTAATTAATAGCTCAATTAATCCTAATACTTTAATTTATTTTATTAACTAATTATTTAATTATTAAATAATTAACTAATTAATTTATTAAATTATTTATGGCTAATTAAATTATTAATTAACAGTACTCATTGTTAAATATTTAGCAGTATTCATAATTAATTAATAAAATAATTAATTAAGCTAAACTATTATTTAATTAATTAGATAAAATATTATTATTTTAATATTCTAATTTAATTATTTAAATATTATTTTTTTATTTTTTAAAATAATTTAATTTCTATTTATTCTAAAAATTATTTATTTATATTCGAACCAAATAATACCTTGGAGTATGACAAGTTGAATTCAAAATTTGGAGATATAAAATGAAAAAGTGTTTTGAGTAAAAACGTTTTCTCTCTCCCTCTCTAACTCACCAACCATGGCACCTACGTTCTGCCACGTGTCAGCATCTTATTCTCTGAACGGTGCAGATCGGACGGTCCAAATCATTGCGAAACCAAACCCCACTTTGACCAGATCACCTCCCTTCGTTGGACATATTATTGCATGGACCCGGTGTACCACGCACCCTTCTATTCCTAAATACTTTAGGGAAATGCTTTTTGTACACCCTTAGGATATACATCTTACACTCCATCCATTCAAAAATAGATAAATTTTACTGATAATATTGAAATGATCAGTAAAAAAAACTCCACCTTTGGATGGATGAAATGTACATCATACATCTCATTTTGAAATATATATATAGCATTAGATTCTATTATCAATCAATCAATTTACGACTTAATTTGATTAATATTTAAATATTTTTAAAACTATAAATGGTGAATCACTGATCATTCAATTTTGATGACGAGTTAAGCCATAACGTAAAATCGTGAAATTCAATTTTCGGTGCTGCGTAAATTAACATCTTAAATACTTCTCCTAATACCCAATGAAAAACTGCCATGTGGCGGTTGGTAGACCCGCCAGAACATACTTTCCACAACAACCCCCATATCTCTCTCTATTTAAACTCCCCTCTCTTTTCCCTCTCCCTCCTCAGGATTCATAGAAAATCTTTTTTCCGCTGTTGTTTTAGTAAGAAGTTCTATTATTGAAAACGACTTTATGTTCTGATGGAGTGCGATAGTAACGGAGTCGTAGTCGTAATGGATCCGTTAAGGTGGGCGGCCACGGCGGCGGCGACTGCGAGGGGGAGCCACCTGGAGGAGGTGAAGCGAATGGTCGAAGAGTTTCGCGCGCCGGCGGTGACGCTGAAAGGCGCGGAGCTGAAGATATCGCAGGTGGCGGCGGTGGCGGTGGCAGTGGCGGGGGTGAGGGTGGAGCTGGTGGAGGCGGCGAGGGGCGGAGTGGAGGCCAGCAGTAAATGGGTGATGGAGAGCATGGCCCGGGGGACGGATAGCTATGGGGTCACCACAGGGTTCGGCGCGACCTCGCACCGGAGGACCAAGCAAGGTGGCGCGCTACAAAAAGAGCTTATCAGGTGCAGTTGATCAGTCAGATTTTTTTTATCGATTTTATGAATAAATTGCAGCACTTATATATCAAGTGCAATTGATCTAAAAATTACGTGAAATTTGGACTTGAAACAGGAAATTTTCTTTTTCGTGTGATATAATAATTTCATGAAGTAAAACAAATAATAATAATTTGGGGCAGACAAAAAAAAAAATTAATGCCTGCACACAACAACACTACAACGCCACATCAGTACATCGATCTCTCGTCTCTTGTTTTAAATGAACTGAAGTTATGAATAGCTGTTTGTAAAATTATGGTTTACGAATCTACCGATGCGCGGCAATAATAATTTTATTTTTTAAGAAACTAAAATTTTTGGACCATTCCAGTCTAGCTCTATATAGTACGACTATTATGCTATCGATAGCACCAAATATTTGGTGCTATCAAGTTTTCTACTCTTAGATCAATATTTTTGATTATTTTCATCCGTTAGATTTTGCTATTTTTCTAACCACCCATTAAATCTAAGGGACCCACTATCATCACAACCACATATTTTTTAATCTAAGGGTTAAAAACTTAATAGCAATGACTTGGTGCTAACTTTCTCTCTCTCTCTCTCTCTCTCTATATATATATATACATGCGCGCACACACTATAACAAAATTAAATTATAAGAATATATTTTGGTGATACTTTCGTGCAAGTGCCCTATTTATATTTCATCAATATCCAAAATTAGATTATAGGGATATATTTTTTGGACATATTACAATAATGTGTCGCTACATACCCTAACGACTGCACATGACACTAATAATAAGTGTTGATATTTTTGTCAGCGACACTTTTTTTTAAATTTTAAAAACACTTAAAAATATCGCTATATCATATAAAGAGAGAGTAAAGTTTATATCTTTTCAAAAGTATAGACCCAAATATGCTTGTAAATTTTTTATAATTGAATTTGCATTGAAATTTGTGCTATTTACTTTTTCTCTCTTTTTAGTGGAGAAAAAAAATAGCACAAATTTCAATGCAAATTCAATGATAAAAATTTTACAAGTATAGTTGAATTTGTATTTTTGAAAGTATATAAGTTTTACTATATATATATATATATATATAGTAGAGCTTATATACTTTTAAAAGTACGAGATAATTTATGCTTATAAATTTTTTACCATTAGATTTGTATTGAGATTAATGCTTTTGTAAAGTCAACTAAAGAAAGAGAAAGATAAAGTAAAAAACATAAATCTCAATACAAATTCAATGATAAAAAATTATATGGATTGTCTTGTACTTTTGAAAGCATATAAGCTCTACTATATATATAGTATGACTCTCTTTTGTACTCATAAATCGTTTTGATCTATACCGTTAAATATAATCTAGAGTATTAAACTCATGAAAACTAAATTTCATAATTTTTTAAAATTATAATAAAGTTTATGAAATGAGTATAAAATGAACAGTCAAAATCAATTAACCTCATAAAAATAGAGAATCAAAATTTTCAATTTAAGATTAGAGTTATAGATCTCTATCTGGGTAGTAAATAGAATTTTCTATCAACAATTCAACATATTTCGATTCTTTTACACTATTAAATTAACAAGTATTTTATATCTGCGGTTAAAAATTACCAATTTTAAGATCTTTTAATAATAAGATAAATAATATTAAAAAATTATAAAATTTAGTTTCTATAAGTTTCAAATGCTCTAAACCATGTTTAATGATATGAATTATCGATTCGAAAACTCTATTATTAAAAATAATTTATGAGTATAAAGTCGATAGTACTTATAAGAATATAGCAGTCGTACTCTCTCTCTCTCTATATATATATATATATAGAGAGAGAGAGAGAGAGAGAATTAGGCTCGAATACTATCGATAGCATTAAGTCATTGGTGCTATCAATTTTTTAGTTCTTGAATTAAAGGATGTACGGTTAGAATGATAATAGTCTCATAGGATTTAGTGGATGGTTTGTTGAATAGTAAAAATTTTAGAAGACTATAATCCCAACCGCACATTTTTTTATCTAAATGCTAAAAATTTAATAGCACTAATTATTTGATACTATTGATAGTATTCTAACCGCTCTCTCTCTCTCTATATATATCGAGGGTCACTTGAAATGACCCTTACCACACCCCCACCCATTGGATGGGTGGGGGTGTATTTACAATTTGTCCATAGGTGAGGGACTCCCTGCATAGATCTACTAGAGGGATATTATTATATTATATTATTTATATAAGTAGGATCCAATTGCAATTAAGCATGTGTCTGTACAAAATATATGGATAAAATATTTTATTATGTGCTCACCTGATTAACAAAATTATTATCTATTAATGCAAGCTTTGACCCCAAAAGTTTTTTTTTTCTATAAAAGATATTTCATATATGAATAATAATTTATTTATCTTTAGATAATTTTGACATAAAGTTTTTTTTTGTTGTCTTTTGTTCATTCGATTTTTTTTTTTTTAAAAAGACAAAATAGCTTAATAAATATTTTCTTAATTTTTAGATAATTTTAATAAAGAATAAGTGTGAAGGTGAATCACAATTTCCTTGAGATTGTTGTTTTAATCCAACGTGAATAGTAGGAGTTGATGATAAGCTATTATTGCATGTGTGTAAATGTTTAGGACTTTACTACAAGAACTTAATTGTAGTGTACCCCATTGAAGGGCGAGGATTTACCCACCGATTCAAAGTGACTGATAAAATTTATTTTATTCTTGAATGAATGAGGTGTAAAATGTACAGCTCATTTGGAATGTATACTTATCTTCTTTTTTTTTCTCTTTTTATTTGTTTTGATTTTTGTAGATTCCTCAATGCCGGAATCTTCGGTTCGGGCCCGAAGTCGGAGCAAACTTTGCCGGCCTCCGCCGCCCGGGCGGCAATGCTGGTCAGGATCAACACACTCCTGCAGGGCTACTCTGGTATCCGGTTCGAGATTCTCGAGGCGATCGCGGCCTTGCTCAACTCCCAGATCACCCCCTGCCTCCCCCTCCGCGGCACCATCACAGCCTCCGGCGACCTCGTCCCCCTATCCTACATTGCCGGCCTCCTCACCGGCCGGCCCAATTCTATCGCCGTCGGCCCTGATGGTCGATCACTCGATGCCTCCGAGGCCTTCCGGCTGGCGGGCATTACGCACAGCTTCTTCGAGCTGCAGCCAAAGGAAGGCCTCGCCCTCGTGAACGGCACGGCCGTCGGGTCCGGCCTGGCCTCGATAGTACTTTTCGAAGCCAACGTCCTCGCTGTCGTATCGGAGGTGCTTTCGGCGATATTCTGCGAAGTGATGCAGGGTAAGCCGGAGTTCACGGACCACCTGACTCACAAGCTGAAGCACCACCCGGGCCAGATCGAGGCCGCGGCGATCATGGAGCACATTCTCGACGGCAGCTCATACATGAAGGTGGCGAGGAAACTCCACGAGCTCGACCCGCTCCAGAAGCCGAAGCAGGACCGCTACGCCCTCCGCACGTCGCCGCAGTGGCTCGGGCCCCAGATTGAGGTCATTCGGGCGGCCACCCAGTCGATTGAGAGGGAGATCAATTCGGTGAACGACAACCCCCTCATCGATGTCTCGCGGAACAAAGCGCTGCACGGAGGGAACTTCCAGGGGACGCCGATCGGCGTCTCGATGGATAACACCCGCTTGGCTATAGCCGCGATTGGGAAATTGATGTTTGCGCAGTTTTCGGAGCTCGTCAATGACTTGTACAACAATGGTTTGCCTTCGAACCTCTCCGGTGGGCGAAACCCGAGCTTGGATTACGGGTTCAAGGGAGCGGAGATCGCGATGGCGGCGTACTGTTCGGAGCTCCAGTTTCTCGCAAACCCGGTGACAAACCACGTCCAGAGCGCGGAGCAGCACAACCAGGACGTGAACTCGCTCGGCCTGATCTCTTCGCGGAAGACTGCGGAGGCGGTGGAGATCCTGAAGCTCATGTCTTCGACCTACATGATCGCGCTGTGCCAGGCAATTGACCTAAGGCATTTGGAGGAGAATCTGAAGCACGCGGTGAAAAATGTAGTGAGCCAGGTTGCGAAGAGGGTCCTGACGACGGACACCACAGGCGAGCTCCACCCTGCGAGGTTCTGTGAAAAGGATCTGATCAAAGTCGTCGACTGTGAAGCGGTGGTTTTCAGCTATGCCGATGATCCGTGCAGCCCAACTTACCCGTTGATGCAGAAACTCCGCCAGGTGCTCGTTGAGCATGCGCTCAAGAACGGCGAGGAGAAGGATTCCAACTCTTCAATATTCCAGAAGATCACTGTCTTCGAGGAGGAGCTGAAGGCGAATTTGCCGAAGGAGGTGGACGCTGCAAGGGTCGCATTTGAGACAGGGAACTCAGTGATTCCGAATAGGATTAAGGAATGCCGGTCGTATCCGCTGTACAAGTTCGTAAGGGAGGAGCTCGGGACGGAGTACCTGACCGGCGAGAGGGTACGGTCGCCGGGCGAAGAGTGCGATAAGGTTTTCGTGGCCATCAATGGCGGTTTGTTGATTGATCCTCTTCTTGAGTGCTTGAAGGATTGGGATGGTGCTCCCCTCCCCATATGCTAGAGAGACAAAGCCCTAGTATGAATCAGTAAAAAGAGGCAATAATATCAATGGTGGATTTTGATTACTTTTGTTGTTTTTTGTTTTTTGGGGGGTATTTTGGGGATGCATACTAATGACATATGTAATAATTCAAGTGCAAGGACAAATGAAGAATACAACCAGATGGCTTGTTCAATTTTATTCCCAGATGAGATGAGTTTTCAGTGTCCTTTTTGTTAGAAGCAGTAGGTAGGAAAATTTGGTTACAAATTGCTTATGTTTATGCAGCAGAAGCAGAAGCAGAAGCAGAAGCAGATGAGCAGTAAGTTCAGAATCTAAACAAAGAAATGAGGAAATACTCTCAAATATAAATTCAAAATAATCTAACAAATGTGAATCAGAAGTTGTATAACAAAAGAGTAGTGAGAAAAACATAAACAATACTTCGCAATTTGGTTGCAAATGGTAAGGATGCTAAACAATGAAACACATTATCATAATCAGGACTTTGCATGTAGGCCTAAGGTAGATCCATTCTCTTTCTCCTGTCCTAACTGCTATTTCATGCAGGGTTGCTTGGTTAATGGTGAAAAACTTGAAATTAACTGCAAATAATCATCTTTGTGCGGTCAATAGAAAACATTGATTCTTTACAATCGAGACTGCTGGAAATTTCGACAATCTTGCAATAACAAATCTTTAGATCTCTTGTTAACTCAGTTCTTAGCATAATTAAACACCCCACCCCTTCGTGGGATCCCTGAGAAAAAAAAATAAAATAAAATAAAAATCAGCAGGATAATAACTGATAGAGCAGAACTAAGAGCTCAGACTAGCCTGCAGATTCTTCTGCGAATCTGTTTGTCTGCTTAGAAAGCTACAAGTTGGAAATACTGCAAATCAATATACAAAACTTGCTTACAAACAAATAGTAAGTTTCAATACTAAAAACACCATGCATCAATTACGTCCAAAATTTCCAGTTTTTCCCTTGACTGAATCTTACTAGGAAGACTATCAAAATTCATATACAAAGACATCTCCATAACATGTCAAGTAGCGGTGACCCTCATTACAGATATTTTCGCTCAAGTGGCTCATGGGTCAAGAATCCTCATGTATAAATGCTGTAACATGCTCATTTCTTTATCATCTAACCACCGCCTTTCAATTCCCAGTACTCCTTTTTGATGTGAAGTCTAACCAAAAAAATTCAGCTCTACTTGGGTTCTGTTGACGCTTTCCCTTTACTCTTTTATCTTATATTAGGAAGACAAATAGCATTAAAGTTCTTTCAATACCACACATGTACTAAAAGATAATGGCATACTCTTTTAGAATCTAGATTGAAACAGAGTATATGTCAAGTCTGTGAAAGCTTTTATCCATCTGAAAATGATGCAAGGAACACACAAACAATCCAGCATTTATTGGATTTATTATTTTCTTTATTGGGCTTCATAATGGTCTTATCAGATTGGCCCAACCAGTAAAACATGGAGGAGCAAAAGATATTAGTAAAGAGCATTTCAAACCCTTTATTTATGATCTCGTCCCTTCATTTGTATCAGTGGTAAGATCTTAGGAGAAAGTTTGATCTGCTCTGTTTATTCCACAAAAAATTTGGAATCATCCAATCAACAATCACTACCAAGTACATCTACCTATTAACAGTGTTTTCTCTCTGCTCTTTTCTACTAGAATTTACTACAACCCTTGATATGAGCTACCTAACCCGACACATGGGATGGATTACAAACCAATCCCATATGGGATCACCGGAATATAGAAAGGCCCGGTTTGAAAGATTAATTCTGATTGAGTTTTATTCAAGAATACTGAAAAGATGACTGATGACTCCACAAAACAGGTGAATAAGAACGATGATAGCTGTTCTAAAGATCGGATAGAAGACATCTTCACATTTGTAAACTACTCTAGTTGGTGCTTAGGTTAGCCTTCGGCATCAATAAGAGCAGATCAACCGAACAAAATCCTTCCTATTGACTAATGTTAGCGTGTGAAAAAAAAGGATGCAAAAATTTTCATCTATGATACATAGGTAAGTTCGAGAGAAGCAAATCCTACTTTGCCATTCAGCTTCAGAAAAGCTTAAAAAAGGCTTCAAGCATATTTTGGCACTCTTGGTTTAGAGGCTAGATAAAGTGGACCTTAAGCTAGGGTCTTTGTTACAAAAGTTAAAAGACCAGCATAAGGCATAAAATTAACTACATAAAAAACTTCGAAGAATTTTTTTTCCCTTGACACTGAGTGCTAACAAATTAGTCATTTGCCAAAGTGCTGACAAAGCAGCCCCTATAGTTTCAACCATCTTTGCTGAAGCCCTTCCAGAAAGGCATGCAACTCTCAAACTACTAATACTGTTAACACAATAATGCTGTGAAAATAAATGTCAAAAAATGTCATCAGTTTCCCTACTCCGCAGGTTGAACATCACAAGAATCAAGGCGGTTTAAAAAGGGATTCTTTGTAAGCAGTGGGCTTAAACAACAAGGATAGAGGGGATCACAGAAAACTTCATATTTTTGTCTAGACAGTCTCGTTATAGTCTTGTTTAGTTCTTCTAAAATCCATAATAAGCTACCTTACATGGCTTCTTAGTTGGACTAGGGCACATATAAAGCAGCTGATCTAGAAAGTGAATAATTTTGATTTTGCTATGAAACTTCAAACAGACCAACACCCCCCAATATTTGAAAGAACTGGAAGAAATTAGAATATTAAAGGTTGCGTGAACAAGGAAAGACCGATTAAAAAATAAATAATGCACAAGTACCACGCAAAGAAATTCTGTCTGTTTTCTCTTATTCAAAAGGAACTACATCACAGATTCAGCAAATTAGGTCACACTTGTACAAAACTTCACTAACCCCTGTTGGTCGAACCTTTTCTCACTCCTTCTTCCCGGACTGACTTCCGCAAGCAAATGATGCACAACTGAGTACATAACCTGAACCAGAAAATAAGAAATTTAAAAGATATATAAGCCTATAGGGAGGAAATCAAAAGGGAAAACCGTGTATACATCCCTGCAAAGTAATAAAGTTCAAATTTTGTCTCTCAAAAACTTCAATTAGTAAATACTTCCCTCCAAATGTTCAAAGTTTGCACATTTATACCTCTCTGTGTGTTGACTGGTTAAGTCGACCTTTTTGTCCTGTTAAATTGATGATTTGATCCTTAAACATATATCTTTTCAAATACTTTTACCATTATGTTTCATTTCTAATGTCTCTATTCAATATCTCATGTTATCCCACATAAACCCTACATCCGAAACCTATGCATGTATATAAAAATCCTACAAAAACAAATCTTTACCATCACAACCGTTTTAACAGTGAAAAAATTACCTGCAACTTTGTGAAATTCGGCAACTAAAACTTCCCATCAACAAATCAGCAATTTCCAAACTTGGCAGAGATATGCATACACAAGTGTTCCAAATTACATAAACTAAGAAGAAATAGTGAGCAATTGGGGGCACGATGATTACAAATTTGGATCGGAGGAAGCAGCTCTAGTGCGCCTTGCTCCGCCGGGGCTGCCGCGGCTGCCTATCGGTGGCCAGTCGGTAAATCCAGTACACCTGATCACCATGGTAGGATATTACCGAAGAAGATGAAGAAGATGAAGAAGAAGAAAGGGCGGAGCAGGTTTAGGGTTAGGGTTTAGGGGGAGGGCGCGGCGTACCAAGGCGAGGACGTGAGCGGCGATGAGGACGACGACGAGGAGGGGGACGAGGTCGAGGAACCAAGGGCGAGGGATCGGGTGCGCATCCTGAGCCATTAATTTGACGCGTAATGAGGAGGAGGAGGAGTTGGAGGAGGAGGAGGAGGGGGGTTGCATCGGGAACGGGGAGAGAGAGAGAGAGAGAGAGAGAGAGAGAGAGAGAGAGACGTGGCCACTCCCGAGGCATGGTTTATTATTGCAGTGAACCGGGTCCACCACGTCACCATATTGTATTTTCACTCACCCGTAACCACCTAACAAACCAAACCAACCCACTCTCATCTTCAATAGTTTTTTAGGTGGAGATGGTCCCACCAAAAAAAAATAAAAATAAAGCATATATATATATATAAATATAATTATAAATATCTAAAATTAATTATAATATTAAATTTAAAAAAAATTAATATTATTATATAGTGTCTAGAGAATATGATGCGCCGGGTGCATGTAAAATCCGACCCGTACCTGAATCTACAGATCCAACACCCGCAACCGAACGAGCATATTGGGTTGGTGGGCGACGACGACGCCTCCGCATCCCCACACACCCCGCTCTATAAATATCTAATCCCAAAAGGAGGATCCCTCCCACCCCAGTACGCGCTCGCCCCCTCCCTCACTCTCAGATCCTCCGATCTCTCTCTCTCTCTCTCGGAAGCTCGGCAATGGCGTACGAAGGCGTCCTCTTGGGGATGGGGAACCCCCTCCTCGACATCTCCGCCGTCGTCGACGTGGAGTTCCTCAACAAGTAATCTCCTCGATCTCCTCTCTCTGATTCTTTGTGTGTGTGTGTGTGTGTATTTTGTTTGATTTCGTGCCCTAGAGGCTTAGATCTTGTTACCCTGATCCGATCTCGGTAGATTCACCTGTGTATCGTTTGGTTTCTTCTGATGCGGCGATCTCTTCGTGTATATTGGATCTTAGTGAGGGTACTTTGAAGATCTTATTTGTAGATCTGCGTTGGTGATCAGATTTCCTTGTTCTTTTATTAGTACTTTGTAGAATCGTTTGTCCCTAGTTTGTTACTGTGCGTTGCATAGAATCGCTTGATGTTTCACCTAGAGATGGAGTGGAGTGGAGATGGGAGAGGGCTGTGTGTTGGGAGGTTTTAGGCTGTTGTTAGATCAGGTTAGATTTCGACTTGGAGTAATTAATATATCTATTTTGTCTACGCTTTTCTTTTCGTTGCTAGCAGTGAATTTGGTATCTTGTTAGATGCTTCTCTACACTCGTTTTTTCCCCTTTTCTTTGTCCGGGAAGTTTTTTGTAAGATTGCGATTCTTTGACTACTTAATCACTTAGATTTATAGTAGAAATGGTGCCTGAGTTAATCGTCTAACAGACCTCTCTAACCATTCTGTTAAATCTTCGGTAGTCATGGAAGCCTTTAATATGGGTGTAGTTGCTGTTGTATGGATCATAAGCTGCAATTAGTCATGATCATCTTTGAGTAATTTGTGGTCTTCTTTGTTTTGCCATATTTTTGGCTCACTAGATGGACCGATTGATTACTTTTTGTAAAATTGCTCCCTTTCTATATGTACAATTTGCATAGACTGACTTTTCCAGAAATGGGACATTCCAATTTGACTTCCCATTCCTTTCACTGATTCCCTCTTTCTTGTGAACTCAATCTTCTTCCTCTCAGTGGGTGCTGTATGTACAAATTGTTGTAATACTGCAAAATTTCTGTCAATCCGGATGTTCAATAATTTACTAGCATCTTGATATTTGCATAGTTACAGAGAAAGGTTAGTATATTGTTGGTCAGGTCATTATGGGTCTTATTTGTTTTGTTTTTCCTCAGATATGATCTCAAGCCGAGCGATGCAATTCTTGCGGAGGAGAAGCATTTGCCAATGTAAGTTTTATATTGAAGTCGAAGCATGGTTACTTTATTGCATCAGTTTTGTGATCTATTATAGTATGAAATGGGTTCTCTTTGTTACTTTTACTTTTCTGAAGTACCAATCTCTCATCTGAAAAAAAAAGAGAAGTGGAATTCTTTCTTTATGCAGTCACCTCTATGCTTAGGTGTTAGACTTTGTCCTTCAAATTGACCTTGTAGTTATGCCATCTTCTCTATGTATTAGCATGATTTCTTGAAAATAACTTAAATTGCCGGTTCTGTTCTGACAGATCTAATTAGCTTTTTGACTGACATTATTCCAGGTATGATGAATTAGCTACGAAGTACAGTGTTGAATACATTGCAGGGGGTAATACTTCTACAATTAATGCTTTTAGTCTTAGTTCATTCATAGTGAAATCTTATCTTATCTTATCTCATCTGCTATGGTTCTTTTGTATGTTTCTAATATGAACAGGAGCCACTCAAAATTCAATCAGAGTTGCTCAGGTATTCTTTACTTAATGTCAGTAGGGTTATAATATTGATAGTGTGCCAATGATCAATGTAACATATCCTTTTCTTTCTTTTCTAGTGGATGCTTCAAATTCCTGGTGCTACGAGTTATATTGGCTGCATTGGAAAAGACAAGTTTGGAGAGGAGATGAAAAAAAACTCTAAAGCTGCAGGTGTAAATGTAAGTAGATGTTTTACTTTTGTTAAAATCTCCTCAGATGCTATCTTTTGCATTAATCAACCCATGACAACCAAGTTCATTTTTGTACTGTTCGATAATTAGGTTCACTATTATGAAGATGAGAATGCTCCAACTGGTACATGCGCTGTCTGTGTTGTTGATGGTGAAAGGTCAGTAGTTTTGCTGGGTTGTTGTACCAATACCATGTTTTTTCTTTGTTTTTTCACACTGCTGATAATTATTTGAATGTCATTTTCATCATTTTTCCTTGGTTGATATTGATATTTTGCGGGATTACTGCACTGGAATCTTTCATAAATATAGGTTTTGAATTAGAGCTAGTGGCAACAAAACCTCTATTATCGGTGATTACTAGTGCTGATGATGAAGAATGCCTGTTTGGTTCACCTTTTGCATCCATTAAAATTATAGACTTTGGATAGGATGATATTATTAGAGCTTTCATTGACTTATAATTTTGGTGCTTCTATCGAACTGAACTTTCACTTCTTGTGTAAAACTATACTTAGCTGCATTTTTCAATTTTAGGATGCTTCTATCTTATTCATCTTCATTTGAGAATATTTTATGATTTGCATTCCTTCATTTCAAGTGGCACCTTTACTTTGACTACAGCTCATTTCTGTGCCTTTCATTTTTGCTCTGTGATTTCCCCAATATCTAGAAAGCACAGCTAAGATATTTTAATATATACACTATTGCTTGGTTGCAGTTAACGTCAATGTCCCTATAATAAATAAACAGGTCTCTCGTGGCAAACTTATCTGCAGCAAATTGCTACAAATCTGACCATTTGAAGAGATCAGAGAACTGGGCACTCGGTATTTTATTCATGCTTGATGGAAATTTTTAAATTTTAACTGTTTAGATAGTCAGTCGAAGTTGTTCTATTATTTTAAATTTTTCACTGCATCTAAGCTTCACAGTCCGTATGTTAGTTAAAGCCATAAAAGTGGCTGTACTCCTTTTTGTCATTTTATTATGCTATATAAGTAACGTATTAATTTGGTAACAGTTGAGAAGGCAAAGTATATTTATATTGCTGGCTTTTTCTTAACTGTTTCGCCGGAGTCTATTCAACTCGTAGCTGAGCATGCTGCTGCAAAGCACAAGGTACAAGCAACTGGAAACTTCAAAGACTTCATCTCTGTGGGTAGTGGAGTAACACTGATCAAAGTATGATTTCCTTGCAGGTATTTTTGACGAATCTTTCTGCTCCTTTTATCTGCGAGTTCTTTCGTGATGCCCAGGAGAAAGTTCTACCGTAAGTGTTGGACTCTTTCTTTCTTTCTTAATTGGAACCGAATTTGAGTCTGATAACTTGGTGCATTTGAGCATATATTCTATGAAAATTTGAGGACATCACTGTTACACGTCATTGGGTTGGGAGTGCAGGAATAGGAAGTCATCCTCTTTTCCTATTTCTTTAATGACTCAATTTTGTATGAACATTTATCAATTACTGCAGCTATGTAGACTATCTTTTTGGGAATGAAACGGAGGCGAGGACCTTCGCGAGGGTCCGTGGGTGGGAGGTAATAGTCTTTCAGTTTCTGCTGTACTGACTTGTTATCGGACATGTTGCTGATTGATTACAATTAATACGTAGACTGAGAATGTTGAGGAGATTGCTCTTAAGATATCAGCCTTGCCTAGGGCATCAGGAACACACAAGAGGATTACTGTGATCACCCAAGGATGTGATCCCGTAGTTGTTGCTGATGGTGGGAAGGTTAGTTTTCTTGTTGATCATATGACGCTTCTGTTTATAATTTGATGTCTTGCCCATCATTTATCTCTGCACATAAGCATTGGTCCAGGAGTCGCATGTATGCTAAGTTATATCATTTTCCTCTTATCTGTAGTGAAAACAAGGAATAATGTGGAAGAAGTTTTATATTACCGATTCTATTATTTATAGTTCTTTTTGGCTTTGTAGTTGGAGCCATTGGTAGATTATGCTTTAAATTTCAAATTGTAACTACTTTCAAGTTTCAAGTCTCGATCTAAATTTAAGTGTGGCTGACCTTACCATCTTATAGTAGGGACTGCCTCTGTTTTCCATATGCCAATATTTCCTTAACTAACCTTAATCTATATATACATAAGAGCTTCGCCTCTTTCTTGATTATAGAGAAAGTTAGGAAATCAAGTTCCAGTTGCATCGGTTATAACATACTCACAGTGAGGATCGAGGCCTGCCTTTGGCATCGATAAGAACATTTCTCAGATATTCATGATGCACGTTCGCTGGACCTTGTTTTATGGTGAACTCTTTATAATGTGCTTTTATTTCTCAAATCTTGATGCATGATGCTGGCATTCTTGCTCACCTTAGTTCCTTCTGTTGGTCGACTTTCTCCTGCAGAATTGTTTGCTTATTTTTTTCATAAGATTTTCCAGCATTAACGGGTAAATCACATTAAATATAAGACGAGAAACTAAGCAGTCCATTCGTTATGTACCTGCTCTTTTGATTCCATAATATGTAGAGCATTTGGTTTGTATTAATTTTCTGATGTTATTCTTTCTTGTTAAATCTTTTTTATAGGTTAAAACATTCCCTGTGATCCTTTTGCCCAAGGAGAAGCTGGTCGATACGAACGGCGCTGGTAATTTCTGAATTTTTACATGCATAAACTCCCTATATTAGTTTTCACTACTGTAGTTCTTTTTTCTTTTCTCCAAATAAATATTGAATAATTCTTTCGAAAACTATCTCCTATGTCCGAGGGATCACTTTTCTTCGAAGTTTCACCTCTTTCTTGACATGTTTGGTAAGTAGCAGTTTGTCATTATATATTGGGACTAGAGGTTTTGATGAATTTTTCTTTTCATCATATGTTCTTCTTTTATACCCTTTTCTGAAGTACAGTTCTCTCTGTTTTCTGAAATGGCTATTTCTAATTAAAGCACATTTTTTTTAGGCGATGCATTTGTTGGAGGATTCCTTTCTCAACTGGTTCAGGAGAAGAGCATAGAGGACTGCGTCCGCGCTGGTAATTATGCGGCAAATGTCATAATCCAACGACCCGGTTGCACATACCCGGAGAAACCGGATTTTAACTAAATCATTTAAACTGTGCTTAGAAGGCGGGATAAATCCGAGGCTACTTATCCATGGTAGTTTTTCCGAGTCTTCTCCTGCTGGAACCATTATTCTTCTTTCTTTCCCATAAATAGCCTCTTTATCTTTAGTTGTCACAATTTTTCTCCTAAATCGAATGTTTCTCAAAATGTAGGGAAATTATGCCACTGTATTTTATGTTTGTACGAAGTTGGATTTTTATATTTATTATTCGCTTGCCTTTTTGATTAAGCATAAGAAGTGGAATCTTTTCTCATTCAACAGATGGATGTAGTTTATTGTTTCTTTTTTATGGGTTCTCTTTGAAATTGAGATTCTATAAGATGATCCAACAACTGTATGACACCGAATTTTAGTTGTTGTTTGCATTTGTGGGATGCATGACAGGAAATTTGATGCCAGATCTGAATTTGAGATGGTGATTTGTAGATTTTTGATCGAATCCTCGCCTTCGTGTATCTTCCTCTGCACGCCAAATTGCATGAGCCAAAAATAATATTTGTGGCAAGTGGTCGCTCCTTCAATGCGCTATTAAAGAAGAGAATAAAATAAGGGAAGGATCAGTAAGAGGGTAAGAAAAATTGATTACTCTGGTCCACTGGAAAGGTGGCATAATAACAACTTAAATGGCGATCGTCAGTCACCTGTTCGATTTGTATAATGATTTTCAATTCAATTCGAAATTAGCGTTTGAAAAAGTCGGTATCCTTAGGTATCATGTTTATATTGTATTGTATTTTTGCAAATAAAATTTTATACGTTAAAAAGGTATAGAATTTTGTAAAAATAATTTTTTTTAAAAAATCTTTATTTGAACACGTCTGAACAAATTATGATTTATTGATGTGATTATTCAAATGTGTAATTCCTCCCCTCCAAACCTAACCCATCAATTCGTGTCCAAATTCGAATTCGAATTCGAATATGAATCCAAATCCAACCACCGTTATATAATCTCAAACTGCCCCACCCCCCAAATGTGGACCGAGAGTATCCTCATCCCCTCAAGCATTTCCCAAAGTACATCTCTCTTTGCTCTCTCTTTTTCTCTTCACTCTCTCTCTCTCTCTGGTCCCAAAAAATCCAAGAAGTGCAGAAACGCTTATTTGCGCATCCGCGCGTAGCAGGTGCCGAAGAAGGAGGAGGAGAAGGATAGCACCATCCGGTCCGGTCGAGCTGGACCGGCCCCGGCCCCGGCCGATGGCCGACCTCTCCGACCCGGGAAGGTTCGCAGCCCGGTCAGCCGCCGGCGTGCTACGCCGCGCCTCCCGCTCCCTCCTCCCCTCCCTCCCTTCCCTCCTCCTCTCCTCCCTCCTCCTCCTCTCCTTCCGCTCCGCCCTCCTCGCCGGAACCCTAATCCTCTCCTCCGTCCCCGACCGCGACCCCACCGTCCGTTCCCTCCTCTCCCGCCTCTCCCCTCCCCCCTCCTCCCCCTCCGCACCCCCCTCCTCCCCCTCCTCCCCCCACCTCCGCCGCCGCTCCCCTCCCTTCCTCCACCTCTCCCGCGCCGGAACCCTAGACGACGATTTCTTCTCCGACCCCGACCTCGCCGGCGCCGCCTCCGCCTCCTCCGGCGACCGCCGCAGCCTCCTCCTCCACCATCTCCGCCTCCGCCCCAACTCCTCCTCCTTCCTGCTCCTCCCCGGCCCCGACCCCGCCTCCCCCAAACCCTACCAGGTTCGCCTCCCCCCCTCCCACTCCTCCCCCTTCTTCTTCTCCTACCCCAGCCCCGACCCCTCCTCCTCCTCCTCCTCCTCCTCCTCCTCCTCCTCCGCCGCCGCCGCCGCCGCCGCCCCGATCGACGGCGACGATCGCCATGA
The DNA here is from genome assembly GCA_029204045.2 of Tillandsia leiboldiana. NCBI lineage: Eukaryota > Viridiplantae > Streptophyta > Magnoliopsida > Poales > Bromeliaceae > Tillandsia > Tillandsia leiboldiana. Next base: position 46,438,940 of record CM055069.1, on the reverse strand, counting down.
CCGGAACCTCAACCTGCGGGTCCTCGCCCGGGAGCTCGACCTCGACCGCCATGACGCCGTCGCGATCCTCTACCTCATCGCCCTCCTCTCCTCCTCCCACGCCCTCGCCATTCTCGGCTACGTCCTCACCTACGCCTCGGCCCTCGGCGTCGTCTTCCTCGCCGTCTCCAACTCCTACCTCCGCCGCCCCGTCCCGGCCGCCGACACCTTCTTCTCCGGCGCCCGCCTCGGGATCCAGCGGCTAACCGCTTTCGTGTTCCTCCGGTGGGCCGCCCGCGACGCTCTGGTCCAGCTCCTCTGCTTCTGGTTCTTCGCCGACATCCACGACCAGACCGACCTGTTCAAGCTCTTCGTCCAGGCCAAGCTCATGCCTTTCTCGCTGGCATCCGGAATCGGATGGCCGTCGTCTCTTGGAACCCACAATTCGGCTCTCTCAGGTTTCTCCTTCATGTGGGCGCTGCTCGATTCGATGGTCTCGGTCATTTTCACAGTCGTGCCATGGGTGGTCGTCATGGACCGAAACCCCCGGCGGCCCGGACGTGATGCGGTGAAAGAAGGGTGCTTTTTGGTCTCTCTAATGCCTTCTCAGGCGATATTGATCAAGTGGTCGGAGACTTTTATCTGTGGGAGTTTGGGGAGAGCAGTGATGGTGATTCTTGCTGGAAAGCTGTTCGGCGGTTTCCTTCACTCTCTTGCAGAGGTCTATTTTATGGTGGTTTGGTTGGTTTTCTACTTCACGGTGAGGTGTAAGGATGCGGAGTCGGAAGGAAGGAGATTTGGGTTGGAAGATTTGGAGGACTGCATCAATGCCCTGCGATGACCGCCGTCGGTGACATATTCTGTTGTAATTTTTAGAGGTAAAAAAAATCGATGTTGCTCTTGTTATACGTACTGATATAATTAAGCTGCAATCTTTGTTGTTATCTTTTTCAATGCCCTTGCCCTGTTCTGCGGACCTTGCATTGCAGTTTGCGTTTTTCATGTGAACTTGCATGTATAGTTCTTCGTGTAGATTGTATGTATCATATTATTATGCCCTTGTTTTTTAATAGCATGAAAAAGTTTCCTATGTAGAGTGTTCTATGTTGTCTTACCATAAAGTTCATACGAATACCTAAGAACTTGGATATATGGATGGCAACAGTTCTAGGAACATTTAGTGTTGATGTAAAGTTAATCATCGGTTGATTAACTGTTCTCTCTTGATTGCTTATGAGTGAGATTGCTAATTTTGTGCAATTTTGCTTCTTTTTCATATTTCACTAAATTATCAGGAAAAAGCTGAAAAAAGGTCGACGAAATTATTTTGGACACTACCTTTGGTTAAGTTTGTCTTGATGTTTCTTTTGAACAGGCGAGTCTTCTATTCTTTTTATTTATTTTTATTTTTGTCCCAAGTACGTTTCATGTAAGCAAGGATATTGTGTTCTTCGGTGAATATATTTTATCACGAAATGCTGAATGGCTACTACCTTTATGCTTGGCACCATCTTTCTGCATAAATTGAGAAGATCAGAACCAGTCCTAGACAAATCTTTTTATGGTGAAGGGATGATTCACTTTTGTGGTTGGACATAGAAAAGGAAGCTAAGATGGGATCATTTAATGCAATACATTATTTTGTGGTTCTTCTACACCAGAGGGACCATGCAACCTGCAATTAGTGGTTTTCTTGTCCCCTAGAGATGAATTATTAGATTTTCTTTTGGCCTATTTTGTTTGATGCTATCATGCCAATAGCATGTTTCAGGCCTGATGTCACAATATATATTCTTCCATGATTATGCACTTAGGACCTTTTTGGCCCTGGTGGCCTTTCTATAAAGGCGCTGCTTGAGTAGAGCTTTTTGAAAACCGCTGGCATGTTTTTTTAAATATATATATATATATATATATATATATATATATATATATATATATATATATATATATATATATATATATAGAATTAAAGTTCCTATGGTTTCTAGCTGAAGTCAGAAGCAGATACTTTAAATTTTAGTTTCTGTTCTTTGATTACTTTGGCTTCTAGATAAACCCAAAAGCTCTAGATTTTTTTGCATTCTATTTACAAATGTCTCCCTTTTTTTCTTGACTTGATAAGTTGTTTTATTTGAAAGGCCACCCTAAAGGAGCACTGAATGCTTCCTAATTTTAGATGCATGCTCATCAACATTAGATTTAAAGTTAGCAGTTGCATCAGTGATTGCGTCAAGGTGGTAATAGAATATAAAGGCATTTTGTGAGAACAAAATTTTTTGGACATGTACGAGGACCATAAGGGTTAGTAGTTCTGTTCAAGTTGGAGGTCTCATGAATAGAGGATGATGGTGATGGACACTATAAAAAGACTGTACTATGATGGCATGAGAGGCTTCTGGCTGCTGATAAGGTGGACCTTAAGAAGATGAATATTTTAAAGAGAAGACTGTTTAAGAAGGGATCGACAATGTTTTATAAAAGAAATGATACCCTCCTGTGTTTCAGCAGCTGTGCCTTCAAAGTTCAGGAAATCTTGTTCCCACCTTTCGTGTGAACCGGCCAGTTTTTGGTTCCTCCTTGTGGGGACAATGGTCACAGGGAGTCTGGTGGCGGTATCACTTCGCAGATTTGAAAAATGTCTAATTTTTTCATAATTTAAAATCTAAGGAGTTATCAATTTTCTTTTTTCTTTTTACATTTTTCACTAAGTTTTATGATTTAGTGTGGAGATCAAGTTTCAACTCAGAATGGTATTTGCTAAAACACCATGCACATATGTTGCTTGAACTAATTATCAGATGATCATCGCCTGCCAAGATTATAAGGTGCTTCTAGGTGATGTATTTCCAAAGTCTTTTTGTTATGATGCTATGAAGAGAGATCTTAACTTACTGTGCTCCAACTAAATTTAGGCATCTAAGTACTAATTATTTGATTTCATGATGATCTTTTCTTTTATTGCTTGTTTCCTGTGTCCAGTGGTGGTCATATTGGTTGTGAATGGTTTACTAATCTTTTTTATAAATGAGCTCTATGATTGATGTGTATTTTTCGATGATGCGGTACACATGAAAACCTGAATTTATTATTTGCAAAAGTTTGCTACCTTGTTAGTTATTATGCAGAAACTAGCATATAATTCAAGAGAATGTTTCAAAACATACTGTGATGAGTAATGTTAACCTACCACTCTTAACTTGCCTCTATTTCTTCCTGTTTGCGCTACTTGCCTTTTTTTTCTTCAGTCTCTTTTCATTTCAGCTTTGTAACATGGTATCATCTGGCTTCTGGAACTTACAGTTGAAACTCCAAATAACTTTTACATCTTCCATATTTTCTGGTTCAATTTTAGGCCATCTATCTCACATTCTCTGTTCTTCCCAACATAGACTTCTTATCATCTATATTCTTTCGCATATGGCATAACACCCAAATCATCGCTTATGCAGTTTGCATTGTTCATGGGCCATTGCAACCAGGAAGAAGTTCTTACTCCAGGAGTTGTAGCTAAATGTGAGTATAGTTATTTTTGCTTTACCTGCTTCTTTATGTGTATTTCGTATCAACTTCGTGCTTGCTGACGTTGTACTAGTTGTAATTTTCAGATTTGTCACGACGACTTGATCATAGACCATCAACTTGTAATAGTATTCTGATGTTGTGATTCCTTCAGACTATTATTCATATAATGGAAAGAACATAGTAACTGTTCTCTACTTGAATATAGCATTGAAAAGTATGTTCCTTGTGCAGTTTTGAGTGTAAATTATACGAACCTCTCATCGGATGCTACATGCATGTTGCCACGATAGCTTAGCTATGTATCTCATATATCTTGCTTTTAGCAATGTGTTTCTATTTTTCTGTTTGGAGAATAACAATATAAGGAGAGAAAGTGAGGCTTCTCTATTCACACTCAATAAAACCAAACAATCCATGTTATGTCTTGCTTAAAGAGTTGGGATGTTCAATGTGAGAATTTTTTTTTTCTTATTTATATTTTGGATTTGAAAATGGATAATTCAAAAACATGCTAGGTCCACTGGTGCAGGGATATTGTCTCAACAAGATAGGGTTATTATGTTTAATCCATTGGATTGGGTCCTGCATTCAATGTGAAGGATATGGAGAGGTGCTCCTTGTAGTAAACCTATACTTCACTCACTTACCACATTATGACCCACCTCTTATAAGCATGATTTTTGAGATCAAAACAAGTTTTAGATTAAATGCATAGCTAACATTTAACAACTTTTTTTTCCCCTGTTATTTTAAAGTCTTATATTGAGTAAACTTGGGAGGTGAACTATGGGGAAAGAGAGTATATGTAATCAAAACCAAAGCAATAAAATAACAGTTCAATTTTTGTAGCCACTAGTACAGATGGTAAAGACATTTATTACCTTGTAAAATGGTCATAAACTTAAATTTTCTCTGTTCTGGTTTGCAACAGAAAATAGCTTTTTTAGAATTGTGAGGTCATATTATATTAAAAAAAAAAAGAATAAAAGGGCAATGAAATACTAGGGCCATTTGAGTAATAAAACCCTACCTAACCTTTCAAAACTAAGGATTTAAGCGCAGTTGCACGGGTCACACCAAAAACTTACCGGTACGGTATGGCACGGTGTGTCGGGCTCTGCTGATGAGTGCCGGTCATAAAAAATATATGTGTGCCGACACATAATGGCATGCAATATTTATTTTCTTTAGTAATTTTTTTTTTAATTGCTCATTATGTATCTTTATAAAAAATTTTAAATTTTATTGAGAAAATTATTTAGTAATTTAAAGAACAGAGGGTTTTGAGTTATACCATAGGCACAGTATTGTATTGTACCGATATCTTATTGGGTACGATACGGCATTGTAGATACGGTCCATATCGATGGGTATTTAAATTTTTGTTCTATCCAATCCAATTCTGAGTATCTAATGGGCTCGCCATTGATTCAGTAATTGGGTTAGATCAGGTTGGAGCTAAAATGGTTCTTCTCAAGAATATTCTTTGATATGAAAAATAAGAGAATTTGCAACCAATATTCCCTTCATTATGGTTCCCTCGAGGGATACTCTCTCTAGCTTTGGAAAAATTAGTGATAGTGAAGCTCTATCGAGGGTTCTTGGTACTTTTTTTTGTAAGATAATAATGTTTGATTAGATGTTACTATTCTTACATGAAATGCCAAGCACTTTGCAAGATGATTCGATTTGTCGAAGAAAATTAATTGAAAGCTAGTAATCGAGGAATCACGGTATTAAGAACAAGTTCTTACAACAAGTGATGCCAACCACTTCCACAAATGATGCAAACCAAGCACACACCTTTCTTAGTTACTTACTCTTAAGCACTTCATTTGATGTTGTTAGATACTTTTACAAGGAAATTAATTGCACAAAATTTGTTACAAATACACCTCAGTGAAGAGAGAAGACACAGTGAAATACTTTACATAGATGAACTCCATGTTACTGTGAAAACAGTGTACAATCCACAAACATGGAATTTGTTTATTGTACATAGGCTTAGACTCCAGAGTTCAGCCAGTTCTCTTGGTTGGTCTGAGCATATTATTGCTGGTCTCTGAATCTACATCATCTTCTTCCTGCATGAAAACTGAGATTAACCGACCGAAGATAAAAGAATCAAACTGAATCGAGCGGTGTAATATTACTAGTTAAAGTTTCTGAATGTAGCCTTCTTTCTTATTTCCTATATGTATGTTTTATTCGTCAAAGTTTCTTGAATGTGCATTACCTTCTCGGCTCCGAGTTGGCCTGTTTCCTGCCATAAATGCAGAGAAGATCCCATCGAAGCGTGGGAAGCATACAGTTTAACAGTATTTACTTCTGATGAAGAGAGACATGTATCTGGAACAGCACTTAGACTACCACCTATGCCTCTTTTCCGAGAAGTCAAGGATTCTGCAGTCGAGAGTGAGCATTTGTCGATCGTTGTCATTTGCACCTGGCTGTCCAACTCTGGTTGGATTTGTCTCTGGTCATCTGCATCCTTCGATCTATTATCGCTCGACTTGCCCTCTACATTGTGAAATGAGGGCACTCTTCGATCGAGAGATGCGCTAGCGAACGAAACCTCCTTTCGAACCGCAACTTTGGGAACGTCCAATGTATTCATATCAATCAGATTATCAGCTACTTCACCTTTCTCAATCAAAATAACCATCTTTTCTGCTCTGTTTAATTTCCGCATCATCGAAACAGCGTCGTCAAGGCGTTCACGAGCTGTGTTAATGTCCACAATGGGCTTTGGGTAGTTTGCACCTAATTCGACTCCAGCTGCATCGAGCACGGAAGTTGGAGCATCCCAAGGGTGGTGGATCCATTCTGTCGGCAATCTGATGAGTTCGGGGATCCAATTTCTCACGTATTTGCCATCTGGATCGAACTTGTGACCCTGAATCTGATTTCCAAGGCAAAACAAAAGATGTAAGCAAAAGGTTAGTTACAATCAAAGGCCTATCTTTGTCATTTAGAATACAGCCTATAAACTCAAATTCATCAAAAATACATTCAGATATTGCGTACCTGCGGACTATCAAGTCGGTCGAGCTCGTGCCCGTCGGGTAAACTACCTGACACATATTGCCATCCGAGGATATCGTTTTCTAAGTCGGCATCCAACAATGTGTCCCAAAAGTACTTCATTCCCCATGTCCATGGAATCAGCAAAAACTTCACGAGAAAACTCGCAGCGACAACTCGAACTCTATTGTGTATCCAACCAGTCGCCCACAGCTCTCTCATACCCGCATCCACTAGCGGGTACCCCGTCCTTCCTTGCCTCCAACACTTAAACTTTGTCTCATCTTCGCACCACGGATAGTGCCTCAGATTCCCCATTAACGATCTTTCGTGTGTGAAGGGAAAGTTGAAACATATATAGCGCGAATACTCTCGAAGGCCGATCGATTGTAGGAAGAGGCGCACGCTTTCTTCTGCTTCCAGGTTGCCTTCTTTTGCCCATTGTATTTGCTTCATTCGGACGTTCCGATAGATTTTTCTCACACTAAGTTCGCCAAAATGTAGGTATGGTGATAGCAATGAAGTTGTGGCTCCCTCCACCTTCATCCTATTTATCGAATATTGCGGTAAGTGACCTTCGACGAATTTGCTTAGTGCTTTGTCTGCATTGCTCCATCCTGGAGACCATCCCCTACTTAACAGTGCATTACTTGATTTCTCCGACTCATTTTCGAGACCCAGATCCTCAATCGAGCTACTTTGGATGCTGTCGATCCCTGGTTGAGCAAAAATGTGTTAGCAATGCCTGAACACTACATGTTTTCCTATCCAAATAGGTGAAATGTAAGGTGGTTCCTGTATATTCGCGAAGTAATTACTCGATTTACGTGATTGTTACTTAAAACTGTTTAGTAAAACATGATGTGCATTATGCCAGGTGCTCCGCGAGTGTCCCTTTTCCTGTAAAATGAACATTTTGACTCTAGCGCGAGACTCTGATGAAAATTTTATAGCTCGAAGATCATGTGACAGGATCAAGTGCGAAGCACGTGGCATTATGAAAGTTAGGCTTTTCTGGGACATCGAAAAGGGGTCAGTGATGTAATTGCGAATTATGCGGCAGTTGGAGAACCAAAATGTTTAGCAACTAATTTGTGAAATTGAAAAAGTAAGGGACAATCCAATCCATACATGAATAGAATTGATGTAAATCAAGAAAGATACTTCATCTAAAATGAAGATTTTTTCTTTTGTTTGGTTTGATTTACTACCTGTGGCCGGCACCAATCTCCAGGGAGGAAGAGATGATGCCAACTCAATTGGCAGGTTCATGCACTTCTTCCAGAACGCGTGGAAGGTCATAAATGCGTGCTCATTCGCGTCGCAGACTTCCCATGGTTCGTACAGCAGATCGGCGTTATAGCTTTGGACAGAAATCCCGAGGGCCGTGAGCTCACTCCTGACTTTGTGATCTCGCAAGAGCGAAACTGGGTCTGGAAACAAAAATCAGATAGAAAGCATAAGCAGGTATGACAGCCTTTTTTTAACTACAATTGCTGACTCTTCAAATAAACCAAATAGATAGATTGCTATCATGCATCTTGAGTTCAAAATTCGATTCTTAGTTCGTAATTTTGAAAAACTCTAAAACAAATAAACAGGAAGAGAACTGCAACTACAAAGAGGTCGATTCTGCGCACCGTAGAGATGATTGAAAATCACTTTCGTCGCCCCTATCGCTTTGACACATTGCAAAAGCGCCGAGAGAGTGCTCTCGGATCGGATCAGCACAAGCGGGGAGCCGAGCAACCGCAACGACCGGTCGAGGTGCACCAGGGACTGCTTCAGCCACCACCGCGAGACGCGGCCCGGGCAGAACCGCCCTTCTTCTTCAGGGCACCAAATGAAGACCGGAAGAGCGCAGGCGGCGTCCCTCGCCGCCGCCGCCGCCAAGGCCGGGTTGTCCTCAATTCTCAGGTCCCTTCTAAACCAAACAATAGTTTTGATTGAACTACTCATTCTGCTTGTTGGCACAATTCTCAGACTCCTACTGCAGCAGAAGCTGGAATAAACTTCTTTACTACTAGTTTTATGTACACCAAACAAGAACTAATAAGATTTTTCGCAATGGATACTTTAGGGAAGGTACCAGAAACTTCCTATCTTATCAAGGCTCAAATATGAAGGAGATGATCAAAATTCTAGCGGCGGCGTAGCTCATGTAACAATGATTCATATACAATAAGAATTGCTCTCCAAAAATCCTTCACACAACTTCATCTCTCAAAACTATTCATATAAATTCCAAGGAATAGGCAAGATGTATTGTTACAAATAGGAACAAGGACAATCACCCCTTCTGGCAAACATCAAGAGGTAAACATCAAGAGGTACTGATTTTGATTATCATGTCCGCCATTCGTTGGCTACTATTTATGTTGGTTATCTTTTCAGTCAGTACACGTGGCATGATTTATATTACATTTACTTATGTAGCACACGTGCAATACAAGAATGTGTTAAGACTAATTCTGAACTGTTTCTTACTAGATCGATCGGTTGAAATATCAGAATCAAAAAAGAGAAAATTGCGGAGAAAATCTCCAGACTTTGCAGGTTCCTTCAACTTGAAGAATGGGGAACCATCCTAAACATATCATGTGGTAAACAAATGGATCTCATACTAGATACATTTAAGAGCATATATTAAAAGAAGGAATTTATCAGCACCATGTGTTGAGAGGTACTCTCTTAACACCATCAGGGTTTAACAAAACCCCCACCACCTCCCATCAGAATCTAAAGTACCAATTTTGTACTAAACAATATTTAATCTTATTAAATGCTTTGGACTAGGCTACTTCCACCTTTACCTCACATCACCTAAAAACTTAATTATGTAATTCATTGAGATTTATAATATCTAAAATGTTTATATATATATAAAAAGAAACTAGAAATTTTAAGAAATTTTCTCTATATGGGCTTTGAGATTCGTAAGCGATCCTCGTGATTCGTTTCCTCGTGAGTACACTGAGGAGCTGAGTGGTGTACGAACTCGACGATTGCTAGATAGCGGGGACCTTAGTGAGAAAGGGAAAAAGTTAAAAGGTGAAATTTGATATTTGATTTCATCCGTAAAGAGATTTAGAATAATTAACTCTAAAATATTCTGATATAAATTGTTTTTATTAATTCATTTTTAGAATGTATAATAAGCGCACATAGCATTTACCTCACTCTTTTGTGTAATGAAGTAGTCTTTTCCTTTTCTCTCGAACTATGCATTTTAAAAAAAAATTACAACAATTAATGACCAAAAATCACTTCATATTTGAGCATTTTGTTTTCTAAAATTACCATACGATATTTAAATTCCCTTAGCACAATAAGTACAAAAATTGGCCACTATATATTAAGAGAAAAAGAAGAAAAATAATCTACACAAAGCGACTTCCAACTTCCAAGCTCAACTAATTAGTTACCAAAATTTTTGCACAAAAAAATGTAATAATGTACATAAATAGGATTACAACGATGATAAATATAGGATCTGCGCTGCGCTGCGCGGCACGACTGAATCACATCAGTAACACAAAAGGCACCACCTTCTTCTACTTCTCGGAAGATCACGGTCCTTCTCGCCTTTCACGAAAGCTCTGATGGCTAAATGCTCCGACGCGTACGTCATGAACGCAGCTAATATAATACCTCCCGCGACGGACAAACCGAGCCTACCAGGGAGAAAAATGTAGAACGAATAGTTATAGGAAACCAAAAAAATCACAATATAAAGTTTCTCAGGAACCGATTTGCCACCTTTTAAAGAATTAAAAGTTAATAGAGCATGATATGCAGGCAAAATGTTATAAAAGAATCATGCAAAATCATTTGCAGTTGACAGATTCATTAGTTAAGTAATAGCTGGATTTTATGAGATTATTAGGAATTTCTAAAAACTTCTGTGGACTGGATCGGATCTGAATAGTAAATAGTAAAAATAATAGGTAGGAATGAGTTACTAATATATTCACCGAATCTATTTAAGCGGTTCAGGGAGGACAGTGACTACCAACTTAAAGACCAGATACGAATCGAATCTAGATCGGATATGGATACTCGTATGTATATATTTTTTATAAACTTTATTAAACAATTTATGGACGAATCATAAATCTCTTACTATAGAAAAATCTCGTTTTAATGAGTTGCACCTAGTCCAATAAAATTTATTTAAAAATAAAATAAAATATCCCAACATAAGAACGGCACATCACTTTTCTTAAGCATAAGAGTCATGAAAAAACTACCATATCCCATCACATATGGATTTGAAACCTATTCCAAACCTTACCCATTAAAAGATTGGGTTCAGGCCGGGTCCAAGTTGGATATACATATAAAGCATTCGGACCCGTATCCGAAACTTTAATGTAATTTTTTTTTTTACCCGTATACTATCTAATTTTTATCGGGTCCGGATAGAGTCCGGTTCGGGTATGGGATATTAGCTATTTTGCACAACTTTAGGAACTTGAGTTCCTTATGGTAATGTGTGGAATAAAGAGCTGGGCTGAGAAAGTAATCCAAGCTATCATACCTTGCAAATAGAGCAGTGATGCCCAGTAGGCATGGCACTGATGGGGCAATCACAGCTAAAAATGCCATCCCCATCCAATAGATGCACACCACAGAGTCAAAATCGGACGTGTTGCGTTGATTACCTGCATCATAAGTAAATGATGAATTTTTATTAAAAAAAAAAAGAACTCAATAAGCTGTACAAGCCAATATAACTGCAGAACACCTTTTCCTGTGTGGTATTCGGATGAATCAAGGTTTCCATATCCGAGTTGACTTGCTGTGGCATTTCCCCAATAGTGGACAACGCGGAGATAATTTTCGAATATGAGGAAAAATGTCACGAATGTCCACTCATACATCAGCAGCAAACCCGTCCATGGCATCACATTACGGGGAATGACAATGAAAGCGAGTCCAAAAGATATTGCAACAGAGATGAAGCAGGTCAAGATGGAAATCGCACCCAAGTGGGCAGGTAGCTTGGATTGCATGCCATTTGAAAACTGCAAGAGATAAAATAATGAATTACATAGAGGTTGCATTACGGATTATTTGGTCATCAATGATTTTTTTCCTATTGTTGTTGTTTTTGTTCGTTTAACAAGAAACAACTAGGATATTTCAATCCATAAGTCTCCGCTAGAGAAGTAAATGTATAAACCAACTTCCATAGCAGTCTGAAACTTAATTGGTTATTATATGACAGAAGACATGTGCCTTGGAAAGAAATGTGGATGTAATGTACCGCAGAATAGCATTTAAAGGATGATTACTGTATAAACATGTAGAAACTGCACATCAAATTAGGCATCTATCTAATAAAAAAAAAATTATATTCATAAACTTCAAAATTCAGCCACCTGTTGATTTGAATTGGCAATAGAAGATGAAGCAACTCCAACACTGGAATAAACCGGAAGCCCCCCAGAAGATCTGTATCTGTAGTAAGCACGCCTAGCAAAACCACACAGGTTCCATGATACACCCGAAAGACCCTTGTAAATCTGCAATTTTTCAAAAGGAATACATACATTTTCCACATTCACCTTATTTGATTCCAAAAAACTTGTGCAGTATGAAGGGAAAGGTTCCTAACCTGCAGGCATGATTGATAGTAACAGAAAAATAGAATGCTAATTGGAAGAATGAACAAGACTTTGACCACCAACTGATCATGAGGATTCCTTCCTCCACCTGTTCCTGGTAGGGATTCTTCAAGTGTTTCTCTCATAGTCTGTACAACCACCATTAAATTAATTAATGGAATCAGCAAATTTGAAAAAAAAAACTAGATGTTGTGCAGAAAATACTAAAGCTAACAATTTGATATAAACTTTAGATGAATCACCTGCCATACTTCCACAGGTTTAAGAAGCCAAGCAGTCCACCAGTCCCAGGGTTTTAAGGGACCAAGCGTGTAGTGAATAACTCGAAGTTCATTTTCATCAACCATCCACTGTCAAAAGTATGCAGATAAGAGCTAGGTTATAAAACACCAATCTAGCATTATCTAGTAAAAAAGTTTTCTGACGCATAACATAACTCATATAAATCGATATATAGAGTCTGCGATAAATAGTCCTAATTTAGAGACAAGCTACTATAATCAAGTGAAATACTATAATTTAGAGACAAGTTACTATAACCTGTGCTAATGTGCACTGCGAGCATCCATACGTCTATGTACATACACATCTATACTAGAAGAACATATTTATATCTATATTTTTTTAAAGCTATAAGCATGGTGTTTCTGTATTAATAAGCTATGACAATAAAAAAAATTATGACGATACATGCAGCCCTTTGGCACATTTTAGTATAAGTCCTGCTAGAAAAAAAGAGTATCACATTCTATCGTTCCAGTAATTACCTTATTGGCTAGCATGTAAAGACCAACATCCGCATTATACAGTGTAGAAAGCCGCTGCAGTTCAGGTTCAGGTTTAGATTTTAACTCTTCTGAGGATAAATTTGGATCAAAGACATGAGCATTTGGAAAATCAGCATAATATGAATTCAGAAAACCTTGATCTCCTGCAGAAATAAAATAAAACTTAAATATTATAAACGGTTCCAACATCCCAAAGGGAAAAGAAAAAAAAAATGCAAAGAGCAAATATCACAACATGAAGGATGTACCAAGTACCCAAACAACCAAGATGAAAAATGCATGTCAAAAGGAAGTTTTCGCACTTGTTCATGTATTAAAACATCACGGCAGTAATAATAAACCAGAACACAGAATAATCCAAGACCATAATTGTTTATTACAGAATCACAGATCTAATGGAGCAAATAGAAGTTATAAAGCATCAGAGTAAATTAAATTAAATTTTGGAATAGACCATTTAATAAAGAAAATTGATATAGCCCGCAAAACAGGTCAAAACCATATGGTTGGCAGGAAGAAGAAAGTTCTTGCTTCTGAACAAAAGATGAATAAAAACACTGACCTCCAGTATAAGAAGGCAAGGACTTTACTTTGCTCATCATATCTTTAAAGAGTGCTTCAGATGGCTCTACAACCATTACTCCAGAGTTCATTCTTTCAGAATGTTTCAAGTTTGCGCAGAACTTTCCACATTTGAAGAGATCCTCAATACTTTTCACCACAATTGTATCTGCATCGAGATAAACAACTGGGAAAAGAATATAAATCAGAAGAGCAAATTCAACAAAAGAACAGAGAGGAAAGGAAGGCCAAGCTAGTTGAATTGTTGAGAAAAAGAAATCAATAAAGAGTTTACCTTTTTTATACCTAGTCATATTAAAGATCTTTAACTTGGTGTAGACTCCCCAGAACCTTTTCGGCCTTACATTATTTGGATTAGCCAATAATTTTATAGGCTCTACAATCCAACCATCAACCTACATTTTCAGTTAAAAGTGCAAGTTAGTATAATGGCCGCACATTTTGATGATACCTCTACATCTAGAATTTGAGTGTAACAAAAACTAAGCAAGTCCAATATTTTGACGTCAAAGAGATATCTAGTGAGGCATTTTATCAGCAGGCTCCGCACTCTTTAAAAATGTTCTGCTACAAATTAAGTATGTTCGTAACTTGGCTGTACCAAGAAGAACAATAAGTAAGCATCATCTAATAAGTGAGAAATCTCCTCTTCCTATCATGATCTTGAAAGCAAGGTAAATATAAATATCTAAACTGCCTCCGCTCATATGTCGCCTTGCGAAAATATACTATAGCATAAAAGAATTCTGAAAATCTATTGAAATCGACAACCAAGAGAAGGCACATGACAACGCACCGCAAGTTTCACCACTAAAAAACTTTCCAGATGAAAATAATTGTCGCTAAGCACATGGGCCTCCTTTGATGCTCTCCTTAGTAACAAACACTAGTATAATGTAATAGAATACAAGCCACGGGCCAGCAAAACAAGTTTGATGTGCCAAGAGTTGGTGTGAATAAGCATAGGAAAATACAGGCACAAGCAAATTAGATATATGTATATCTACACATATAGCAAAAATTTCAAGATACAGGCAAATTTCTATTGCTTTACACAAAAACGAGAAAAGGCTGTAAGATAACAAAATCTCCAATCAAATAATTATAATTTCCATAACTATTAATATTCCCAAGCATCAGCAAATTAGCTAGCTTAACATACACATTTCTCAACTTCCAATACTGCTCAGTATAAGATAATATTGAGAAGCGTAGTATAGCTAAGTTCCTCTCCCGTCTCCAATGCTTCAGCATCTTGTTACTCGATCATGCGTAATAGACTCACTTCTACGCTATCTACTTAACAGCTGTTTCATTCTTGAGCTTTGATTACCTGTGTGAACACAACGATATCCAAGTGTAACTATTCTACAACCAACCAACGGGAAATACTTGTCATTTTCCAGGTATTGTACTGAAAATATTAGACCTTTTTATGTTCTCTAGCAAGGTACACACAGCAGATTGTTTCAGTTTGGATCAAAGTTATTTCAGGTCGATTGTTTCAGTTTGGATCAAAGTTGTGCTTATACCAAACTAACTGAGACTAATTTAGTGTGTAGTAATCGAATTGGAATCAGTTAGTAACTAGATTAGTTCAAATTGGAGTTCAATTCATATTTCAAAATTATAAGAGGTTTCAAAACGAATCTCTTTCACAATTTTACTCAAAATCGAGCCCTAAAAGTTCGCAAATACTACGATCTACAACTCCGCCCATCACCGAGCTTCATCTTTGCAACAACCAAATCACAAAACCTAAACTTTTCAATACATCCACAAACAAATAACCAAAAAATTACGAAAGGGAAAGCGATCGCACGCACCCTAAGAAGCTGCTTCGCGTAATCCGAGACCCCATCGGAGACGAGCACGACCATGTCCCTCCTCGCCCCCGTGTCCCGGATCGACTTCCCGAGGACGCGGACCCCGAGCACGAACTCGTCGCCGTAGAGTAGGGTTACGTACGCCTCCTCCGATTCGGCCCCCGCGCCGATCCCCGATCCGAGAATCGTCGCCGCGAAGAAGGCGACGACGACGACGAAGAACCCTAATTTCCTCATCGTCGCGGGGGATTTGGGGATTAGGGTTTTCCGATTTGGGGATTTAAATTGGGGGTGCGATTGTTAACGGGTCGGATTTGAATCGCCCGCCAAAGTTGTGTTTGACGGGATTTTGTCGTCAAAGATGCGAATGGAGTGAGTTTCTAGAAGCGTACGTAGAGCCAAGGTATATACGCAATTTTTGCACTTTAGTCCCTTAGGTTTACCGTATTTATAAAAGTCTTAATTACACTATACTACACTGTATTATATATATTTTTTTTCACTTTCTACAATATATATATATATATATATATATATATATATATATATATATATATATATATATATATATATATATATATATTATTTAATTGGTACTTTTTAATAAAATTATTAGATTATTCTAAAACAATAGATTGTTAACAATACAGTAGAGATTGGCGAGAAAAAAAAAAGAAGTACAAAATAGAAAAATAAAATTAAATCTAAACTATAGTGAAGAGATTGACAAAATATAATAAATATAACAAATAAAAAAAATTAAAAGTAAAGTATAGTAGAATGTAATTAAACTTTTACAAAAGGATAACTTCGTATATTTTCTTGCAAATTTTAAAATTTATGGATTTATCCCTACAAATTTTTAATTATTACATATATTTCTCTAAAGCTTGAAATATAGAAATATTTTCTGACTAGTTGACTATTATTAATTGGCTATAATTAAAAATATTAAAATTGATAAATAATTTTAACTATAATTAAGAAGATATTTAACCAAAAGCATAATAGTAATTTTGGCAGTAAAAAAAAAAAAAAATAAAATTAACAAGCAACAAGAGAGGTACATATATATAACTAAAATTTTGTGAGAATAAATATGCAATTTAATTATTTTGTAGAAAAATCCTTGCATTTAATTTTATTTTTAAATATTAAAGAATAAATTGTTACAGATAATTTGATGTGTATATCACAAGAGCACCTGATTACAGCAAAGGACACAAGGGTACAATATGCTCACCACTTCCTCATCAAGAAATAAATTACAAAAATCAGAATTTTTTTAAAAAAATGCTTACATAAAAAAAAAAATAGAGATAATAATATTAATTCAAGTGAGATGCATAATAAAAAAATTATTTTAGTCATAATGCACTTAACATGTCACCCATCTCTGGAGTTTCGCGAGCGCCCAGAATACTGTAACTGAGTTAAAAAATTTAGTTCTATTATATCTTATATATAGTAGTATTTCAAATTCTGAAAATATCGAGGTCACCCATCTTAGAACAAAAAAATATAACTGAATTAAAAATTTTAATCCTACTAGACTTCATATATATATATATATATATATATATATATATATATATATATATATATATAATACTATTATTTTAAATTATGGAGATATCACATTCTTTTCCTTATCAAGTTTTGATGTTTATATCAGATTCAAACATACTCACAAATATCAGGCAATGTAAGATTCTAGAGTTAAATATTTAATGTTGGTTAGTTAGTGAAATAAATTTACCCTTTTACCTTTCTAGATATTTCTGTATTATTTTTTAGAGGGACAATTTTGAAAGGGCAAAACTGTCATTTCACATATAATCTGTTAAAAAAATAAACCGTGAACTAATGATAATAAACCGGAGGGATATATATGAATAACGTTAGACTTTTGAAGGAATAAATATGAAAAGTTGAACTTTGTAGGGATATATCTGCTATTCAATATATTTACAGGGAACCGTATGCAATTAACCCAAAATTCTAATAGAAACAGAAGCATTCGGCTTTATACCTCATTATGGGCCTAAGCCTAGACAAGGCCCACAGTAAGGCCCATCAAGCTTGGCCTTATTTAGGATGGGCTTTATGGGCTTCCAAATTTCAAGTCCTTATAATTTTAGGGCTTGACTAGGTCTAATATGTTTGACTTTCTTATAATTGATGGCACTACAGCAACTAAAACATATTACTAGATCAAGAGTCAATCACTGATTAAATCGACGAGATTATAATTTTAGACCCTTTATTTCAAACCATTGGATTTTAATATCACTTGATCGAAAAAATTTGACCGGTTTGAATAAAATCAGGCCGGTTCACCGGTTTGATAGTTGAACCGCCGATTCGAACGCCTTAAAACAGTTTTTTGACTTATTAAGTTTAAAAAATTAAAGCAAATTATTTTAAAAACTAGGTCATGATCAGATCAGACCAATCGAACCGATCGAACCAACCAATTCGATTCCGATTTTATATTTCTGGTTGACCGTAGTTATAAATTCGATATCTTTAGCGTAGATAGAGGCGCGATGCGATCCGACATTACTTTTTGATGGAACTCATTGAACCACTAAGACTCCGTTTAGGATTGCAAAAATATTAGTTTCATTCGGAAAAATGTAATAAAAATGATAATAGATATATACTATGCTCCAAAATACACATAAAATCATCGCTATATATGCTTTTACCATAACTTCTTTTCGTTTAATAACATTAAATAGTTCTTAGTACAAAACAGGCTCTAATTAATCCAATGGCTTTGCAAATTTTATTTAAACGCGCATTAATTAAAGATTTAAATAGGCTAAATTACAGAAAACTTTTCTATAATATACCGTTTTTTCATTTTGCGTCACTGTCTTTAAAATGCCTATATTTTGCTCCCTCGTAATTACCTAATTATTTTTAGGGGGCAACAGGGTTTTTGTGGACTCCCCTCCGACTCCACTGCCGCCCCCGTCCCCGCCGAGAAGCTCTCCTCCTCCTTCCCACCCTGTCGTCGTCGTCTCTCCCGCCGTCGGAGAGATCGAGGGTGCCCAAGGAGCCGCGTCCCCGCGCGAACGCGTGAAGCGCGGCGCCCCCAGGGAGCAGGTCAACGCGCAGCTGCCTATAGGGGCCCGCCACGCGGCGGCCCCCCTCACCCCGCGCTGACCCGCGCCAGAGGAGGCGCGGGTCCCCGCGCGCTGACCTGTGCCAACACCCGCGCGCGCGCTTCCCCCGCGCGCGCGTGCTGCGCGCAGTGGTGCGGCGAGTGGGTCGCCGCCACTTGGCGCCCCACCAGCCTCGGGCCGCGCCTGACCTGGAGGGCCGTCGTCGGGGAGGGCCCGGGCAGCGACTGCGCCGACGATCGCCGAGGGCTCCCGACAACGGCGGCGGTGGGATCCCTCACGGAGCGACGGAGCTCGGCCTCGGAGCGATCGGGAAAAAGAAGAGGTTGAAGGGTATTTTCGATATATTACCTAAAAAATTGACGGCTCACTAACGGAATGCTGACGGCGGAGTGTAAATGCACAATTCCATAATTATGAGGGGGCAAAATGTAAGTTTTTTAAAGACACGGGGTAAAGTGAAAAAACGGTATATTATAAAAAAAATTCCTGTAATTTAGCCATTTAAATATAAAAAATTTGACCAATTATCATGAGAATTAAATATTACCACACGCGCAATAGGATTCGAAGAGGGAGCTCAAAATAATATCAAGCAAATATTTTATCAGGCAAATATTTTTCCCTCACAATGCTCAAAATACATCATCATTAATTCACGCGTGCGTATGAGATCATATGAATCCACATGCTCACTTTTTTATCATTATTATAAACCATATTTAAAAGTTACTGGACTTATGATATTTGAATTTTAAGTCACATTTAAACGTGTTTAATTAGTCTCTCACACCATGTTTATTTAAACAAATTGGTCAAGCTTTAGGTGCCTTATTTATCGTTTAACAAGACCAATGTGAAAGGTTATATATATATATATATATATATAGAGAGAGAGAGAGAGAGAGAGAGTAGAGCTTATATATTTTTAAAAACACAAGTCCAAATATATTTGTAAATTTTTTATTATTGAATTTGTATTGAAATTTTTGCTTTTGTAAAACCAACTAAAAAAAAGAAAGAAAAAAAAAAAAAAAATAACACGAACCTCAATACAAATCTAAGGGTAAAAAATTTACAAGCATATTTGGGCTTGTACTTTTGAAAATATATAAGCTCTATTATATATATATATATATATATATATATAGAGGACGAGACTACT
The DNA here is from genome assembly GCA_029204045.2 of Tillandsia leiboldiana. Lineage (NCBI taxonomy): Eukaryota > Viridiplantae > Streptophyta > Magnoliopsida > Poales > Bromeliaceae > Tillandsia > Tillandsia leiboldiana. Next base: position 46,419,290 of record CM055069.1, on the reverse strand, counting down.
ATACTCTCTATAATTTCGAAGTTTCAGTACCACACCGTTAAAATTGATATAAAATATTTAAAGTTTTTAGAAAAAGAATTATATTTTTTTGACAGAATTTACTTTATAATTAAAACATTTCAAAATTATTAATTTTCAATAGATATTATGACGATTTTGTAGTTTAATAGTATAAAATAATCTAAATTTATTTAAATTTTTATAGAAAATACTTTAAACTATTTATATCAAGATGAATATTTTTGATTTTGAATTTAAAAGTTATATTCTCAAATTTTAAATATTATTCAATTTTTTTCTTTCATTTTGACATGATTTACTAATTAAGTAAACGATGTGAAAAATAATTAAAATTTTATTTTTAAGAACTTCATACATCTTAGATCATATTTTAACAGGATGGATCGTTGATTTGAACATTGTAAAGACAAAAACGAGACTATAGTATCAGAGCTCTGGTATTATAGATCTATAGTATCAGAACTCCGGTATTATAGATAGTATATATATATATATATATATAGGAAAATACTATGTGTACACCCGTAAGGGGTGTACATCTCACACCCCCACCCATCTAAGGGTGGGGGTGTGATGATGGTCACTTGATGTGACCCGTAAAAAATATCGCCACCATTAAAATGATGGAGATGTATGATATACACCCCTTCGGGGTGTACATGTAGCATTGCTCATATATATATATATATATATATATATATATATATATATATATATATATATATATAGAGAGAGAGAGAGAGAGAGAGAGAGAGAGAGAGAGAATAGTATCAAATCATTGGTACTATTAAATTTTTAATCGTTGAATTAAAAGATGTGTGGTTGAGATATAGTGGGCTCCTTGGGTTTAATAGGTAGTTGGGAAAATAGTAAAATCTAACGGATGAAAATGATCAAAGTGATTGATCTAAGGGTAGAAAACTTGATAGCACCAAATATTTGGTACTATCGATAGTGTAGTAGCCGAACTCTATATAGTAACCTAGTTTTATATATATATTTTTTAACCTCATATTTTTTAATCTAAGAGACGAAAATTTATTAACACTAATGACTTGGTACTATTAATAGTATACTAATCTAGTTTTATATATATATACATATATATATAATTGAGCTTTTATACTTGTAAAAGTACAAAGTTATTGGTACTTGCGAATTTTTAGCGCATGGATGAATTGATGGATGGTTAGGATGATAGTGGGTCTCTCGGGTTAAGTCGGTGGTTGGCGAAATAGAATGATCTAAGAGATAAAATTAGTCAAAGGAGTAGATATAATAGTAGAAAGCTTACAAACACCAATTGCTTGGTTCTTATACAAATATACTAGCCGGACTATATATGTGTATATATATATATATATATATATATATATATATATATATATATATATATATATATATATATATATATATAAAATTGAGCTCATATAAAGTTATTGATGCTTATAAATTTTAGCCTTTAGATAAAAAAATGTGTAGGTATTTTTAATTTCACTGTTATTATAACTATATCTAACCAAACAGCTTCTTAAACTTTACATCCTACTTCATTGCAATTGAGAATTCGATCTCTGTATAATTGTGAAAGAAAGTTCAGATGATCTCACGATTTTGGTGTCAAAACAGATATCTATATTGACAAATTTGGCGTACATAGTCTCTAAGTACATCCTCCCAAATTTAAGAAAATAAACAGAATCACACTGAAAAGCCAAATTAATGTCAAAATAAGCGGAGAAAATAAATAAATAGGAGTACAAGTTGAATGGAGAAAATGAGTGAATTCAATTCAAAAAAGGTACGGCGAGAATCAATCCACCTTTTTCCTTTTATTAGTGAGGGAAGTGAGGGAGAGTCATAAAAGCCTACAAATTTTTTATATTTTTTTAAAAAAAGTTCGCATGAAACAAGTGATGAATCCTAATGTCGGAAAGTTAGGAGATTTCTCTATGACTTGGATTAATTAGAAAAAGGCTAAGAAAAGCAGTGTCTTTAGTAATTATTTTGTAGTTTTTAATTAATGGGCATTAGTGGTGTGAGCCAAAAGCGCACAAAGCAAAAGATACTAAAAATTAGTTTCCTTTTGTGCCAAAAAAAAGTCCAAGTTTTGAGACTTTATAGAGAGAGAGAGAGAGAGAGAGAGAGAGAGAGAGGAGAGAGAGAGGGATAAATCCAATGTGTGAGGTGTGAGTGATGTAATTATTTAGATTTTTTGGATATAAAATTTAGTTATTTTTGAGGTACAAATGATGTCACTGTATCCATCAATAATTTAGATGAAATTTATAGGAGTATTCTCCTCAAAAAAAAAAAAAAAAAAAAAAAAAACCCACTTAGGTGCATAATATAAATTAAAATAAATCAGATAAATTATGCGGCATGTAATAGTAGTATAGATAACAAATTAATCAGTAGCTCGTATAAATTTATGTTATTATATGCATGGCTGATGTACGTAAAAATTTAATTTTGAATTGCATAAATTAAAGAGATTTAAAATTGACTCTAATATAATGTCTTAAAATGATGTTACTATAAAAAAAAATCTTAATATAAGAGCATTTTTTTAGTCGATGCTTGAGAAAAACGTCTCCAAACGTTTTTATAATGTAGCAAATACCGACGTTTTAAAAAACTTCGTCATATAAATCTTCTATTATATCAAATCAATTTATTAAATGATAAATTATATTTTTTTTTTTTAAAAAAAAAAAGATATTTTAAAGTGTTAAAATATATTTCACTGATACTTGACATAAGCATCGGTGTGTACGTACGTGGTGACTCTTTATTTACAGACAATTTAACCGACCATTTCAAATGTTATACTATGTTATATCGGGATACATTTTATTATCGTTAAATATTAAAAAAAACATCCTTAAATGTTAATTTTCTTATAGTGTTTTCTTTATTTTTTTTTTCTCTTTCTCAATTTTTTTTTTTTTGGTATTTTCGTATCCGACAAACTAGATTTTTTCACTTTTGTCATAATAAATTGATATTAGAGAAAATCTAGCATCATTGTAAGTCACGAATTTCTAACCGGGTGGATATTTGACAAAATTATATTTGCATCCATATTTCTTTTTAAGATGCGAATTCGAATGCTGATATATGTGGGATGCTAAATTTTTGTTATCATATAAGCAAAATACAAATTCAAATCAGATCGAATATTTCTTCAAATTCGAATATTATTTGGATAGTAATATATACTAATATGCACATATGAGTATGTACTAAAATTAGTGATAATGTAACAAAAATTTCACATGCATATTCAAATTTTTATATATATATATTTTATTAAATAACTTCTAAATTTTAACAAACAATACAATTTTCACCTGAAATTCATAATAAAATAAACAAAAAAATATATAATAAACCATCTTATTCCTACACAATATATATATATTGAGGTCCCTCATCTTTCCACAAAAAAAACAATCAAACCCTAATCAATATTTTCAAAACTAAATTTATAATTATAATTTAATCTTAAATTTAAATTTAAATAATTATTATTAAATATAAAAAATATTTTAATTATTTTTTTCACAATATATGAATTGATAACATACATTAACTTTCGAATAACCCGAATAACATCTGAATTTGATCAGATGTATAATTTTGACATCTGTATTCCCATTCGATTGAATCTGTCCCCTAGTAAAAGAACTAACCATATTGTTATATGTATAGAGTTGGACTGAGCTACTATTAATAGCAAAATTTTATTATTATCACCGAATTTTTTTTTTTTCTTTTTTATGATGGAGCCTCCGATTCGATGATCGGCACCGTTGAACATGATCTAGACCACTGAAACTATTTAGAAATCAAATTTTAAATTTTTTCGACATTATTGACCTTATGATCAAAAAATTACAAAATTTATAATTTTAATGGTAGATTTAGAACGTTTGCCGATTTAATGATGTAAAGAAATCTAAATCAATTGAATTTTGATTAGAATTTTTTTTAAACTATTTAAAACAAGATCTATACTCCCGATTTTAATTACAAGAATCCTTTTATCATTTTTTGAATAATATTTATTTTCAGCCGTTTATTTTTGTGTCCGCTTGATAGAGAAAAAAGGAATATCAAAAAAATATAAAATTTAATTTCTATATAGTTCCAGTAGTCTAAATCATATTTAACGGTGCCGATCATCGTTTTGAAAATTTCATCATCGAAAACAAATCGGTAGCAACGGAGTCTGTTTACCACCGATAGTATTCCCATCTAACTCTTATTATATAAACATATAGACATATTTATATATATCTAGAGTTCGACTATTATACTTTTAAAAGTACCAGACAATTGACGTTTGTAAGTTTTCGACCATTAGATCTATCCATTTGACTAATTTCTACCAACCATTCACTAAATTCAAAAAACTCACTATCATTCTAACCGCGCATTCTTTAATCTAAAAATTAAAAATTTACCGTCATTAATAAATTAATACTTTTAAAAATATAGGTCATATATTTAGGGATGTCAACGGGTCGGATTCGGGGCGGATTTTCAAAAACCCGAACCCGAACCCGGCTACCAAACTCGAATCTGAATCCGACGGATTTTAAAAATCCATATCCAAATCCGAACCCGATCAAAAATCCAAAACCCGAACCCAAACCCAAACCCGAAAATTCAAACCCGAAATAATTATTTTTCTTTTTTTTCTTTACAATATTTCAAAATATATTATATTAAATTTAAAATTTTAAAATATAAATTTAAATATAATATCAAATATTTATATACACATATATTATATAACGTAAAATCAATTCGGAGTCGGATCGGGTTCAGGTTCGGGTTCAGGTTCGGATCGGGTACAATCAAAATCCATATCCAAATCCAAATCCGTCGAATTTTTATTTTTTATATGCATATCCGAATTCATATTTATTTAATATCGGATAAATTCATTCCGTTCGGATTCGAATTCAGATAAAATTTCGGAAATTCGTATCCATTAATTGGCATCCCTACGTATATCTGTTAGGAAAATAATCACACTAAATCTGATTGTGATTAAATCATCTAACAAAATTGTGAATAAATTAAAATAACAGAACTGTAAGCGCTAAAATAAATTCAGAAATTATAGAAGAGAGAAACCGAAATAAATTAATCCGGAAGCGTGCGAGGCACTGTCCTAAGGCGTATTTTCATTCTTCGTGCGGATTAATGGGAGACATCACCCCAAGCTACGACCGGAATTCTTCTTTCTACGAGCACGATCGTGAAAAAAATTGACGGAGACTCTTTCAACACCCGATAATAAAATTTATCAAATAAAAATTTAAATAAAATATCTCTCAAATAAAATTTTACTCCTCACTTCTTTTTTTACTACAATGCTTAAAGTGTATATATATATATATATATATAGAGAGAGAGAGAGAGAGAGAGAGAGAGAGAGAGAGGGGGGAAATAAGATAAGAAAGTTCCATCATTCAAATCTTACAATAAATCCATTAATTAGCCAAGGCCAATCATAGGAAAAGAAAGTTCGAATTAAAAGCCTAATAATCCCAATATTAATTAGCCAAGAATTAATAGTATGAAAAGAAACGTTTAATTATAAAATAATAATAAATGAGAATAAAATTAATTAATAATAGTATAATAAAAATAATTATTGAAAATCTTAAAAATTTTAAATTTTATTCCAACAATATCTACATGTGAAAACATTTGTTTACAAAAAAGGAAAGTAAGCCACCAGGACGACAGTGTGTGAACACTATTCACACGTGCAGACGCCACTTCTTACTCAGTTATTTGTTACTTTTATTATTATTATTATTATTATTTAAGTATGGGTCTTTGAACATGCATGCCCATATGGATAAATTAATTAATTGTTTGGATCTGGTCCACACTTTTATTTATCCGTGAACTGCTCAACAATTTATCCTTTATTTTACTCTACTTTTTAGACTTGTTGTTTGAGATTCATGTGAACTGCTCAACAATAAGTCGAATGATGTAACTAATCAGAATTTTCTATTTGGTTGAAACAAATTAATAACGAAAATGTTTATAATCTACAGTGATTATGAACATTTCAACTCATTCCTATAGAGATCGTACGAAAAATATTTATAATTTATTCAGATTATGAATGTACCTCTCAACTCATTCTTATTATTTTTTTTGAAAAAAAAGATCATGAATTTTTCAAATCTATGTTATGTAAGAAGATTATTGGTTTTACTAATTCACACGCGTCGGTATGTTTTTAGTATTATATATATTGTTGGTATATGAATTAGTTTGAATTGATCATTTGCCATAATTTAAAATAAGTTTTATTAGTATAATTAAGTGAAACAATTTGGATTCGCCAAGATTTGAATTTCTCGTTTTGAAATTATCTACTTAAAATTATTCTAAAAACATTTTATTGAAGGAAGAAATAGAACGACAAATAGCAAAATTCAATCCAATCGAATCCATTCCAAACAGAAGAGATCATGCCAAATTAAAATCAATTCATTTCTTGAATTCATGGAATTAAGAATCAATTTAATTACCACCATCTTACAACAGATAACCGTGCGATTCAATCTGACATATTAGGCCTGATTTATATAATGATTTTATTTTCTATTTTTTCATGTAAGGAAATATCACTTACTTTCATCATAGTACTAATTATTAATATTAAAAATTTAAACGATTAGAAATACATAATTAATTTATTTAAAATATACAGATACACAGTATTTACGAGCCTCAATTATGACTCCATCTCACTAGCCTCACGCCACTTCGAACATAACCGCACAACTCCTCATCCAAATATTAAAAATTTAATAGCATTAATAATTTGGTGTTATTAATAACATAATAACATAGTTACGAGTACAAAGGAGTTTATACTATTTCACTAACAACTCACTAAACTCTTCATCCTAACCACACATTATTTTATCTAAAAACGTAAAAATTATAAATACAAAAAAAATTATACTCATAAAAATATAACAACCGTATTTTTTTTATATATATATATATAATAATAATAATAATAATAATAATAATAATAATTTGTATCCAATCATCCAGTTGATCTGAAAAAGTGATAAATGCTGATTATGCCAAAGTGATAGCTGTCATTTATTAGTCTATAAAATTAGCAATTATAAAAATATAAACTTGAAATTTTAGTATTAAATATTTTTGATCAGTTTAATTTTAATTGTTTATTTGCTTCTACTATAAAAAAGCTATCAAACAGGAGAACATAACAAAATTTAAAAATATAATAATAAAATAAAATTTTTAAAAATAAATATATATGTTAAATATACGAAATAATAATTATTATATTTTTATATTTTATATTTAATAAAATATTTGGAGTTTAAAGTTTTACCGCTCATTATCATCCAAAACTTTTCTTTTTTTTTTTTTTTTTATTCGAAATAAATTTAAAACTTCTATATTTTTAAGAATAAAAAATTATCTGATTCAGATCCAAAGGCCAATCACATATTTTATAAATTATATATGGTTGCTCTATGATTATTGGCTCGATGTTATACACAATTAATTATTATTTTTAGTCTAATAACTTTCAAAATAAAAAAGAAAAAAAGGGATATAAAATTATTAAACAAAATGCTCAAATTAATGTGATGAGAAAATTCAGTCCCAAAACCATCACATCAAATCAAAATTATATGGTTGGTAATACCCAGCTACATACTTTTCTCCATGCAAGTACGCACAACTTGGTCCACTTCTAAGTTACGTACTTATGTAGAAGTGACACATACACAATTTTCATACTGATTTCTATAAAAGAATCAAATGATATATTTATAAAATTTATGTAATTAAATTTATTCTTTCAAAAAAAAATTAGTTTATAAATATATTATTTTAAAAGCTCTAATTCATATATATATATATATATATATATATATATATATATATATATATATATATATATATATATATATATATATATATATATATATATATATATATATATATTCGCTCATTACCTTGCCAAGTCCCGCAGCCCTCAATGTTTATTTGGGATTCATAATCGAGTCGGGTATGGATATGTTCCGTTTTGCCGAATCCCTCAATATAAGGCGCGTCGCCGAGCAGTCAATCTCGCGGAGGAGCATGCTTCATTAATGTTAGAGTTGAGATTTTGCTGTTTAAGATCGAGGACATGTCCGTGACAAAAGACTCGAAGAACTGGACTCCGCACGAAAAGTTTTAAGGCGAAAACGTTTTTAAGACGAAAAAGTTTATTCCGTGACAAGTCCTATTAATTTTTTAATGATAAATATATAAATTAACTATATATATATTCCATAGTCAATTTTTTAACAATAAATATATAAAATAATTATTTTGTTTTTAGAAATTTACTTTGAAGATTTTTTTTTCTCTCTCATCGACTTCGTCGCGGGCTTCACGGCACATTCATTGTACTTTGTTTTTGCTGCAGTCGAGGATTTCATAATCATCATTGCTGTACATCTCGTCGTCTTCATGAATAAAAAGAAGACGGAAAGAAAGATGCATGGCATGACACAATATATATTAATTAGAATACGAATTATATATATATATATATATATATATATATATATATATATATATATATATATATATATAGAGTAGGGCTAATATATTTTTATAAGTTATAAACTCTTTTATAATTATAATTTTTTTATCCTTGGATGAAGGAATATACGGTTAGGATGATAGTTGGCCCCCTACGGTTTACTAGGTTGTTGGAAAATTAGTATAAATTTTAGGAATTACTATAATCTTAACCGCACATTTCTTTATCCAAGGGATAAAAATTTATAAGTATAAAAAAATTTTACTCATAAGAGTATAATAGCAGGACCCTATATATATATATATATATATATATATATATATATATATATATATATATATATATATATATATATATATATATATATATATATATATATATATATATATATATATATATAGTCCGGCTACTACATTATTTTAGGAATTACTATAATCTTAACCGCACATTTCTTTATCCAAGGGATAAAAATTTATAAGTATAAAAAAATTTTACTCATAAGAGTATAATAGCAGGACCCTATATATATATATATATATATATATATATATATATATATAGTCCGGCTACTATATTATTAATAGTACTAAGTTATTAGTGCTATCAAATTTTTTATCCTAGATCAACCCCTTTGATTATTTTTATCCGTTAGATTTTACCATTTCTCCAATCATCTATTAAACCCAAGGAGCCCACTATCATCTCAACCACACATCATTTAATCCAAGGGTTAAAAACTTAATAGCACCCATGACTTGGTACTATTAATAGTATTCCAGCTATATATATATATATATATATATATATATAAGGTAAAAAAAAGTTATATTATTTCTTAACTAACTATAGTTAGTTTTTTTTAATTTATGATTATTTAAATTTTGATATATAATAGAAGAATATTTTTATAAGTAAACATAATTTTTTTTTGAAGGAATAAACGCAACAACTTAAATTTTATAAAAATATATTTATTATCTAATATCTTTATAGAAAATTATATGCAATTATCCCTGCATATAAGTGCTTAGTAAAACTTAGAAGGACCAGTTAAATGGTTGGAATAATTCTAAATGGTTTTATTTACTAACAAGCAATTTTCATGGTCAACAAATCATCAAATTTAATTAATCCATCCCATCAAAACAAATGCAACTGTCCCTATACTCAATTTGTTCTATATAGTAACTGCACTCAAGGTTAACAAATCATCCTGACTTAGTCTTGATATTTTGATTAGTAAGAGGAGGGGTGTCATTGTTAAGAGTTTGAGATCCCTCATTGAAAACGAATATCCTTACCTAACCAAGAGGTTGGAATATGTGATTTAGGTACAAATTAATGCAATTTAATAGACATAATAATTAGTTCTTTTAATTTTATAAACTAACAAGTAATTTGTTGGAATGCGGAAACTTACAAACTGGATAGCCAACGTATTCAGAAATCAAAATCGAATCATCTAGTTTGTTTTACTGGCATTTTTGAATTGTTTTTGTTTTAATGATTTTTTATCTTTCATGAATCTTCTGATTGCAGATCGGATGCGAAGAGGACTACCAGAGAGTCCTTCTTCTATGTTGTCCCTCTCAGAAATTCTTCTTCTATATCCACATTTCCTATCAGAGAGTCCTCTTCTATGTCCTCTCTTTTATGTCCATACTTCTATATCTATCAGAGTTCTCTTCTATGTCCACACACCTCGAACGTAGGTGGAAATCTAGAGATAACGTGAATAAGAAAATTTCTATTTCTTCTTGTTTATCGTCTGTTGCGTTCAACGGAAGGAGTTCTATTTATAAATTATTAGACATCTTAGGATATTCTCTTTCTCACGTAGAGATAAAAGAATATCGGTTAAGATATGGATTAAGATATATTTCTTAATCAATAAAACTATATTCTTTTTTTTAATCCATAAGGATAAATCCTATACTTATCCTCAACATATAAGGATAAAATTCGATCCTATCCTTAATGAAAAAAGATAAATCATAATTCATATTTCATATAAATTGAGTCAAAATAGAATCGGTTAATATGAATACACCACATGACAATACAATTAAAGCCATTCAATCTACCGTAATCAGCGAATTCGGCCAGATTTTCAAACGACTATTTCAATTTCATTAACCAGTAAGAAAATAGTTAGAACCATCCAATCAAATAAAGCGAGCAATTAATTCAATAAAATTCTCGAATGATTAGCTAATTCAATTTCTCTTTTACTAAAGTGCAATTAATTAGAACATCTCAATCTAAGGAGGAGTTTGGTCAATTCTGCAACGTCATCATAATTTAGACTTTTCTTTTTCTCGTGTAGCTTAACCTATGACTTGTTAAGACTAGATCTTATTAATAATGTATCAATATGTTAAAAGGACAAAAATTGTTAAAGGAGAGTAGGGGTGTGTCCCTTTTTCCAAGAAGTCGCCACATTGGACCAATTTTAGCACGTTTGGGAATTGGAGTACCCCAATGAGCATAAATAGGTAGAGGGGGGGAACTAAATGTGAGGGGGTGTGGAAACTCTTACATGTACAAGAGGAGGTCCTTTGAGTTAACTAGAAACAAATAAGAACTATTTAGAGAGAGGGAAAAAGAGTGGAAAAGAGAAAGATGGGGAGAGCTCCTTGTTGTGAGAAGATGGGGCTAAAGAAGGGGCCATGGACACCAGAAGAGGATAAAATTTTGATATCATACATACAGAAGTTCGGACACGAAAACTGGCGCGCGCTGCCGAAGCATGCCGGTAAAGTTTCTAACACAATGTTCTCTCTTTTCTAGTGCTTGTTATATGTTTACGGGGCGCGTTTGTGATTGTGTGTTTGTTTCGCGAAACATTACAACTCAACTTTGTTATGAAAATTTAGACTGAAATATTCATGAATATGCTCGAAACTTTTTCTCATAATAGCAAAAAATATGAAGTTGTTTAGGAAATTTATGAGTAACGATTCGAATCTTCAGGTCTCTTGAGGTGCGGGAAGAGCTGCAGGCTGCGGTGGATAAATTATCTGCGACCGGATATCAAACGCGGGAACTTCACCGCGGAGGAGGAGGAGACGATCATCCGATTGCATGAATTGCTTGGGAACAGGTAGAGAACCAAAATTCTCTTTGATCCAAACAAGTTTGAATTGGGATCATATTGATCATCTCATTGCATTAATTGTTCTCCTTCTTTTTTTTTTCGTTTTCACTGTTGTTAAATTGTTTGTTTAATTAATGGATAAAAATGTCCTTGTCCAAAATTTTAGGTGCAAAGAGTACTTTTCAATCTAAAATTTGTCAAGACAAAATAAATTAATTAAAGTTGACTTTTTCAAAAAGCCCGAAGAAAAATGGTGGACTAAGTAAGTGAGACACCCAATTTTCTCTCTCACACTGTACACAACAAAAGTTTTGTCATAGTTTTTGGTTTTTTTTTTTTATTAAGCCTAATTCTAAATTATTTTCCAGTTAGATCGATTTTTAGATAATATGATATCAGACTTAGTTCTAAAAACACATGGGCGTGAATATAAGTATTTATAATTTTAGATGAGTTCTTATCTAATTAATTTGTGTGTAAGGCCACTTGTGAATACTAAATTGAACTAGCTCTGAAGATATATTCTTTTGGATTTGGCTTTAGCAATGACAACAACAATACCTATTATTTTCTCCTTAATATATATATATATATATATATATATATATATATATATATATATATATATATATATATATATATATATATGAGTTGTGCTGGAATGCTATTGATAGCACCAGTCCAATTTTGACATCCATTTTGTAGCATTTGGATTGCATTGATATTCGTGCAAATTTTTTAATTAAAAAGAAAAGTCTTTTTTTACTTTTTACTTTTTTTTTTTATTTTTTTTTTTTTTTTCATTAAAGAGGCTTCACGAATCTCAATGCAATTCAAGAACTATAAAATGAATGGTAAAATTGGACTGGTGCTATCAATAACATTCCAGCACAACTCATATATATATATATATATATATATATATATATATATATATATATATATATATATATATATATATATATATATATATATATATAGAGAGAGAGAGAGAGAGAGAGAGAGAGAGAGAGAGGAGCACATGCAATATTACTTAAATAAATGAACTATTAGTGCATGCACTTACTAGAATTAATACACTTCATTAATGGCTATCATTAATTAATCTAGCTGATCACTGTCACAAAATACAAATTCCCATTGAAAATAAATTTTAATCTCATTAATTGTGTCATCACTTGCGAACTATTTGTTGTCGCCTTTAGATCACTAATTTATTTTATATATTTTTTTTCAACGAACAGGTGGTCCGCAATTGCCGCGAAACTTCCCGGTAGGACCGACAACGAGATCAAGAACGTCTGGCACACCCACTTGAAAAAGCGGCTCGAGCCCAAGTACATAAACCACAAGACAAGAAAAGAGGTCAAACATTGTGTGACATCGTTAGCCCAGCAGACGAACCCGGATGAGGAGCACCAAAGGTTCGGTAGCCCAGCGCAGTCATTCAGCGGCGCATCGTCGTCGTCGACGGTAACTGAATCGTCCGGCGTTCATTTCGGAGCCAAGGAAGAGAGCTTCGCCTCGGAAGCGCTACCGGAGATCGACGAGAGCTTCTGGTCGGAAACACTGTCGGCGCCGGAGCCGTTCGAAGCCCTCGGCGCGTCGAACTACAGTGATGATATGGAATTTTGGCTAAGGGTTTTCTTAGAAGCTGGAGAGATCAATGATTTGCCTATGTGATTAAGAAAAGCGATTCTTATAATTAGGGGCAAAGGGAAATTAATTAAATTCATTAACTTCACATCTAACTTTTTTTCTTTCAATTTATTTTTCCCCCTCTTCAAGTATGAAGAGATATACTGAGCCAAGAAGAGGCATTAGTTGTTTGAATGAGAATTTGAAAAAGTAGCCGTTGAGGATGAGTTGAATATTTTATTTGTATCAATACCTTCTTTATCTGTATAGAAGAGATCAGGAGCCTAGGGTTTGATGAAATGGAAACTAAATTTTATATGTACAACTCACATTTAATATCTTGTGTATGGTATGAATTAAATATCATTGGTTTACTTCTATGGAGCACCTAAACCATAACACTAGTAAAATATATTGCCCATATTATAAACAGTAGATTCTTTATTTGTGGTGGTTGTTTTAAAAGTGCTTTTTTATTCTGAGATGAAAAAATTTAAGCACATGTTTGAATTTATATCTTCTTTTGTTTTTGGTTACAATAATGTCCATTAAAATATTTCACCTAAAATTTTTTTATACAGAAGAAAATTTAATTAAAATTTTGAGTCTCAAAAATAAAAGCTTGAATTTGGAGATGCAGAGGGCAAGAGAATTATTCATTCATATCTTTTACGGAAGTATCTCGCTCATCGTAGAGATTGATTCACGTGAACTCGGATCGTTCACGAAAACCTTTTCACGCCGGATCGTAGAGGTTGATTTACGTGTTCTCGAATCGTTCACGCAAATTTTGTAATGCTCCAAAAATATGGTACATCGAGTTACAAACAAGCTAAATTTATAATCCACCGTTCAACCAATTTCTCACGAATTTCTAAGTATTTTTCTTTATTTTTTTGTTCATTTTTCTCAGGAAAGAATCTTCTCTATATTTATAAGGGATTCTAGCATAAGATTAGTCCGAATTAATTTTATAATTGTTATGCTAATATAACTAGAATATATCTCTAATTAATTTTTCAAATTAAAAATGAGATTAAATTTAGTTCAATTATTAGACAACATAATAGCCATCGAATTAAATGTGAACATGAACACATCCGATTCGGTTTGACTGAATATCAAGAGGAGCTTCTAGAAATAGAAAAGTGTCACGCTTAAAACCAAGTAAATCCTAAAACTTTTTTCACTACAATGAAATTATGTTATCGCGATATTTTTAAGTATTTCTACAAACTAAAAAAAGTACCGCTATAAAAAATATCGACATTTATTATTAGTGTCGCTAGCCACCGAGAAGAAATTTTTTATTAAACAGCGAAAGCAAGAAATTCAATTGCAATACTAAACAGGCACTCTTCCGTATGGTGTGGATTTAATAAATAATTTTACCAGAATGCACATAAGTAGGTGGCAGGACCAGTACCACTTTATATAGATTCCAGATCGACTTCCCATCAAAGTCTGATTAGGATTCTATTTAATTTAAATGGATGGAAAAGGGATAAGATATACCATATCAAGTAATTCTATATCTTTTAGGATTGACCTTATCTATAGTAAATCCAAATTTAAATATAATTAATTAGGCCACATATATGGAAATCCTAACAATCTCCCACTTGGCTTATATTAATTATATTTCATGAACGAATTTCTATACTCCAAACTTTATTGCGCATTATTAAAAACTTTATGGTCAAATACTTTAGAACTTAGAAAAGTGTCACGCTTAAAACCAAGCAAATCCTAACACTTTTTTCACTACAATAAAATTATATTATCGTGATATTTTTAAGTATTTCTACAAACTAAAAAAAGCACCGTTATAAAAAATATCGACATTTATTATTAGTGTCGCTATATGTGCCGTCGTTAGGATATATAGCGACGTATTATTATAATGTGTCACAAAAAAGTATTCCTGTAATCTAATTTTGAATATAGATGGAATATAGATAGAATATTTGCACAAAAATATTATAAAAATATATCTCTATAATCTGATTTTATTGCAGTGAATTCCTCCTCTAAACAAATCATAAATCTTCCAATCGAAACTTCTATTTGTGGTACATTAATGAGAAACTAAAAGGGATTATAATGGAAAAAGTTGTTTTAGAAAAGATATTAACAACTTTAAAAATTACTATAAAAGGCAATTTTCATGGTCAAGCAATATCACGAGATCCTTGGCTAAGTGGAAAGATAAAGAGTTGTGCACTCATAAGTTTCCAACATGAGTAAATTTGGTTCATAACTTAACAACTAATTAATCAAACTTAAAAAGACACCAACAAGAAATGTGATCAATGATTTGAAAGTAACTAAGTTAATTAATGGACCTAATTATTATTATTAAGCTATCTAGCTAGCTAGCTACTTTTCTAAAGCTAATTTAGTCAACAGATAAACAATAAGATATTTTAAATAGCAACATGACTCAATGCACATCATTTAATTATTAACAGTAAAAATTGTTACTTATCCAACTTTGATTGCATCCATACCTAACTAGATAAATTAGTTAATTATTTATGTAAAAAGTGAGAATGGTGAATCACCTAACACTTTTTTTCTTTTTTTTAATCACCTAACATTTCCTGTTGTTACTCGTTTTTATTCGATTTTTCCTAGTCATCTTTTCAAACTCACAATAGTCTCACATTATATATCTCATTATATATATGCCAAATATAAAATATTTAAATATAATTTTTTAACAGTTTAAGTTTTTAAAAATAAATAATTATATCAGAGTAGAAAATATAAAATATTAAAAACTACTTTTGCTAGTAGTTTGAGTTTGTATTTTTTAAATAAATGTATTCTAAAAAAAAAAAAAATAGTAACAATCATGGAGTATCATTACAATTAAAGACTCTAGAACTAAATGTGGAATTTAATTAAATTTCAGGTGGTGTGAGTTAACAACAAAGAAAATCTAGTCCCCCGTGATAGTGCTCGAAAGTTTGAAATTTTGGCAGTTTGTAAATTTGGCTAACTGAGTTGTAAACGAAGAAAAGTACACGAAAATCAACCTCAATGTAAAGTTTTAATTAGATAAAAATACAAAATCAATGTGTACAATTAGATGAGTGTGATTGGCCAGTGACTATGAAAGCTTCATTATTTTTTCTCTTAGATCACTATAGATTGTCAAATACATGCATGCATGCATACCTGGTTTCATACAGGCAGAAAAAATGAACTCAGACGCTGCCTGCTGAAACAAAGACTTCAGCCTGGCAGGTCAGAAACCAGCGGCAGAATATGTACAGCTTCCTGAACCCGGCCCTCCCACGCGGCGTATGCGGATTAGCCGAGTTGAAAAATACTACACCTACACATCACATCAAATTGAGCTCCTATACTTTTAACAGCACTGACTTATTAGTGTTTGTAGGTTTTAACCTTTGAATAAAAAACTATGCGATTAGAATGATAGTAGGCTCCTTAAATTTAATAGATAGTCAGTAGAATATCATGATCTAAAAAGTATAATTAATCAAAAAAAAAATTAAATCTGACGATAGAAAACTTACTAGATAGACACAACACCTACACACTATTATAAGTGTAAATCTTATGCTTTTCTCATCCAATAATTCATAAAACTCTCTTAACATATGGCAAGTCGTATTCGAGTCACGGTGAGAATAGGATCTTTTACTTGTTCTCACATGCGAAAAAGTTTGAAATAACAATGGCTGGAAGGCTATAAGAATTGCAGAAACCAGAAAAGTAAACCCAATCTAAGGAATTCACAAGCTAAGTTCTGAATAGTCAAATAACCCTTTCAGCCTAAATATGCTTTTGGCATGTCTGACTAGTTAATATTATAGTTAATTTAAGAGTTATAATGCTGCTACTTAGAATTTAATTTGTTTTGTTTTTAAATTTTAGTAACAACAAATCAGAAGATGATAAGATCAGTTGAGACATTTGAACCCTCAGATAATATAATTGTAGAATTATAATAAAAAAGGAGATAGCTTTTGGTAGAGTGGACATAAAAACAAAAAAGCATGACATTTAAGTAGAGTTCAGAGGCAATGTATCCGATTCAACAGGAAGAGGAGCTAACATACAATCTCAAAGGACTCCACTTTTTCGAACCTCTTTTTGCAGCACAACATGGAATCTTTTCAATTGCGTAAACTCCAAGAGGTTCTCTTTATTTTGCAAAATTCTTATTCTCTACCTTTTATACTTTCTTTTCTAAATCTCAAGATGTGTCTAAGACAAAATTCTAAGCCATTTTCTACTAAACACTTGCGACAGCGCGCATTTGCACTGCCAAACAGATACCAAATTAGTTGGAGATGAAAAAGGATGCGCTTCTAAAGCGCACTGCTTTGACATCATTCTATTTAGATAATTTTGAAAAAAAATTGGAACAGTAAAATTGACTCGGAAATTAATAACCACAATTAGATCTTTCCACAGAGATTCCTTTTCTACCCCCTCCCTCTAATTTAAAACACTATGAATCGACAAATTCTAAATGAACAAAAGGTAATTTGACAATGAGTTGGTATACTTAGCCAATCTGAATATTCTGAAAGAGAATATACCAAGTACAACTAGCAGAGAGAGAGCAGATTACCTAACAGTGTGGTAAATAAATATATAGTATACTTACCGATACTTGTAAAAATTTGGTTAGGCGACAATAAATCATTGATGAGTGTTTACAAATCTCGATACTAAGCAATAAATCCAGGCAATTAATAAGAGAGACGTTTAGAATTTCGATTGCGCCAATGGACATGGTTCATACAACCGACAAAACTTGCAAAAATATTCTGCTATCATGTTCCACAAACATCAAGAATAAATAGAAAAACAAACACAAGCATCTAGAGATGCAGCGCGATGTCAACTGCTTCCACAGAAGCAAAGTTTAATTTATTCCGTACCTGACCGGTCAGGCGCTGTTATAAAGTTTCACGCAAAGCGGGATTTAATTAAGAGAGGCACGAGTAGGCTAGAGCTTTCTCCTCGGTCAATTCCTGAGCTGTCGCATCCATTTTCTGCCTAGATAATTCATCGATTGGGAGTCCTAATAACAAAGAACAAGTTAGCAAAGAAACAGAATCAGTACCAATTACTTAAATTACTGTTTTTTCCAAAGAAAATGGATATACTAGCTTAACCAAAATTTTAAAACTAGCTATTAACCTAATATCATCTATATGGAAACTCAGACAAGGAAGTTGTTTGCTGTGGATCTCTAGGTCTGTTCGGCTCATTGAGTTTGCTTAAAAAGAGATAGATGAAGCTCGTATGATATCTAGATTACAGATAGCAAGAGCTACAGTAAAGGTAAGAGCGAAATTCGGAAGCTTGATTCACCACAAAGAGCCAAGCTTTGTTTGAACTCTCGAGAAACTAAAAAGAACAGTTGATTTGCTGGGAACTTCTTCAAAAAACAAAAGGCAAGTGCAAAACATATGAAGAAAGAAAAGAGTATTTGCTTTCAGCTTTCTAGAAATCTATTGCAAAGAAGAATAAAACAATGTGACCGTGCGCAAATTTAAACCACAGCTACAAATGTTTTGATATTGAATATTGTTAACAAACAAGCCAAAATTTATGAGATAGGAGAAGTTATGTTGCCACTTTCTAAAATAAAAGAGATTCTATCTTATCAACTTACCATGAACAATTGTCCACTCGCCATTACGGCATGTAACGGGATAAGAGTAAATGAGTCCAGCTGGCACATTGTATGAACCATCAGAATACACACCCATGGAAACCCATGTTCCCTGCAATTAGTAAATTGAAAAATTGTAAGAAATTTTCTACCAAATAAGGAATCTTTTTTGACAAAAGGAGAGATTTAACTCTTAGAAATCAACCTCTGGTGTCCCAAGAACCCAATCACGGATGTGATCACAAGCGGCACTAGCAGCAGATAAAGCACTGGAAAGCTTTCTTGCTTTGATGATCGCAGCACCACGTTGTTGAACGGTCGTGATAAACTCTCCATTAAGCCTATTGCATAAAATATAACAAATTAATACTTGAACACTTCTATGTATATTTATTAAAACATCACACATGTTAATGTGGATATATCTGCCAAGATTACCAGTCATTATCAGCAACAAGTTCGCGAACAGGCTTTTCCCCACTTGGAGTTTTCACGGTGGCATGGTTAACGTCAGGATACTGAGAAGAAGAGTGATTTCCCCAGATGATTGCATTCTTTACATTGCTAACTTGAACGTTTAGCCTTTCAGAAATCTGACCCAATGCCCTGTTATGGTCTAGCCGAGTCAGACAGGTGATGTTTTTCTCAGAGATTGACGGAGCAAACTCTTTCAGGATCAATGCATTGGTGTTCGCTGGGTTAGCCACAACCAGCACCTGCAGAAATCCAGCATAAAGTTTCAAGACATCAATCACCCACATACTTTGCTGACATTATATATAAATAGGAGCAAATTTTTTAGTAGGTAGAAAGAAGCATGATCACAACCTAGATTGCAAAGATGCACCAAAGTATATTCGAAAGTGAGAAAGCTGCTTAAAGCCCAAATACCCAAATGGACTATGTATCACGCAATTAATCTTCAACATCCTAAGGTGAATACAGAGCTTCATTCCACTTTCTCTAAGGGTTACTCGTATGGAACTCGAGCATATACATAAACAGAGGCATAGTTCAGACGCTACATACCTTGCAATTTGGAGCAGCATGCTTCTCAAGAGCAGAAGCTTGGGATTTGTATATTGAAACATTTTTCGACATGACATCTTTCCTTTCCATTCCTTCTTTCCTAGGGAATCCGCCAACCATAACAGCTATGTTGACTCCGGTACACGCCTCGACAACGTCAGTTGTTGCAACAACTCCTACAAATATCATTTTATATATCTTAGTAAAAATATGATAGCAATATTCTCATAGATCTAATAATATCTTTACAAAAGTGGGAACAAACGAACGAGATCTACCCTTAAGAAGAGGGAATGCTGCATCAACCAACTCCATTTTAACCCCATTAAGGGATTCTGCAGCCGGGGGAATATCGAGCATGTGCAAGATAACAGGCTGGTTCGGACCCAGCATCACTCCTCTAGCAATCATAGGAACAAGTGCATATCCAATTTGGCCTGCAAACAAAAACAATAAGAAAATCTGCTACATGCTATAAAGTAAATCTCTAAATAAAGGGGAAAAAAAAGATTCATCAGATAACATTAACGAGGAAGTGGGTTTTATAACTTAACAATAAGCACGAAGAAAATTTATGTTAGGGGCAGTCGTGGTTACCCAAACAATCCTCCTGGTAACTACTTTTGACCAACAAGAGATTATTTGAGTTACAAAAACAAGATGCAACAAAAAAGTTTCACACAGCAAGTGTCGAGCATGGAAATAATAATATGAAGGGAATAATGACCTAATTTGCTAAACTGTTGTGAATAACTACTTTAACTGGTGGTGCATTAATTTGCTACGTTTTCATCAAATACAAAACAGATCAATCGGACAATCAACAGGAGGAAGCAAGTTTGTTAAGCTCCCTAACAATATACAGCAAGAGAATTACCTTAGAAAATCAATAGGAGGACAGCAGGATCTTTGTTCTTACTACTTCGCCCAACAAGAGTATGTATAGTTATAAATGAAAGAAGCAACAAAGAGATTCAAATAACAAAAAACAGTTCTGGAAATATATAACATGAAGAGCACAATTCCTAATGCAGTAAATTCCTGAACAATTTTAGTTAGTAATGATCTCAAGCATCTAATATCATTACAACACACATACGAAGAAATGATACAGCTTTAGGATCGTGACGAATGATACTGGAAAAATGCTCTACGAAAGGATTATTTAATCTTCGTACCCCTAAAAGCAAAAACATAAAGAACTCTATCTGAGTTAAAGATCATGGCATATAGACCACAGATCTCACTCCCTTCTCCATACAAAATCACTATAAACTCAAAATCTACTAGATCGGACAAATTGTGCACGAAATTGAGACCGAAAACACATAGATCCGCAAAAAATCATCTAGAAATGGTAAGGTACATAAGAATCCAAATCGGAGCTCAAACATCGAGTTTTCGATCAGATCTAAGGAGCGATCGATCGGATCGCAACAAAGCTCATCGCAAAAGGATCGAGCGATGGATTCGTACCTGCGGCGCCGGTGACGAGTACTCGGACGGGATCCTTCGCCATTGGAGAGGGGGAGAGGGGGGGAAGAGAAAGAGTGTGCGTGCGTGTTTGCGGGGGTGACCGGGGGAGTGAGAGGGAGACGAAGAGAGGGTTCTAGAAGAGTACGGGGCGGAGACGACCAACGAGTAAAGAGCATTGCTATTTATAGTAGCGAGAAGAGATGGGTTGGGCTATTAATGGGCCGTATATGGGCTAAAATGAATTGGGCCTCGGCTTTTTATTCACCTAATGTAAAGTTCAAATAGAGTTTTCCGTTTATTAAAGGCAAATTATTTTTCTTTATATAGCTGTGAAACTAAAAAAAAAAAAAAATTATTTTATTTTTTGTTTGGCATGAAATGAGTGGCGTAAAAGTTGAAGGCGTGGAAGAGAGGAATTAATATCTTTGTTTTTTTTTTTTTTGTCTTCCTATTTTTTTTTTTTTTTTTTTTGAGAAAATGGCAGTATGCTGCCGCTTCATTTATAGATATATAAACTCGGCTACAAGAGTGAGACAACTAGGCCTCGAAAAAAAGGACGCAAAAAAAAAAAAAAAAAAAAAAAACAACAGTAAACGGCCCAGTAAAAGCTAAACACAGTAAGCGGCCCAGAGCACCCCCCCACTCTAGAATGTCCACAAGCAAAGAACTTAGTCCACGTTTCTTGTCAGCGAAGCATCTCCGATTGCGTTCTCGCCAAATAATCCACCAGGACGCCGCGATAGTGGTAAGTTCCTTGTTCTCGTAAGACAGTTCTCACAGTCGATCGGCAACAGCACCAGCTCGAACCCCGGCCTTGTTCAAGAGAAGACGCTTCAGCGACGCTTCAGCAGAGAACTAGACGCATCGCACCCTACAAAAAGGTGGTAAGTTTCTTGCTTTTTTTTTTTTTCGTAATTGACTTAGGTTCAGAGAGCTAAAGTCAATTATATTAGTTTTAAAAGTTTGAGTTTTTACTGAAGGTGAAATTATAGTAAATCAGCAAAAGAAGACAGTGTACATCTCCCATCTCATCAATTCAATAAATGAAGATATGATGAGAGATCTTTTCACAAATTATGAAGTAACTCTTTGAAAATCATCCTACCTTTAGATGGGTGGATGTATGATGTATACCTCTTTTAGAGTGTACATATAACATTACTCTTATCTAGTATTTTTAATCATAGCCTAAAATAACTTAACTACAAAGGTATATTTAAAAGAAAATGAAACTTTAGTAAAAAAATAGATTTTATTACTTAAAATCTTTAGAAATAAATATAAAAGTCATCCATTATCGAAAAAATTGTAATAATTATGCAATATAAGATATATCTCAAGACAATACTATTAAAATGATGCTATAAGAAAAAGGTTTGTTCTTATATTTTCTGGAATAATATTGATTTAGAAAACTTTATTCTTTATTATTGGGCTAGAAAATTAATGGCCATCCATTGAATTTGTCCCACAATAATTTACGCACTGCAGAATATTTTCATTTATGACAATAACTTACAAAATAAATTTTCAAAATTATGATACAAGTCAATGCATTTGCCCTACGAGATTATTTATCATATTCTAAAAAAAATCACTGCATTCCCAAAAAGGAAAAAATAAAAAGAAAGCAAAATTTTTTGTAGTAATAGCCATCAATACGATTTCTTCACAACATAGATATATTATATATATAACACACAAATTTTTTTATACAATAAATTTTTTAAAACAAAAAGAGCCTAGCAATACAATAACAAATGACAAACAAAAAAGAAAAAAAAAAAAAAAAAAAAACCCAACAAACCCTCATATATCTATATCTATATCTATAGAGAGAGAGAAAGTAGAGCTTATATAATTTGTAAAGCACAAATCTATTTATATTTGTATATTTTTTATTATTAAATTTTATTGAAATTTGTGTTACTATTTTTTTTTTCTTTTTTTTTTTTAAGTTAACTTTACAATAATAAAAATTTCTATACAAATTCAATAAAATAAAATTCATAAATATAACTAAACTTGTGTTTTTGAAAATATATAAGCTTTACCATCTATCTCTCTCTCTCTCTCTCTCTCTCTCTCTCTCTCTCTCTCTCTATATATATATATATATATATATATATATATATATAGCTTTAAAATTTACACTACTACACGTAGAACTCTACAAGCGACCGTTGGTTTTGAAGCCTCATCTCCTCCTTAAACCTCCGAATGAACATCTCCGCTCTCAAATCCACCTCTCCCATCCCCCTCACCGCGCTCGGCATCGTCGCCTCCCAAGAAGCAGAAGCAGAAGCAGAAGCAGAAGCAGAAGCAGAAGCAGAAGCAGGAGCAGAACCAAATCCGACTGGCGCGGCGAACGGATTATTCGTCGTCGCGCTCTTCTTTAACGCTTTCACCAGCTTATGATCGCCGATCTCCGATTCTACGTGCTCGAGTACGTGCACCGGTTCGGGCTGGTTGTAGAGATCCTCGACGTAAACCGGCGCCGCGGACCTTCTATGCCGGTGCAAGTTCTTCCGGGGACGGCTCTTTCTACGTCGACAGTCGCAGGGAGGGGACTCCTGGCTCGGTCGGCTGCGTTCGACGGCGTTCAGCCGTGCTATCGCGCGCCCGACGATCTTCGAGCGCTTGAGTTTCGAAACTTTTGCTCTGATTGTGGAACCGAGCTTCTTCCACGCCTTTTTAGCAGGTAGGAGGTTGTGTTTGAGGCCCATGCAAGACATATGAAAATTGAATATTGATGTGTGTGTGTGTGTGTGTGTGTGTGTGTGTGTGTGTGTGTGTGTGTGTGTGTGTGTGAGAGAGAGAGAGAGAGAGAGAGAGAGAGAGAGAGAGAGAGAGAGAGAGAGAGAGAGGGGGGAGTTGTGGAGGGGTGTGTGTGGGGTTTTATATGCTTTTTTTTTTTTTGGATATATAATTAAGGTTAATAAGTGTTAGATACTTTAATTAAGCTAAATTTTGTGGTGACATAAAATGAAAGGGTGTGATCTTATCTTTTGGCATCATCTTGTGGGTAAAACCTACGCTATGTGGTTGACCTAATTTGGGTGGCATTGAAGCATCTCTCTACTTTTTCATTACGGCCATAGTACCCCTTAAATGCTAGAGAAATACTTCGATTTATTAAAATAATATAGTAAAGTGTGAGAGATTTTTTTTTTCTATTTCAAATAAGATAATAAATGAGAATAAAAAATAAAAAATAAAAATTAATTAAACTACATTCAAATTCATTTTATTTGTATTTCTAACAAAAAAAATATTGCTAGAGTACTACTTAGCAACTACTGTAATTTTTAAAATTATTTTTTAGAGTCTTCTTTCAAAATATGAAAGCAAATATTTTAAGACACCACAATATTAAACCACCCGCCCGTTTGGTAACGAAATAAGATAGAACAAGCTATTCCAGAGATAAGCATAAAATACGGAACTAGTGTAAAAAAACGTTTGAGATGATTTCAAGGATAAGAGATTTTGTGTTTGGTATTAGAATAAGGAATAAGAGGAATAAAGAGTTTTAATTGAGATAAATTACTTTTTTGCCCTCAAATTTTATTATGTAATAATAAGGTGAGAGATGGTGCCTTGGTAGACGTGGGAGGACATTTAAGAAAAAAGTAAGAGGGTGGTTGGAAAGAATAAGAACAGTAATTCTTACTTATTCTAGTTGTATTGAAACAAGCTATACCGATTGATTCCTAGTGCGTTTGAAAGAATAAGAGGAATATCTCTTCTATTCCCGCTTCTATATAGAATCCCACCTCTTTACCTGCTGTAATAAAAAATTTAAATATTTCTTTTTGTCAAATAATTAATTAAGGAGACTTAAAAATACTTAAAAATACTCTTATCTTGCAAGAATTTGTACCTTATAACTAAGTCAAGCAAAGCAAAATAGCCAAGGACAAGAAAGTCATTTCATCTCTTCTAAGCATTAATGTGAATATATTTTTTAATAAGGCAAAAAAAGAATTTCTTATTAGTATTCTTTGTCCCAAACTAGGTATGGACCCTCTTACTTCTTCGTCAACACCTTTCCCCTTTCTCCTATTTGGACGGCAAAAATACCACCTCCCAACTTGCAACAAAGAGATTCTTTTTTTCTTTTTCCCTCACAGATTCTTTGGCCTAAGGATGTGAAAGAGGATATGCTGTTGTATTGGAATTATCCTTTTATAGTGAGTGTTCGCGATTTATTGATTAGGGGCAATTTTCTATATACTCCTAAATTTTTTTCTGTTTTTAAATTTACTCCTCTTAGAAGGCTAATATTAAAACTACCCTTCTTACGTTCTAATTTCTTTCTAAAATATTCCTGAAGTTAAACTCTGTTAGTGTACCATTTAGAGCTACCGTTATCTGTGTAAAATTATCATTTTACTTTTTTAAATATATCCTTATACCATAACTAACTTTTTCTTATATATTCTTAAAATTTTCAATAGTTTTAGTAGATAGGAACAAAATAGGTATATCTGATAGTTTTCTAACTCCGATTATTATTTAACTCTAGTTTAACCCTAGTTAACTTAACAAAGGGAAACGGTAGGGATATTTTTAATAACGGTGGAACGTATGAAGGGTATATTGGAAAGAAAAAAATAAAAAAGGTAAATCAGATATTTCTTCAGATTTCAGGAATACACAGATAATTATCTCTATTAATTAAAATATATTCAACTTTTTGCTATTCAATAATAAATATAAAAAATTAATAAATTAAATTAGATAGATTCAATAAGTAGAGTGGGTCGTGATCCACAGTAGACCTAAGAAATCTAGCCAGACATCCAAATAAATTAAGTCAGATTGAGATCTGACTCAATCTGTCAGAAAAAAAAACCTTGCCATCAGTGGTGGCTTTTCTTTTTCTAAATTCTGGTTTTCTTTTAGTACCATCATCTTTTTTGTATCATACTTAAACGCAAATTTTATGTGATTCTATGCATTGGTAAATAGTTTATTCTTATCATAGTTGGTTAGCTTGCAATGCACCTTACTAGCACGGAAAATAATATCTTACTCTACTGCATGAAAATTTGGTTTAAAATTAAAAAAGAAAATAATATACTAATTGAGGCAATTTCAGGATGAGCAATGTGTTCTGCAGTACTTGTTTTGATTTTATGGCAGTGTTTGCTCGTATCTTTTACGAAAGCACCTCACATTAAAATGCGATAAGTCCTGAATTGTAGAAGTTGATTCACGTGTCCTCAGATTGTCTATGAAAAATCTTTTAACGCTCCAAATCCCCGATAGATTGAGCTACAACCGAATTAGATTTATAATCCGCCGTTCAAGACCCTCTAGAAGCATTTTAGTAACTTACTATATATTGAAGAGGCAATGACAATTTAATGTGCAAAGTAATGCAAAAGAGACTAAAAGAGTATATAGCACCTTTCTACATGAACACAACTAAACATTAGTTAACAAGTACTCCAGATCCTAAGTTTGAACTCCAGTTGCTTTACATTTTTAGCTAAATTCATCTTTCAAACAAATAAACAAAATAGTAGTAATCTACCATTCTCTCCAAAAACACCAACATAAAAAAAATTATATATGATAACTTACTCTAGAAAGGGAACAACCTTTCTGTAAGAACAGTTGCAGCAGCATATACATATACTACTACACCAAAAGTAACACTAACACCAAAATAACCACTACTAATTATGTAATTATAGATAGGGAGAACAACCAAGTTCCTATAGGAATTACAACACTGTTAAGTAGAGAGGAGCCCTAAGTGCACACTTGGTTTGCTTGCTCGAAATGCTCGGCTTGGGAAGCTGCGGCTTCGTCTGATACAAGGGCCTCTAAAAGGAGAGTCTTGACCTCCCAAGAACCATACGGAAACCCCGGCCTTTTATATGCATTGAGAAGAGCTGTACTTCCTTGCCTCACTAACTTCGCGTAGACGCTGCCGCCGACATCGTCGTTCCTTCGTATCGCCTCTAGTAGAGTTAAAGTCGGCTCGTATCTTTCCAGCATCCTCGACCCGAATACTTTCGAGACTGCAGCTTCTTGGTGGACGATGTTAGGCCATGCCTCTGTTCCACTGCTCCAGAACCTACGCGAGTTTGAAGTATGTTTTAGCGCTTGCTTTGACAGCTTTTTCGAGAAGCAGCAGCAGGAGAGTGTTTGGCAGATAAAAATCTGGAGGTTTTAGGCCTCAAAAGAAAAATCTCCTATTTGAAATTTCCACTTCTGATAGAGACAACAAGAGAATTTTGCTTGCTTCTTCGAACAGCTCTATTCAACAACAACAGTGCTACACAAGCGCTATTGTCAGACTAAAGAAGCCCATAGAAAGATTCATGCAAGCGAGACTTGTTCTACACATATATGAACCGGCACAAGTTAGAAAGGTCGACAAACAGAGTTGCGACAGCTATCGCAAGCAATTCAAACGCAGAGGAAAACCATGTTTTATTCTATAAATAAAGAAGTGATGAAAGGAAACTCATAGGTTAAAGCAATGGAACAAGTACACTAATTTTGATACTTCTCAACAATAAAACAAGAAAATGTAATCTTAAGTTGCTTAGCGTCTCGACGTAATTGCAAAATTTATTTCTCTTCTATTGAAGTTAAAAGATGTCAATGAATAGTCTTTCTGCTGGAGCTCAAGATAGTAGCATGATTTGAAAAAGAAAGAAATTTGTCCTAGCTGAATAAACTCAGCATATCTGTACTTTTTTTTTTTTCCGAAATTAATGAACTCGCATACTTGTGCAACAACAAATATAGTGGGATTTGAATTCTGAATCTCTTGCTCCGATACTATGTAATGCGAAATAACTGTTTATCTGCAAAAATTTAAATTACCAGAGAATAATGTTTTTGATATTTACATTCAACGCCTATCCTCACTACCTAAATCGATTCAATTCACTCGATGAGACACTTAGGCTGCGTTTGGTTCGGGTATAAGCGAAAATTGATTATTCCGGGGATAGGTATAAGTTCAGGTACAAGTAAGAATTATAATAATTTTGTGTTTGGTTGAGTATAAAGGTTGTACCGGGATAAGAAAAATCGTGTTTGGTAAGTTAAAGGGGAATAAGAATAATAGAGGAGATTAAAATTTATAAAATAAAATAAAAAAATTTAAAATTTTATAAATTTAAATATCTTATAATTTAAAAAATTTTAATTAAAGAAAATAATAATAATAAACAACAGCTGGAACACCTGTGGGGTGGAACAGCTATTCTACCCTTATACCGAAATAACCTGGTATGGGGGGAACAGCTATTCCCCCCACACTTAAATGCTGTTTGGGTATAAAGGGAGGGATAACCCCCTTATCCCCCCTTATACCGGTTGCCAAACGAGGCCTTAAAAAAGGGAAATGAACTTAGACCAATGGCCATTTTCTCAAATTCTACTTGATTTCTTTGTTTCATTTTGTTTTTACTCTCAAAAATGGAGGTGTCTCCACCAAAAACATCATACCTTGAAGAACTACTACTAGTAGTAACTTTTAAGCCTTAGTTTGGGAATGTGTTGCCAAAAATGCACAGATGCTTTAGATGGCCCTAAAAATCTTTTAAGCAAGGATTTAAGTGCCGTAGCACGGGATCGTGCCGAAAATTTGCCGGCACGGTACGGCATGGTGCGTGCCGACACATAATGGCATGAAATATTTAATTTTTTTAGCAACAAAAATTTTTAATTGCTTATTATATATGTTTATCAAATATTTTGAACTTTATTAAGAAAATTACTTAATAATTTTAAGAAAAAAGGGTTTTGAACTGTGTCATCGGCACGGGAGCTGTATCGTGCCGGTATTTTGTTGGCACGGTACGGCACGGTAAATACGGTCCGTGCCGATGGATATTTAAAACCTTGCTTTTAAGATTTTCCCGCTTTATACTAAATTGATATCTTAATCATTTATATTCCATACTCGACTTAGGCGCGGGAGATACGTGAAAGATTCAGAAACATCGAGATAATGAAGATCCGAGAATATTAGTAAAACAAACTATTCAATCTGATTTCGATTTCTGAATATGTAAACAATAACTTGTTCAGCTCAAACCACTGAGCCAAAATTCCAAAAAGCTTAAATAAAGTTATTAATAATTTTTTTTTGTGAATAAACTAAAAACTTATTATAATTATCAAAATAATATTTTAAAAAAATTATTTATAAAATTAGGAGTTGTGCATCATTCGAAATTCGGATATAAAAAATATATATGTTTAATAAAAACTGTAAATAATTTACTAATTTTACAAAGCAAAATTTTCTATAAATAAAAATGTTAGATACCTATTCTTAGGATTAAAAATTTAGGATAGTATCTAATATGGTGGACCAAAATGCGAGTTTCAAAAAAAAAATTT